>JAUMHL010000005.1:15272724-15287249 GCA_032362345.1 Sandelia bainsii
AAATCCCCCCCCCCCCCCCCCCCCCCGCCACACACACACCCCCACACACCCCCACAGGTATGCTCTCTTTCATACACCTACACAGGGCAACACCTATAGCACTGATACACACAAGTATGGTCAAACATATAGGCACACATCCTTATTGCATCTTTGATGCACGGCCATTCTCACATATATTCTAACACACCTACGCACAGAAGCTCCTACGCAAACAAATATACAAAAGACCCCTTTACACCTGGCGTTAACATGCGTCTCCTCTCCAGCTTGTGTCTAGATCTGATGATGCAGGGTTATATTTACATCTGCTATTTACATCTTTCTCTTCCTTGCCTGTCGACTCTTCCCCTTGTAATAATAACACTCTTAAAGACCCCATGTCATTAAATTTTCATGTTTTCAAATCTAGTCTGGCACATGCTCAGAATAATGTTCTTCATATAAATGGAGGTTATGTGAAAACTCAGTTGAACCAGTTAAACTGAATAAAGGTTGAATCCAACCACGGTGGCAGCTCGTTGAATTCAAACTGCTGATGGTGCAAGCTGTCCTGAATGAATGATTTTCAGTAATTGTTTGGTAAAATGAGTTTGTGATGAGTTCAGTGGATTTACACTAAAACTATCTAGAAAAATGCTTGAAAAATTGAACTCTTAACTTCTTCTATTATGACAAACCACCACACCATAGGATGACATCACTGCAAAGACACGATGTTTACACTGTGTGAAATATTCAAATCCAGCACACAGTCTTTTGTATAGCTGGGCCACACACAGCAAACATGTACAGCCCTTTCATTATGTAGAAACAATATAACCATACACACAAAATTGCTGAAATGTGTGAAAGACAAAAGATGAGACTTACAGTCATTAAAATGCTAAAAAAGCAATCTTTAGTTCTTTAGACCTTCAGATTCAGAAAGTGTAACAATGAACGTGCACAACAGCAAGGCCTAATACATCAAAATCGACTGTAGTTGTCTTGTATGTTATCTGATTTAGACTTGCTTAAAAATCAGGATGAAAACTTTGTGAAAATTCAAACTAAGTTCTGTGGGATTGAGTGTTTGGCCACGCAGTGTGAGTTTACCATATTGGACTGACTTCTGGGTCCAGCAGATTTTAGGTTAAACTGACAGAAGAAACAAGTATGTTCACAATCCATTATCCACACACACGCATACAGACACAGAAAAACCACACACACACCCTTTGCATCCTGTCCATCTCTCTTTGCAACAGAAAAGGGGCTGTTGCCAGGATACAGAGGCTGTGCGTCTGTTTCCTGTCAAATCAGTCAAAGGGGGACACATAAAACTTTCTGATCAAGCTGTCACTCACCAGTCACTCTGCAGCCTTTGATGTTTCATCTGTGGGTTAGTGTGTGTTGTGTGTATGTGTCTGTCTCTGTTTTTTTGCAAGCAATAATGTGTGTTTGAGCACATTTAATGCAGTTTAGCCCCTCCCTCTGCCTCACATTACCAAAATGCCAAATACATAATTAACATTTATGCTATGTTCGCTGGCATTGTGTAACGTATTTATGTTGACATTTGCACATAAGTCAACTATTATTTAACAAACCTTCAAACCTTGTGTGGTTGTTATTTGAGTTTTTTTCCTGTAATCTACAGCAAATATTTCAAATGAAAAATACCGAAATAATTATACAAGACATACTCATCCCACAGTGTCACATAATGACGCTTCCCATTGTGCATCTCATACTGACTCTAAAGGTACTCTACCTGGTGCATCACTCCCCGGTGCCATGAGAATGATGGCAGATGCCTGTTGGACCTCACCTCATGACAACAGTCACAAATAATTGGTTACAACATGGAAACATCACAGTTTGTTTGACTTTAAGCACAAAGACAACTTGGTTAGAGTTAGACATAAAAAAATCAGGGTTAGGTTAATTTAAAAGATAAAAAGTTTATTTCTGTAACAACACACAATTTCTCACACATAGTTGACATCCTTATATGTATACAATGCAGAGACGTAAAGGATGTGACAAAGCAGCAGTATTTCAGGAACTTGGCTGTTATATACATCAACTCCTTTTATCTTGCACAGTACATTACTTTGTTACAGATTAGAGTGTGTGTTTTATGCTAAATGCGAGTTGGGCTTGAACACTGAAGTGCCTGAAAAATAAATTATGTAATTAAACTGATGCATGGAAAAACTGGAGAGTTTTTTTTTCTTGTTGCAGACAATATAAAAAAATTAAGCAAAACATGAAAGAGTTAAAACTTAAAATAAACCAGCCTTCAGTGCACAAAATATTTCAGACTAATGTAGAATAGCTGCCAGACCGCGGTTCTAACCACCCCCCGTATGAATGACGATGATTATTTTGGAGCTCACAAGGAATTCTGAAGTCTGGTGTTCTCATTTGTGAAAACAATACAAGAACATTTATTTCAGCAGGAAAAAATACAGGTACTTTATGTGCTTCACAGATTAATGGAAGCACATGGATACTCGTGAGCATGTGCAAAGCTTCAAGATACATTTTTCTCTGTTGTGATAGAAAAATCTGTAATTTTTCCATCGGGGAATAAATTGTTCCCTTGTTTTTGTCGGCCTGCATCACGCTTTTCTCCCCATCTGTTGCTGTTAACCCGTGAAGCTTTGAGAAGGTTCCAGTGCATTCACACTCCTTTTTCTAAATGGTCAACAACTGATTTTAGGGTTAGACAAGGAGAGTAAAATATTTCACAGTAAGCTTAAAAGCTGTGTGACTGTTGTTTAAGTGGTGCCAACACCACTGCATAAAATGCTGGGCCTCACTAATTTCACTGTGATTACTGCATTAGCACAGCAAGAGTCCAGTGTTTTCATCTGACCTGAAACTTGAACTTTTTCTGCAACTCACTGTAATATCATAAATTTCTTTGTTATTGGAAAGGCCACTATCTACAGTTTATTGTGATATAAATTGTTGCTGTGACATCAGCAGCATAATCCTTCCTCAGAGTAAACAACTGTGCACAATTTTGGCATCTGACAAGCCTTCAAAGTCACTGATCTATTATTACTCTAAATGGCTTTCCTATGACATACTAAATCATTTCAAACGCCAACACCAATGCAGCCTTCTGTATTTTTTGAACGTGAGGTTTGTGGTCTGTAAAGCTTCTACTTTTGCACCAACCATTTGAAAATGTTGTATCTAATTTTTCTTTAGGAAAACCACATGATGAGATAGGTCAGATTCAGTTCAAAACAAGGAAGCCCAGAAATATGAAGCTCTCTTTTGTACAGGCTCAGGAGGGGAAATTCTTCCAAACCAAACTCTAAAGATATTTTGGATGAATTTAAAACAGAATTTAAAATGTCTTAAAAAGGTTTTTAAAATGTTAAAGGGCTGGATCAAAACATTTCGGCCACATTGTGAAGAACGGGCTGAATTGTTGAAAAACAACTTCTCCACAGCAGGTTTAAAGCTGCAGTGAAAACAGAGCTCTGTACATTGCTCACTACTCTGGTCTGAGGGTTACTGTGACTCAGAGGTTACTCCACTCATACAGGAGCTTTTACTAATATTTTACACCCACATAAGCCCCACTCACTTTTAGATCTCTGTGCGAAGGAGGCAGCGACACAGAAGGCAAAATTAGGATCCGCAGAGCAAATGTAGGAACAATGATTTACATAATAACTGTATCCATCAGAACATTTCAGTGAAAGGTAGAGAGCACTGATTAATTCTCCCCATCGCCTTGATTTCTCTTTATGTAACTCACAAACGCGCGCACAAACACACACACCTTACACATTATTATGTTAAGTAATAATCTAATGACATCCATGACTCATCTACCCATTCCATACATTTCTCCTTCTCATCTCGTTCTCTCCATTTCTTTCTGTTCCCAAGGTGACGGATATTTCACATCGTTATTGGCCGTTTCTACGGTTACTGAGAGATGACTAACTCTAACAGGTGCCCTCCCAGTTCCCTCCTCGCTGTCTACTGGTATTGTAATTTTTGGAGGGAAGAAAGGGATTTTTTGCAGACATTTAGCTTGGTAGTATCACACAGATTAGGTGACACTCTTCCAGCAAGTGCTAACAGCATAACAGCCGCTTTAGTTGCCTTGAAATAGGCCAGTACAAGATTCAGCAAAACAGCACGAAGGCATATGGGACTTAGAGATAAAATACCAGGGAGATCAGACACATAGTAGTAGCCCTGAACAGCAGGTTGTAAAGAAAGGAATCTCAGATGGTAAATAGAGAGACACTGGAACAAGATACATCACAACTCTAGAGTTCAATGGCTGAAAGAGCCACTCTACAGTCATTACTGTGATTTTGGTACAAGCTTTTTAAAACATATTATTATAATGTAATATTGTATCAGTATAAATATATATATACATTTTACAATAACAAAGGCTTTTGACCCATGTTTAGAACATGTCGTCACAGTTTAGCCCTGACACCTGGTTGATCTGTTTATTTTTTGTGTCACTTCCGCTTTTATTTTGACATTCCCTGCCTAACATCTTTTTCTCTTCCTGCCTGTCTCTCTGACTGTAATCAGGTACATAACACCTGTGAAGGCGTTATTTAAGAGGTTTGTCTAGCTTGTCACTTTGCCAGATTGTTTCCCTCTGTACATGGCAACTCTCCAGCCAGCTCTCAGTCTGTTTTTTGCCTGCTCTGCCTTCTTTAATTAGAAGAAACCTGTTGTTCACCAGCAGCCTCCTGACTCCAGCTATTGTTTGGCTCAACTGATCTTCTCATTGCTGGTCTGACTCTGCAACCCGACCTCTTTCTGTCGACACTGGACCAGCCTTGTTCCACGGCTTGGTAAGTCCCTGTCTGTCTTTCTCTGTCTATTCTGGACATTGGACGAGGAATTTATCTATTATATAACTGTGGATTGGGATTCTGTCAACTTTCTGTGTAGTAAGTGGAGTAATAATTTTCTTTTTTTGACTCCTCTGGCCTTTGAGTTTTTGTACTTTCCTCTGTGAAGCTGTGAAGAGGTTTTGTTACTGAGTGCTTGTGCTTACACTAAGCCACCTGTCACCTTTGAGTGTTTGTCTCCTCAGTTCTCCACACATGCGTCAGACGCCTATGCTCCTGGGTGCAGCCATCTTGGCCACCTGCTACTTCACTCACCTGGCGTCAGCCATCTTGTCATCTCACCTGCTCACCTACCATCTTGTTCGTCTTGCTCCTGTTATTTGGTCCATCTGCTCCCATTCAACCTGTATACTTGCCTCAGGCTCATCTCCATCATCTATGCATCTTGTGCATACTTACCTGTGTCTAATATTTTACTGTGTGTGTCGATGCAGACCACCTTCTCCAACAGAGGGTGCTACACCTTTGGTATCTGCTCCAGTCACTGTTTCAGTCTGTTCAATAAACCTTCATAAAATGATCCTGGGTGTTGGCTGCTTATTGGGTCCAAATTCTGAAATCTGTCACATGTGGGAAACAATGCAAAAACGTATAGATTCTTCTCTTGGCGCATTTTCCTCATCTGTGAAAACACAATCGTTTCCTCTTGATGAGTAGTGACCCAATCCATCATCTGGAAGACGGTCCACGTCTTCACTACCATTCAAAAGTTTAGGGTCACATTCAAGAAATAAATTTTAATAACAAACTTTGATTTCAAAGAACCCTCCTTTGGTGGCAATTACAAATTTGCAGACGCTGAGGTTTCACCTCATTCTTACTGAAGCACCTCCCACAAGTATGATTGACCTGATGGGCACTTCGTATGTAACATATGGTTAAGCTGCTCTTACTACAGCGCAATGGAGTTGAGATCTGGTGACTCCATTAGAGACTGAACGTCAGCTGAGTGCTTCTTCCCTAAACAGATCATGCATAGTTTGGAGCTGTGCTTTAGGTTTCTGTCCTGTTATAGGATGAAACTGTCTCTAATCAAGCACTGTTTACAAGATATGGCATGGTGTTGCAAAATGGACTGATGACATGATATATTGTCCAAACCTAGTCATCATATAAAATCTAGATTATCCCTTTATTTATTTAGTTAAAATTTAACTCAGACTTAGTTACAAGTTTGACTTCTATCTTTTGATGACAAACCTGTAGAATACTAGTCGACAACATTTGCATTAGCTTTAAATGTGAAATTGACAAAAGTATAATTAGAAAAGTGTTACTGTGCAAGAGTACATTTTTTTCAATCTCCAGGGATGAAAGATCCATTTCTAAGTAAAAGTGAAGGAGTAGAATATGTAATGTCAACTGGTGTCCTGCTTTATGCATTAGAAGTGATGTGTTATTCATAAAATGTGAGAATTCTTTGTTATTATTGGATTAAGGAGAAGCAAAACATTATCCTCACCTAGAGCATATCATTGTCAAATGTCCCGTTGCACCCTCAACTCCTTGTCTGGAAATCAAATAAAGCAAATCTGTATCTATGAGAGAAAGAGCGAGTATACAGGTACTTTGTCCAAAGTTTGTGCAGATTTTTACAGTGGATCTAGTGTGTTGTCCATGAACATCTCTTAGCTACCACGAACATCCCTGACACGGTCCTTTCATCCTTCATACCTCTCTTACACTCTCATGCACCCACTCACTGCCACTCTCACTGATAGACACAGAAAAACACACAGATGAAGTGAAATGAAATGAAAAATGATGAGAGGATGAGATGAAGGGAATAATAGCTCCTGTCTGAGTTTGGACATACTAACTGTTTCAGTAAAAAAAAAATGAAAAAAAAAAGCGTATGTGTGAACTGCTAATTCAAAGTACCTTGTCATATCAATAATAATCCCTGCTTGTTCTTCCCTATGTCCCCCAAGGCAATGACATGGCTTTGATAATCCCCAAAAACACTCTCAAACAAATATAAACTCACTGGACACTTTATGTACCTAATATAATCCTGGCAAGAATTTTACTTTTACAAGATTATTATTTCTCATCTATGTAAATGAGGTAGCCTAAACATTAGAAGCACCTCTTAATATAATGCACCCCAGTATGACTCCACCACCCACTATGACCTTTCTGACAGTTTCAACAAAAACTGAGAAATTAAGACCTTGTAAAAGTATAATTAAAGGCAGAACTGTTGTATTGGATTACACTAGAATGTACAGGTTTACTGTACCTAATAAAGGGGACAGCGAGTATATATACACACAGACAGACCACTTTCACACTCCCTAAGGCCTCGCTCAAGAAAAGTACACAGTTCATTTTTGTATCTGGGCTTCTTGACCTTCCTTTCCCTCAGTCTTACAATATATTTTTTAGTATCTCTATTAAGTAAGTGCAGATAAGAGCATGTGTAGCTCAAGACTATTATTTAGTGCTTTCAGCATACATATTGAGCAATAGAAAGATTGACAATACAAACAAATGGACAGAAAGAGGAGAGATGCAAACATGCATGTTCTTCCTCGTTCTCTCATATTTGCTTTGCTTCGTTTATCTGCTCTCTCTCCATTTTGTGAGGTGGAGTGTGTCTACTGCTGGCGTATTTTCACGCCTACATACCCTTTGTTTGAAGAGGATTGTGCTGATCTTGTCCCCACAATTTACTGTGGGCTGCAGTTTTACTTTCACTTTGATCAGTATCAGCATGTATCATTACGGAACAGTGAACAATGTACCCCGAGGTTAGAAGACTATTAAGAATCTGACAAAATAATTACATTGTAATTTGCCTCAAAACTGATGCCCACATTTTGTGGAACAGTTTTCTAGTCAGACAGAGGTTTACCTTGACTACATTTATGTCACTAACTTTATCCATTATCACTTTTTCGTGTAGATAGAAATGCACCTCTTCTTTTAGGTGAAAGGCGTCTTCCTAACAGTGAATCATCAGTGACGCATACAGCACTGACACACAAGTCACTATCTATGGCTGTGGCTGAAATGTTTATTGAGCCTTTCTTGTCAGTCTTTACAGTCCTGAGTTTACTCTGGACACTACAACATAACTTGTATAACATCTTCAAATCTCATCAAGAGTCTATAACTATGCTAGTGGCTCTGTGAGGCTGTATTTGTCGTGATGGTGCTTTGAGCTAATTGCTCATAATCACAATGTTAACTTGCCATGTTCACCATCTTAGTTTAGCATGTTAGTAGCATGGGAATATCATTAGTGTAGCAGATAATTAGCCAAAATTCAGTAAAGTACTTGACAAAACAAAGTTTTTACCAGATGGTGGCTCTAGGTGAGAAATGCATTAATCCCGAGGGTGACATGAAGTGAATACATTTAATCAAAAACACAAATGTCATCATTAAGGTGGAACTAAGTCAGCACATTACCAACATTATTCATCCTCTGTGAACAATCAATGCTGTAAAAAACTTTTTAGTGATCTACCCAGTAGTTGTTGTTGAAATATTTTAGTGGACAATTAAAAAATTTAAACTGCTGGTGGCACTAGATGTTCACTAAAGTCAAATCAACAAACATGAATGCCTTTATAAAACGTCTTAACATTTCTAAGGTTGATGATATTTCAGGCTGGAACAAAGTGGTGAAGCAACCAACAGTCAGACATCGACATGCCTTGAGCAATGCCATTACAACCCTGTGTCCTAAAACTGTTTCTGTGCAACTAAACTGCAAAAAGCGGTTACATTTTTGTAGGGAATGTAAACCACTGGATGAATGTTCCAATGCAATCAATTTTTTAAATAAATGAATCACAACATTTATTATCAGAAAGCAAATCACAAGGAGGTGGTGGAGGAAAAATCAGACCCAAGTTTGGGTCCCATGTGTGGTTAAGTTTAGGTAAGGAAAACACTTTGTTTGGGGTTAGGAAAGACATGGTTTTGTTTAAACAATGACTATCAGACTTTTTTTACTGTAAATTAAGCAAGACCACCACCCCTAACTTTAACCAAGTGATGTGAGTGCTTAAACATAACCAGAAATAAAGTTTAACAACTCTGTAGTTGGACAAACCAGTTTGGTGGGTACAATACATTTTATTGATATGTTCAGTATCAATTCATTTGTGACTTCCATTTCCATTAACTGTCAACATACCCTCATTATGTTATTTGCAAACATAATCCAGTTGCAATTACTTTCTCTACAGCAACATATTTGTGTTTACAGTTTAGATGTTGAATTGAAATTGAAAAAAACAAACAAGCTGGATCACAAGATCTGCTTCAGACAGAAATCAAATCAATTTTATCATTAAAATAATCGGTATCTACTCATATAATCTATTCATATATACTACAATACACATTCATATGTACAGTATAGTGGTGTTTTTTCCACTTGTACTAATCTATTTACAGTAAATATAATAATTTAAATAAATAATTTTCCACCCCAATGTTGAGCAAGCCTTTCTGACAGCTGCACAGTTGTCTTAAGAAGTTAAGGAATCTAAACTTTTTACTCAGACATTTTAGGTTCATTTAACAGTTTTTCTGGGAGCACACGACCCCCTAAAATCAGCTAAATGAACCGTGGTGAAACCTCATCATCAGTCTTTTTTGCTTCCTCCAAAAACAGCTGCATCTCCCCATGAGCACGCAGTGAGGGGTGGACAGATGTACTAAAAGGCAGACTAAAACACAGAGAGATATTAGAAAACAGGATGGAGATCGTGAAGAAGAGACGTTTAGGAACACAAAGAAAGAAAAAAAGACAGGCAGATAAAAAAAGGGTCAATAATGTTGACTAAGACAATAAGGGAGATCAGCTCAGCATGGTCTAAAAGGCATGAAAGATTTAATTTCCTGGTCAAACACACTTTGAGGCATTTAGTAGCCACAGGCGCGGTGCCACTAATATTGTTTTATCAGCCCAGATAACCAAAACAATCATCCCGTCTTCAAGCGACTCAACTATACACACAAATGTAAAAATGCACTGAAACACTAACACACATGCGTATACACCAGGACATCGAGGCTGTGCACCACTTACCCCTCTTTGCTAGTGCAAACTGACAATTTGGCTCTGTCATTTCCATGGTAACACAGAAGAAGACCGTCTGTGGAGGCATGCCGACATGTCTAAATATACTCACTCAAACATGCACCCATATGTTTGCAGATAAATGCACACACAATGTATTGTGTAATATGTATTGTTGGGAGCAGGCAGAGTCAGTGGCATGTTATTAGAAAAGGTCAGTTTCTGTATGTCATCCAGACAGAACTCCCAGTTGCAAAATGAAAACTGAATTTGAAGGGTTTGTTGTTTCTTCCAGCGTGTCCTGCAAACTGCCTCTAGAATCCAAAGTTACTCTCAGTGAATAGATGTCACCACTTTTTTAGACAAGTGAACATGCTGCTCAATTTCATGGGCACCTGACATTACAACATTTTTATTTTTTTAATGTTGAACTCTACTTCTTAAAATTTCATATGTATTGTCTTTCTACTTTTACAAAGACGTCTCCACTGGACAGCTTTATGTAAATATTGCAGCATGATTTAACTCCACTGTTATAATCTAATAAAAGAAGGTTGCAGAGAGAAATGGACATGACAGCAACACAACATCCAAACAACAACCACACAACCTTTTTTTCATGTCTTTTTATTCCTTTCTTTCTTTCTGTCCTTTGTAAGCCTTCTCTCCATCTGTCTGACTTTCAGTTTGATAATTTAAATTAAGCAGTCAATTTAATCTCTGAGGGTATCTCCACTTTTCCCATTTCTCTACCATCCTCCTCCTCCGCCTCTTATCCTACCTTTACTGGACACAAAGCAAGAAATTAATAACTTACAAACACACGTTTTTTTCTGTAAATTAATATGTAGTTAATTCTGCTGTAACCGGTAAAATGTAGTGATGAAAATGTCAGGGTCAGATGTGCAGCAATAGTATGGGCTACATTTAAAGTAGCATGGGTGAGCCTGGGTTGAAAAAGAGGTTATGCACTCAGTGTCACAGAATAATGATTGCCTGAAAAGCAATTTCAATTTCTACTTTCACTTCAGCCTCCACTGCATAAATTGTACATTAAATGATTCAGTCTCACCAACTTCCCATTTGCCTTAAAGGTTTAGAGAGACTTGGTTTCTTGGTTACACACATCAGAACAGATAATTGGAAAGTTAAGATATTAGATTCGGGTCATTTTAATCCCCTAAGAATTCTTATTATTATTATTATCATTATTTAACATGATTTTTATTAATTTGTGTGTTGAAATAGATGTATACAAGGAATAACATAGAGATATGAGAATGAATGAATACAACAAAGTTAAAGATGGAAGAATGGCACATTTTTAGCTCCTTTTGCACCATATCATTTGTTTTGTAGTTTGTATTATGAAGGCATCACCTCTGGAAAATCGGTACACTTTAAAACAAACTGACACAGTGCCATTAGTCATATTCTCACTTGTGCATGTATTGGTGTGTGTTTTTGTGTGTGTGCTCGTGTGACAGGCAGCAGCTGTGGTGTCTGTTACCACACCGTGTGATTAAATCATAAATAATTAAAGCTTTGAAAGAGACAGAGAGAGGTACAGGAAGACAGGAAGAAAAAGAAGAGGGAAGACACTAGTGAGCATAATTGCATTCTCTGGGGGTGTTCATTTGATTGTTGAAACAAGCCCTGAGCTAATGCATTTGTGAGTTCAGACGGATCGTTAGGCCAAGGTACATTCCTTTTCTCTTTCGTTCTTTCTTTCTCTCTCTCTCTCTCTTCAGGGACAAAGGGAATGAGCATGTGCAACTGAAAACATGTAGTGAACAAAGTGGAATGAACTTGTCAGAGCTAATGTTTTTGATTTGCTGTTCTTATTGAGTAACTCTAAAAGCGGTTTTCTGCTTTTGCTGCACCTTTCAGTTTGCAGGATCATGGTCATCGTGAAAACACTAAAACATTAACGCTCTAATTTGTGGATCGATGTCATGTCTGTGCTCTTTCACGGTTTGTGCCAGGCATACCACAATGAAAGCACAAAACTAAGTATGACACACTGTTGTGTAATCCCCCCCCCATATCTCCCTTTCCCCTCACCTCCCACATCATAAGTAACATGCGTCACAGCATTGGATGTAGCTGTGTAATGTTAGATACTGTATTTCATCCAGTATACAAATGCTGAGGCGTTAGCAGTGTTTCTTTTTGTCTCGTCTCTCCGAAATTTCTTGATGTGACACTTCTCTCTTCTCTCTACATTTACCTTTTCTTCCCCATGCTTTTCGTTACACCATGCTTCCCCTCCCATATACAAGCCAGTCTTTTTCAATGCAACTTTGTCTCGTCTCCCTTGCTCCGCTGACTGTGCAGAAAGGCAAGGAGTGTGCGATTTACATCACTCTCTGCACCTTCTTTTCACTTTCCCACCTATTTTCCTGCACCTTCACTCCACACCCATCCCCCTCCACTTCTCATTCTTCTGCTCTCCATTTGCTCTCTTTCTCCTCATCTCGCCCCTTGTCTCTGTCAGTGCTTTGATTTTCTGTAATTGCTGCCATTACGTCTGAGTTGTACATTTATTCTCACAAGAAACTCAGACACTTGAATATGTGTATTTCTGTCTGTGTGATTATACGTACACTACTTGTTGTGGAAAAAATGTCATTACTAATTCAGAGAGTGTTGCTATACATCCCTGCTTTATTTCACGAGCTGCACAAGCTGAAACTTTACTTTTTGGCAGCAAAAACGTGTCTCCAGTGCCAGACAGGAACATCAATTTTTTTCAGTTTAGTTTGGAAAACCCTTTGCAGAAACATCACTTTCAACAACGTCTGTGAATGACAACTACAGTATGGTTAAGATTTAAGAAAAACTGTTTAGGCAAGTTAATTATGGCAAATTTAAGGTTAGGCATGAAAGTCGGGCAAGCCCCCCATTTTCCACAGTACTGTACTGTATTGGTTATGCTACGTCGTGTATTGGCATTGAACATGGGCACCAAGTATAAATTGTGAGGTGCAGAATTGCAACACGTTGACAGAAGAAAGCAGACTGCAAGTTATATATATATCCATTTTTTTTCATAACCACTTAAAAGTATGAATGAGGTTTTGTTTTAGAGGATTTAACTAACTGAGCTTCCTGATGAAATAACTCATTCAAGTGTCAAAATAAAAAGACGTCTCTGAACTGAGAAACAAAATGTTAACGAATCACAATGTGATTCCACACAAAACAATGTTGAGAAAAACAAACAATCAAAAGAAAAAACTCCGGCACAGTAAAGCATGACAAAAATCATTTTAGGGATGGCGGTGACAGATGGAACAAAAGAGTTCAGATTGTCTTTGAGAGCACTGAACAAAGAGTACACAAACAGAAAGACACGGATACTTAGATCATCAAAATTTGTTCATTGAGCCACAAGTTGTCAATGGGGAGCCGAGCCGAAGGCGAAACTTTGCCTGTTTCAATCTTACAGACAGACATTACAAGCTGCTCCCTGAGGAGGGCCGTTTTATGATTCCTATAGCATGTAAGAGACAGAGTAAGGGAAACATGGGAGAGAAAGTGGAGAAAGAGAAGAAAAGCTAGCATTTGAGTCCTAGAGAAAAGGAGAGCTTTACAGAAGCATAATGATGGTTTTTGCATGCTTTGGTTCATTAATCACCAATACTTTATGTTACTGCCAAGCATACCATAACTTTTTAGATTGATTTTATACCTTCCAGGCAGCTATTCATTTCATTTCAGTTTTTTTCCACCACAAAACATATTTATACTTACAGACAAAATATAACTGAGCTGACACCACATATATAATATACTGTTTATGTTTATATTTTGTTTCTAAAATACTCAACCACTGTGTAGGTTTGAAAGGTGATTTAAAAAGATTGTACTACAGTTTGTTTCTTGCTGGGAAACATAGGTTATTGTTTGTTGTTACAGTGGATTCTAAACAGGAATCACCCAGACATACACACACTTACACAGGTGTTTTCAGTTGCTCCGGCTAATCAGACATATAGTCTGGTAAACATTAAGAACTTTACCTGTGCTGGGAATTACTACTTTTATTACTATGAACCATTAACAAAAGTACTTTTTTTACATGGCACAGTAACAAAAGCACTAATGTGAGTGATAAAATTAATGATGAATTTAGCTGCTGCTGTTTCAGGGTCTTGGTTTTATCTGCTGTGATGAATGCCTTCGATAAGGCTGTGGAGTCTGGAGTATGGAGGATGTAAGGGTTTTAAGGTTGTTCAAATGTCTGATATTTGACAATAAAATGTCTGTAGTTTGTGATTTTATTTTTCAGGGTTAATTGGAGCAAACATCATTGTCCTCTGGTTAAATGTGGGTTACGTACACAAGGTCAAATCATCTAGATATGTAATATTTACTATATAAGCAAATATCTGTGAAGATTCTCAGTCATCCAGGTCATGGTTATCTCAAAAAAACGGTTTTTTAATGGCAACTGGACAGATATTTAGATATAGATATATATATCTATAGATATATAGATATTGGACAGATATTTAGCTACGCATTTTGGGATGAACACCCTACGACTGGTGAGAGAGCAGGAAAAAACACTGAGGAAACTT
>JAUMHL010000005.1:15296646-15339405 GCA_032362345.1 Sandelia bainsii
CTTGCTGGGACTGAGAATCGAACCGCTCACCCTTGGGTTGGAGGACGACTGCTCTACCCACTGAGCTATCATGCCGCATAATGAGGCAAACCTACCTGAAAAGTTCTGACTGCATTTGAAAATATTAGAATAAATAATCTGAGTCAGTAACTTTTGGTAAACAGCAGAACGCAGGTGGCAACTACTGTTATACAGTGGTCCATATGGTGTTATTCTGTGGCATGTTGTCTTAAAAATACTTAAAATATAGTTCCACACCAAAGCTTTGGTGACTGGGGATTTCATTATCACTAATAACATCAATTAAAGTTCAAAAAGGGACACATGTTGTCCATTGGCACCATGTTTAAAGTGCCAAAGTTTGGCGCCTTGCTCCATTTTTCCTCCCAGAGAAAAACCTAAATTGGAACAAGCTAGAGCAAGCTGGTCAGTACACTTAATTTTCACTTTTTCCAAAAGTTACTAATACTTATTTATTAGTCACATTGCATTCTTGCTTACTTTTTGAAAATACCATGCTTCTACAGCTGCAAATTAGAGATGCCAGTTGCGGCCATTCAGAATTGCTGTTGGCAGGTATTCAAACTGGCTAAGAAAAAAATGTACAAGATAAAAGTAATTTATAAAATAATCTCAGAAAAAACAGAAGCAGAATCCTCTTTGGAGATTGACTCTGACAAAGCTATTTTTCTCACAGGATCAACATTTTATAAAAGAGAGTAGACATTATAGCCGAGCCATCATACGCTTCTTAACTTCCACTAATATGATAGTGGAGCTGCTGTGGTGACAGTTTGAGGAAATTGTCTGAATCCTATTTTTCAAGAAGAGTCTCATGATGGCTCTGCTGCAACTGGAGCTCCAACACAAAGCAGAAACGGATTTACTATGACAAACATACTCAGTGTGCTCTCAATGTGACAAATAGTTGCCTCTCTACTGTACACAAAGTCACGGTGCAGGGTAGCAACACTCAGCTGCCTGAAAATAGACCCTGAGCCCCTTATAACAGATAACAGCGCAATTTTGCAAATTATTAATTACAACATAACTACATTGCTGTGAAAAAAGTTTTTGTTCCCTATCTGTTTTGTTTTTTTCATATTTGTCAGACTTAAATGATTTAGATCATCAAACTAATTGCCTGTACAATTATAGTTGTGTTTGGAGGTTTTAATTTTTCTAAGAATCCTATTTTTGCATTAACTTTATAAGTTTCTCTACTGTATATATACTCTATATTACACAAAGATAACCTGAGTAAATAAAAAAATGCAGTTTTTAAATGATGACTTCATTTATTAAGGGAAAAAAACTGTCCAAACCTGCCTGGACCTATGTGAAAAAGTAATTTTCCCCTAAACCTAATAACTGGTTATGTCAGCCTTGGCAACAACTGCAATCAAGTGTTTGCAATAACTGGCAATGAGTCTTTCACATCACTGAGGATGAATTGTGGTCCACTCTTCATTGCAGACTTGTTTTAATTCAGCCACACTGGAGGGTTTTTGAGCATGAAAGGCTTGTTTAAGGTCATCCTACAGCATCTCAATCGGATTTAAGTCCGGACTTTGACCAATCCAAGGAAATACTTTTTCACAGCACTGTACTTTTGTAGTGGCTGGCTCCAGACAACCAAATTATATATGTCTTTATTTATTTAATTAATAATACTTGTGTGTTGATTCAAATTTCTGGTTGGCTTGGTACTCTCATTCTGGAGTTTGCATGTTCTCCCTGTGCCGCGCAATTGAAATGTAGCTGAAAATAGTTGGTCTGCTACTTTAAAAGGAGCTGCAGCTGTGATCAGCTTGAATTCATGTCATGTTATAATGAATTCCAATTGTGACAAGTTTTTATGGTAAAAATATGCTTCAACAAGGCTATAAAAAACATTAAAACCATTTTGGCAATCACGTCTTTACTGTCCATCTGTACGTTCAGTATGTTCCACACAGTTTTATAAAATTATGGATAAAAAAGAACATATACAGTCCAATGTCTAAAATCAGCCTATTGTAGCTAATCACACAAAACACGTTTCCACAGCATCAAAAACACGTCTTTTTTTTAAATGTACTTTCATATTGCATGTCACTGCTGAGTGCTGCATGTTCCAGCAACCTGAAGTCAGCTTGTATTGTAAGTCTATTTTTTTCTTGTCTTTTTCCTTTCTCTTCTGCTCCAGACAATAACAACTGCCCATCTCCTCTTCCTCCTGGATGCTCATACTTATCAACAGTAAATGTTTTTTCCTCCATCAACTCCTTTTACCTTCACTCTTGACACTTTCTTTCTTGCTTCATCTCACTCGTGTTGATGTTAATTTGGTGGTGAAAGAAAGGTGTGAGAAAGTCAGCGAGGTGAAGGCTTTTATTCCTGCGCTGCCTCCCAAAGGGAAGGATGGCTTTTACTGCTGAACCAGTTGTGTGGTTCAAAGAGTCACAGTGTCAAAAAGCTGCAAACACACACATTATGCGCGCACACAACACACACGCACACAGAAACACAGCCGTGGAAGCAGATAATCACAGAAACACTTATTATTTATTCACACACTTTTTTGACATGCTGTTGTTTTTCTCTTTGGTTCAAACAATTTGGCCTCTTTTTTTTAACAGCCTAATCACAACTACAAATCACAAGTGCAAATCACAGGGTCATGTGCACAAAGACAATGAATCCAAATAAAATGTTTGTTCATATCTCTGCAGCAAAAGGAGTGGTATAATTTCTGATTCAGCAATAAAATAAAAAAAGAACAATAAAAGTACAAATAAATTGCGTTGCGTTATTTTAAGTTTAGTTGAAGAAACATCGGACAATGCAGAACTTATTGCTGTTATTGTAATAACTGAACTGAATTTGTGCTTTTGTTGTAGAATGTTTAATCAACTATTCATCCATCCATTTTCCTAATTGCTTGTCCTCGTAAGGGTCGCAGGGGATGCTGGAGCCTATCCCAGCTGTCATCGGGCAAGAGGCGGGGTATGTTTAATCAACTATTTAGTTATTATTTGAGATTCTTACCAAATTACAGAATGAGTCGGTGCTGAGCTTTAAGCAGTCTTGGTGTTCATGGATTTTTTTCTACACTGCTGTAAATGCCTCAACATCTCAGCCTCTGTTTGGGGTGATATCAATGCAGCTTGAGCTAGCCTCTGCATCTCCTCTCTCTCCCTTTAGCTTTTCCTCTCAAACGCACACACACACATAAATGAGAAATGATGACTTCGCTGACTTACTGAGGATGACGAAACTTCTAGAGAAGTTGGAACATTTCTACCCACACTCTGCACGCAAGGAGACTCAGTCAGTCAATTTTCCTGCACAACTATCCTCTCGGCATATATGAGCAGCATCTGAGGCTGCATATACTGTGTGTGTGTGTGGGCAAGTATATGATCTTTGACATGAGGCACTGAAAAGAATCTCATAATAAAAAAGTGCTCACTAGCTCATCGAGAGCAAACAGGAGAATGGCAGAAACCTCCACAAGCACACCCACGCAGATGACACGCTCTTCACACATACACACAAGCATAAGTACAAAAAGCAGCACTGATAGCAAAAAAATAGAAAGAGGAAGAAAGAGAGATGGAGATGAAGAACCATGTTTACAGAAATCGCCTTGAGCTGAGGATCAGCCAAACAGAATCTGTGTTACAGTGTGTGTTATGCTGTATTATGCACAGCAGTGCATTAGAGAGCTACATACATTTTAATTAATGAATTGCATTTTTCATCCCAGCTGAATTATATGTCACCATTTCTGTCGCGCCAAAATAATGTAGTCAGCTTGACGAACACTCTGCGATTAATTCCTATAGCCAAACAAACACACCATCACACCTTACTCAGAGCTTTCCTCTTTTTTTCTTCTGTTTCATCAATCGTTCATTGGTTATAGAAATGATTTTTAAAAAGAAATTATCTGACTCAATCTGAACAAAAATTATGGAAACATACTTCAATTAGCAATTCATTTCAAGGGAGACAAAAAAACATAGCTTTCATCACAGTCTGTGGCTGAATAATCTCCACACTCGCTGATGAGAGGGCGGCAGAGGAATGAAAATATTCTGTCCACTGTGGACGATTATTAAACAATGACGTCTTTTATTCTGGTCTCAATTTGACGGCAGCCCTACAATTTCTGCTTCCTGTCTTGAATAACACATTTTGACTTTCCATTGCCCCCGCATCGACACATCTTAAATGACAGTTGCCACAGTGATAAACATCACTGAGAAAGAACAACAAGCTGATGGAAAAAAGGGTAAGAAAAAGCACAATGCACTTCATTCATTCTCCTTTCTGTCTCTTCACCACATCGTCCATTGGTCTCATTTTCTACATACGTATGTTCTTTTCTGCTTTATGCAATAACCTTAATTTTATTTTTTCAATTGCTTTGCATTTTTGCTCTCTCTGCTTCTCCCACACATTTTATTTCTTGCTGCGATCTGCTTCCATCTTCCTGTCTTGCCCAGATGCACGTTCATGTCCAGGATTGAATGGTAATGATGTAGGAATGTTATGTTTTAGTCCATGTGCATGTCTCTCTATGCGTCTCTTAAATGGTAAGAGCTATTTAATGGCTTAGGTGATATGGCTGTAGGGTCTAAAGGCTAATGAAGACACTGCATGGTGGCTGTGGTCATTAGACCAACTCTGTGTTGGTTGGTTTGCTGGGGGTTCGATGATGACACTAACTAAATGTACCACACTACACCCACAAACACTGTATGACACATATATGTAACCCACTGAGAAAATAAAACCAACTGGGGAGATGGATAAAAAAAAAACAGAGTAGCAATAACCAAAAATCAGAGCGTTAAAGAATGGTGAGATTGACAGATCCAGGAATCAATCCGTTATGTGATGTGTGATCTGTTCTAAAAAAAATGTAAAGAAGAGATAATAAGAGCTCTACAGTGCGGCATAATTTTCTTAATACAATACCTTATGTTTATGCTCACTTAGCAGCAGCAGTAACAAGTTATGACATATCGTTAATATAACTGTTGCTTAGTTACACGTTCAGTACTTATGGCAGGACATTCATTTGGAGTTGAGTTTCTGTCCACCTGCTGAATGTATGTTCAGTCGTCACTCTCTTTTAGCTCTGTTTTTGGTCTCTACCAACTCCTGAAGGAAATATCCAGCCGTTTAGCTGTTAAATATTATACAGTACAGTATGTTCACCTCTAGCTGTGTCTGTCTGCTGTTTGGGGTTGAGCAGGTAGTCTCCAGTGGGTTTCTGGATTTCTCATTTAGTGTGAATCTACAGTCTGCACTATGCATGCAAACAGTTTTATATTATTGCACAACTAGCCTGAGGAAGATTTTGCTCCAAGCTTTCACATAATTGTTCCATAATAAGCCCTAAAACTATGCTGCTATTGTATGAGTAAAACATAGTAATGGAGTTTCAACAAAAAAAATAAAATAAATGCTGATGTTGTGCTGATTTGATAAATCTGTCAGTTCAGTCCCGACCTTAGGACTAGCAAATACAACTTAAATGTAAAAGATCTTTTTAGTGATTTAATAAGGTCTTTTTTTTCATATTTTTATACACACTTTGAAAATGTGATTGAGTAATGGAGGTGAAAAGAAAAGAAATGTACTGGAACGTTTTCAGAATGTTTTTTGAAAAGTTTCTTTCCTATAATTCTGCATCATTCTAGTGCATTTTCCATCCAAAATGTAAATGTGCTGTTATACATTTTGGTCATCAGCAAATAAATGCTTTAGAAAACAGTAGGTTGGTGCTGTCTCTGTTAAACTAAAGATAAACTGAATATTTAAGTACTTTAAGCCTGAGTTTACTTTATATCAAAAGTCATAAAACCATGTAAGTGCTAGTCAGAAAATGAAATTTGTCAAGAGCTGCTGCTTTTATTAGAGACATACTTGATGACTCTACATTGTGTATTCAGACTGAAAAATCATATTCTGCTCACATCTCCTTCGTCCTGAATAATCCTGTTTTCTGGCTGATTTGAAATATTTTACAACTGTGCATTTACTTAAAAAAAAATAGATAATGTAATTAATATATTTCAGAAAAGTGCATAAAAGAGCATTTGCTTTTTTTACATAAACAGCTAACCGAACATGATGTTCAGAAATCAACATTGTATTGCACGCATTGCTAAACAAACACTCCTAAAACCTTGTACTGCAGTTTTAATTGTGATTTTTGAGCAAGCACTTAGAAAAACAGGGATTAAACTGACACTGGATTCATTTTATCAGAGGGTTCAATCCACTTGAACGCACCAATGATGAATGGATGTCCTGGGAAACAGGGTGTTTAAAAGATAAGTATGAGAAGAATAGAGCAAGAGACAATGATGGAAAAGAATGATAGAAGGGGAGAGAGACATAAAACAGTGAGAGAATAGGAACTTAAACAGATGGGAGAGAGAGAGATGGAAACACTGAGGGGAAAGTGTTGTAATTTAAAATAGGAACAAGAAGAAGGGAAGTGAAGATGAATAGGGGAAGAAGGAGAGAGAGAAAATGAGGCACATCAAGCAAATGTTTGAGAGAGACAGACAGAGAGGAGAAAAAGAAAATATAAAAAAAGCAAGAAAGAAAGTGAGTGAAAGAAAAAAGTGCAGAAACTGGGGTGATGGAATGACAGACATCTATTCCAATCAGGAATTGGAGGAGGTAACAACAAGATGAGGGGAGTGATAGTGGTCCTGATAGATGAGTGATGTCAGGTTCATTTCCTGAGAAGCAGAACAAGACAAAGCCCATTTAATAACTGTCACACACACACACACACACACAGGAAGTGTAATGGGCGTTAGGTGTATTGTCCTGATAAAAGATTTCAGAGCCACAGAGTTTGATTGGAATAGATAGCATGTCATATAATTCACATCTGATTTAATGGAACAGGCCTGCTGTTTAGCATGCTGCTTTCTGTTTTACAGTGTGTGAGTATGTCTGTGTGCATTTGTCCTGTGTGTTTGTCTCTATCGGTGTCAGTGTGGGTTTGCATATGTGTGTCTGATTACCATGCTCAGCCCAGGTGCATGTGAGTTTAAATGCATCTGATCTGCAGCAGAAATTTGATTCTGTCAGCATAGTAATAAGGGGCCGTAACAAAATATCATAATAATACGACTTAATGTGATGATGATTATTATATTACAGGACATTTCTGTTTGCTTTATCTGTGGCTTCCTTTTCCTTATGATCTATGCAAGCAGCTGCTGCCAGCCTGTCTGCCTGCCTGTCTGTCTGTCTTCCTGTGTACATGTGCATTTTATCTGACGTGCAATTGTCCTTAAGTCCATTTCTCAAGGGAGCAACACAGTTGGTGTTTTAATCAATGACCACCTGTCTGCTATTGGCTAATCAATGCAAGGGTAAACATTAAGATTAGCTCTTAGAAGAAACAGATAATTGACTGTAAAGGCTTGACAGACAAGTGATGCATATTGTAAGTACATGCCAGGAAAAGAACACAGACACAGATGGATTCAGGGCAGCAGATGGAGGAATAGATGGACAGAAGCAGAGTTAGATTGACGAAGTGAAGGGGAACTACGAATGGTTAAAGAAAACAAACTTATACACATATCATGGTCGCAGAGATAATGGGAAGGTTCACTGACCTTTGGTTAATTTGCTCTTTAGATAATTAACCTAACTTAATGTTTGGGAGACTATCGGCTGTTGGCACTAATGACAGCTATTGTTCTTCTTATATTCATACCAAAGACTTGCTACTTCAGCTTCCATGGACAGAAGACAGCACATATGGATTTTGTTTGTGTTTTTTTTCTTTACATGGTAGAGTTTTAACGTGCATTTGCGGATGCAGCGATGAACGGTGTTCACTGACAATGGTTTTCACAGATGTTCCTGAGCCCATGCAGTGATTTCCACTAACAAAACATATCTTTTTAATGCAGTCCCATCTGAGGGCCCAAAGATCACAACCATTCAATGCTGCTTTTCATTGCCTTCGTAGTGTTGTTCCTTGCATAGGGGTTTCTCCAGATTCTTGGATTGATTCTTTTAATAATATTATGTACCATAGATGATTCTTCGCAGTTTTACATCGAGGTTATTTTTAACTGCAGGCTTTCACAGGTGACAGTGACAGAATAATTGTATGCCAGCAGCTGGAAAATGTTTCAACCTTTGATGCCATTGATGACAGTTACCAGATTTTTCTGTCCTTCAGGTTTGGAGAAAGAGGTAAAGGTCAAACAATCCTGCTGGTAGAAAGCAATCGAAGAAGAGAAAGATACCAATTTTTTCAAGAGTGCAATAAAGCTGTAAGACATGTCTCAACTGAATAAGGTCTGTGTCATCCACTTCTTCAACTGGCATTCTGTAGTGCTGTCATTATCACAATTTTATAACTCTCTAAGAGTGAACTAAAATAGTATCAGTTTAACATTTTTTGATAAATTTTTCAAATGTGTTTTTTAAATCAAAAATTTTCTTTTAAAAATGCACGTACAATCGAAGCAATGCTGATTTTAATTTAGCAACATATGAAGATCACAAACACAAAGTTTACTGAAATTTGCTACAATAGCTACAATACATTGTGTTATAGAAATTATTGTGCCACTGTAAGAGTTGTTTTTTATTAATTCTATGCATGTTTGATGCAGATTAATGTACAAACTGATGACTAACCACAAGTTAGTCACATGGTGGGAGTGATTACTCTTACCCAGGAGCAAGGACACAGTGAGTTGGTTTCAACATAGGCAGTAGAGGAGGAGGATAATACACCACTGTTCTGCTCTTAAGGCTCCACCGTTTTGTCAGTTTTTACCCAATGAGAAGCTCTAAATTGAGTTTTCATCTCGTCTCTTATCTTGTTTTTGCACACAAAGTCACCAGACTTTACATGAACTTTAAACTCAATCTTTAATGCAGTATCTGACAAATACTGCATTAAAGATTTAAAATTGATTTTGTGAGGCAGAATTTCTCATATTAACTACAAGTGTCTTCAATAGATTTGTTTTCAGCCTAATACTCAGATTTAGTAGAAGATATAGAAGATATTCAGTTTTACTGCTAATACTATTGACATAAAGTTATAACATAATAGTTTTCATTAATTTTTAATAAGAGATTTTCAGATTAAAGTAAAAAAAAAAAAGAAAACTAATCCCAGAGGGAAATTGCTCTGCCTTGTTGCTATTGCGTGAGTAGCAGAAACATCAGTGTTGTTGGATCTGAGAACATGTTTATTTAAAGTTCAGCAGCAAAGATAAAAGCTAGTTAACTGTTCAGTATGTAAAGCCTGTAACATCGCTGCTCAGCATCCTAAATGCATGTTCATGTCTTGTCACTTGATGTACAGGTTTTGAGTCCATCATGCCTGACACTCCTGTGTGATCACCTAAAAGGTGATCAGCGGCATGCAGCTCAGTCGGTAGAGCAGTTGTCTATCAACGACTCCTGGTTTCTCTTGACCACATGTCGAGATGTGCTTGGATAAAACACTGAAACCCCACAGTAGCGCCGTTATCTACTGCTGCTGTCCCAAGGCGATCAATAAAGTATGTCATTAAAAGATAAAAAAGAAAATAAAAAGTGGTGACAACTTTGGGCCTATCTGTATAACCCGAGATAGTGTCCTTTCCAACCTGATGAAGATAATTTTGCCGCTGTGTGCATCTATTCTTTAAAAGAAATCATTCACTTAGATTCGACCGTGAGTTGAATGAATGCATTGCTATATTCATCTCATGGCAGTACATTAGGTTTGTAAATAAGCATGATCAACATAGCAGTCTTCCCAGCATGTAATGTTTGAGAGTTAAAACTGTGCAGTGAACCTTCTTTTTGTATGTCATAATAAAGAAAATGTTGTCAGCTATGATAAACGGTGGTTTTAAACTCAGTCCCTCCCACAGAATAATTGGGAGCAGCCTTACATATTATCTTTGTTCAAACTCTGACACAAAAGAAGTTACAATAGGATCAGACACAACCACAACTTGTGTCAAATGGAGAACTGACTCTTCTTTTCTCTGTTTGTCAGGGTGACTGATTGGTTGTTGCTTTAACTTAATATCTTGCATTTAACAAAATTGTTATCTCAAGCTGAGTTAACTCAACATTTTTAAAGGCTATAGGGGAAAGTATCTTAAAATCTTTAAGCTACTTTAATCGTTTGTAACAGGCTCTATGAGCTTACAATTAGTTAGTTTGTATGTGATTTAGTTGTATTTTCCCCCTGTAGTGTTGGAACAAATCCTATTGTTGCACTGGTTAATCCCACAAAAAGTTGCAAAGGAGTTTTGCTAAAGCTGGTATAGTAATTTTATGTGATATTTCTTTGTTCAAATCTTTAGTTTTTTATATTTATTCCCTAAATTACCTGTGGTGACTATGTTCCTGTTTTGCCGCCTGTTAGCCCTCTTCCTGGATTTAATTCTGTCATTTATTTTTCACTTGATATCACAGCCCTCATGAAGCATTTAGTTAAATTAAATTGTGGATGTAAAATGGCATAAGTGGAGAGAAAAGAAATCCTTCTTCTGTTTTCCTCTACAGGGTCAAACAGGATTAGCCAAGTCTGGAACACATTAGGTTTTATGCCAAACAGTCTCCCCAACAGTAACGACTGCGTCAGTTTGGCTCCAATTCTTTTAAAATTTTAATAAACATTTAACTAACATTAGTGTTGATAAATTGAGAGGAATACAGTTCATATTTTTTAAACTGTAAACATCACACTTAAGAGGTGGAGGGTCCAAGTGTGTCTCACCAGTAGCCCAACATGAGAGGAAGGACACAAAGTGAAGAGAGATGGACAGAGCGTCAACATCGCTCTGACATTTTGGCTGTGTTCAAGCCGTGCTGAATGACACATCAGACACACAAACACACACACACACTGTTCTACACGCCTGTCGAGGAGTTCAGCAGTTACATTGTTTGACGTGGATTGCAATCTAGCCCTGAAACGTGACATGGCAAGTGTCTTCAGAGGACAGATCGCAATTATGAGAAGTTCCAGAGAGAAAATGTGTGTGTGTGTGCACGTTACAAGGAGGCAGACAAAAAACAGTAAAACAGAATGAAGAACAGCTGTGACGGAAAGAATCAAATAAGACAGTTTAATATGGAGATGTCGCTAGTTCATGTTTTTTGGTTGACGAGTCGCATCAAGGCAGAGGAGACAAGAGAGACATGAAAAACTTCAGTGTCCATCAGGATCAAGTGTGTTCATGTCAAAGTCAACTGCAGGTCGACAGCAGGCTGACAAAATAACTAACTCTGAAAAGTGAGATTTTTTAAGTGAGGAAATAATCTTTGATTTTTTCTAATTTCCCCGTGTTCCTGCAGTTTCTATTTAGTCTTTTGATTTTTCAGACTTCTCTGCTTGACGTAATTTTTCAGTGTTCTGACTAATACACCGACCATTTCAGTCAGATGATTTGGCTCTGTGGAGCTCCATTTGCTGTCTCCTGTTGCTTTAAAAAAAAAAAAAAATCACACAAAGTGCTGATTGCAAGGCTGTTTATAGCTTACAAAGGCTACTAATTTGCATTCAATATAATATGGCCCACCCAGGTAGCATTGTTTGTAATTTTAAATTATTTACTTCAAAGTTAAAGCACTTTTTAAAATAAAGTGCTCAGTTTTTGGTCTAACCACCTTAATTATACTTTAACTAAATTGCTTCACACACTCTACAGTGGTTTAGCAAAGTAAAAACTTTTAGAAAAATCTTTTTTTGCTGAGAAATACTGTTCATGGTTCCAGAAAGTTAATTTCAGGCTTTTTATGATGCTAGCAGGAATGCAATTTCAGATTGATTTTCAAAAATGAACCATAATAAAATATGAGAAAAATGAAGCACTGCTGCAACTTCAATTTGCAGACACAATGTCCAAATGCCTTAATATAGCCGATACAAAGAATACAAAAGTATTTCTCACATAATGTACCTAACATAGTAATTTAACTCAAATTCGTGAGCCCTGATTTCACAGACAAGACTAAGCACCTCAATAGATAGTGTGATTAATATTTCATTTCTTTGCCAGTAAACTTTACAGACAAAGTTTCTCTGTATAAAATGTAAAACTCTTTTCTGTGTTATTGATCAAAGTATGTCACTGTTAACATCAAAATATGAAACTCTGTTATTTATTTGTGATGTAAACCTGTTGCTTCAAGGCCTGAGACAAAGCAGCAAAAATGAAGTAACTTCAACTCAAGAGGTTCAGTTTCACAATTTTCTCAACCATTTAAATCTCTGTGTTTTCACTAATACTGTGATCAAAACCAAACACAACCTCTGCATCAACGCTGCAGAAGACAGAGACTACACCTTCTGCCACTGACTCTACTATGTAACGATGCTGCTGTTGCATGAGCTCATCTTAAGAGACACCTCCATGTGGCTCAAATGCCGATCGTCATGCCTCAGTGCCCTCGTGGCAGGTCGCTATACGTCACGTTCAAACTGCCATAGTGTGTGTTGAGCTGTAACAAAGTGAAAGGTCTCTCTTTCTTCCCCGACATTTGGCCTAGTGACTGTGACCAACATCCCCACCCAGCAAATTAATCTTCATCCCTCAGAAAGATGAGTGCATGAAAAAGTGATGTGTAATCACTAAAATAAGTAACTTGAGAATGATGCTGTGATAGATATTTTCCCTAAAAATGATGAGGATTAAACATTTATGCATTATGTTATTTGTATGGGTTGCAAATAAGTTTCTAGACTATAGATTGAAGTCCATTCATAGTCTGTCCTTTAGAGTTAGTCAGCCCTAAAACTGTTTTGTTAGCCCACTTTTGTCATATACTGTATGAAGAGTGAAAACCAGTTTCAAAGTGTCTCCTGTATTTAAACTGTATAGTCTGCAAAAACAGACCATAAACCAAATCATTTGTCCAGCTGCCATTAATTAACACAAACACACAAACTTCCACAGAAAATAATTTTGAGCTTACTGACATACTTACATACTGTAAGATGGATTGACTAAAGTATGTGGCTGGTAAACAAACTACGCAAATGTGTTTTTTTACATTCTGTCTTAATGGTGGCATTTCATGTGTCAGTTTTACAGGACTTCAATGATGAGAACTTTCTGTTTATTTTCTGTTTCTGTGAAACGGCAGTAGCAGTAAACTGGAGCTGATGGTGGTGCTGTGACTAAGGTGAATAATTAGTACAGGCTCAATACTTGAGCCTTATATTTTTTATCCTTTTATCTATGCATTTTGGTTTATTTAAATAGTAGTTCATGTACATCAACCTCAGTTTTATAACTTCACATTGTTTCCTTGCATGAAATTATAGACAGATGAGCAAACATATATGCATATTAATATATATATATATATATATATATTAATGAGGTGCTTTGCATTGTTAATACAATTAACAGACACACAGCTAACCGCCAGAACACAGTGCACAAATCTGTACACAGTTTAGATGACATATCTGGATATCAGTGTTTGCATGCAGAATACAGCTCATTTTTGCATCAATTGTCCATAGAGATAGGGAAGCTCATATTTCAGTTACTTTCAGCTAACTGTCAGTTTCTCCACAGGGATATCTAAAAGCCACTCACATCTCTATCTTTCCCCTTGATAGAGTTGAGCTTTTAAAGTAAAAGGTACATAAGCCTGAGGGATGCTGACCTCTGTGCCTATGGATATTTTAAGTCTAACTTTGAGTGTGGGTGTGGAAACTGAAGGACAACGATCTACATTATTGGTGCAAATGAGATCAATGAGGAAGTCAATAAACCAGTATCCAAAAAGGTGAACATACCCTGATTCAATACTGTACACCTACATCTACACCTCATCTATGCACATAGATGCACATGCTTGCCACAAACATGCATGCACCCACCCACTCAGCCACACACAGACACATGTACACTTATGTTGGTTATTGAAATTTTTGTCCACTGGGAAAACTGGAGCATGTCAGAGATAAATGACGGTCAATACCGCAGTGCAATAATACAGTCCACTCCACAGTGCACACACAACCACACTGCCTGCACAGGGGGACACAAACCAAGTCTGAGAGTTAGAGAGAAAGGGACACACCCCTCTTTTTTAGTTCAGTCCCCCAGGGAAATCACATCCTGACACCTCTTCCCCTGCTGTTCTTTCACCCACTTCCTAATTTTTTTCTTTCTTCTCTGCCTTTTATTCTCCCCTCTATTCAAGTCTCCATTCAATAATGCTCTATTACCACAATGGAAGGAACATAAATTGAATGGGACAGAAAAAGAATAGAACTAAAACACACAAACAAAACCCCAAAACACAGTGAGATATTAAGAGGGGAATGAAGAGTGAATAGGAAAGTGCAGCTTTTTTCACCAGGGTGACTTGGGAGTCTATCTATCTATCTATCTATCTATCTATCTATCTATCCATCCTCCCCTCATATCTATTGCTGTCTATTACTCATGCTGCCTCTCTCTCCTGCCTCTGCACTCACGTTCTTATCTAACTTGGCCTCGCTGGCAGTGAGCTACTGCAGCGATGCCAGATGAAGAGAAAACCATCTACTCTTTGTAAAAGGCGCGTGGGCAGGCCACCCACCTTAAGTTTTAGATAGATTTTATGCATTGGCTTAAAAGGCAGCAAAGAAATGTTCCAAATTTTTTAAGTTGAGTAAATAAAGGTTGTTTTTATGTTGCACAGGGATTCTGAATAAAAGCAGAGACACATCGAGGTAGTACTATACTGTGTGTTTATGTACAGTGTGTACTATAGCTCTGTGGCTAAAATTACTTTCTATTTGTTACCTGGTGAGCTACATTTACTTTTACAATTATTTTTATTTGACTCTCCATATTCAAAATTTAAAATTCAAAACTACATGGTATCCTTTTAACATTTCCACAATAAAAACTATATTTTGTGCTCAATGTTATCTCATTTGCTCCTGAGATGACAGATTTATAACTTGCTGTTATGCAGCACTACAGTACAGTGCACAGGTAATTAGTTAATATGACGATGATGCATAAATAATAAAACTCTCTTCTCCCTGGCTTCTCCCCATAGAGTTTGCTAATGACAAGTCTCATTATCAGATACCTATTTGCATTTTCCTCTTGATGTTAACTTAAAAAAACTTGCTCTGTACTCATCACAAAATTACCTTGTTTGTGGTAAACAGGATGATCAATGCAGCAGGAAACATAATGTGTTTGAGGGCCTAAAATATGGTAAATAGAAGCAGTATTAATTGTAAAAAAATGCCTGGTTTAAACAAATAGGAAAGTGCATTAGCAATCAAGGGGCTGACACGTGTTTCTAACTATGTTTATATGTAGATATAGTGTATGGCTGATGTTGTGACAGTCACCAGCCTTGAGAAATTATTTACTTCTTTAAATAATTATCACAATGTTAGTTTATTGAATCCTGAATTCAAGTTGACCACAGATGATCTTCATCAATAAAAGAGATATAGAATGTTTTTAAATTTACTTCACCTTTTAAGTCCACAAAAGGAAAAAAGAGATGTTGGACGGAGGATCAAATTAAGAAATAGTTGCAGAACTTTGCTGTAGTCTTTCAGCCTACATGAGGTGAATGATGACTCATCAGTCATTGCTTTTTTCTTCTTAGCTCAAAGCAGCGAATGCGCCTTTTCGCCTGCCAAATCCATGACTTGATTTAACTTTTCTTATTATGGCCTGGCAAGGCCATGGATGAATTAGCTTGGGAAGTCATTTACTGTAAGGTGGGCTATATAATAGAAAAATAGATTATTTAGCTGTTTTTTAATTTCAGTTGAATATACAGTATAAGTAAAAAAATCCAGCACCTTACTGGACACAACACTTTATGAATTTTTGATTGCAATTGTCAAAGTAGAAAATTAATTTACACTTCTGGAAATGTTGCTGATCTAATACAATACCATGGAGTTGCATAATTGTGCTGTACTGAATATCTGCATGGCCTTGTTCTAATAGTTCTTTAAAGGTTTTGAGAAAGGGCAAGTCATGACACGTAGTGAGATGTGGTTTGTATTACAGTACAGTACAGTTTATGGCTCATCAACATGACATGACATGATCTTTTGAAAATTGGTGATCAAGTTTTTATATGGTGCATAATGATTATTGTGATTTGGCCTTTGTACAGCTTTGCTTTGCACTGACTCACAGTTTTACTAGTGATTCTAGTGTTTTAAGAATTTGTTCATGATTGTGGTCATGTGCATGGTTGGTACAAAGTTCTTTTTTACTACAGAAGACATCCAACCTCTGCATGCTCAAGTGATCAAACAAACACAATGTACACGTGGCCATATTCACAGGTTGAAAACCAGTACAAAGACAGAGTTAACAGTATGAAGGACTGCACTGAAAAAGGTGAGGTAATTTGGGGTTTAGTGTGTCGATCAAGAACATTTGCAATTGTCAACAAGAGGAGCCAGGTGTCAAACCAATGACCATGCAATTACAGGACAGCCTGCTCTGCCTCTTGAGCATCTGACAAGTATTGTATTGCAACAAAAAGCAACGACAACCATTGTAAAACAAAGTGACTGGAAGTTTCCTCTCCAATATTATTCTGCCACCCACTCATCCCATTCTTCCAATTGCACCACATGTTCAGACCTTTCATTCCGTCTCTTCTTATTTATAAACAATGCTTTTCCTCATTGTCTTTCCTGCTCGTCTTGCAGGTACCCACTGCCACCCTAACTCAGTTTACAACCAGAGGGCTCAAGACTTACAGGGGCGGGCTCAGATGCCTTCCTGTAGAGGATCTGATTCAAGCCTCAGTCAATGAAGTCTCAGTAAATGTGTCAGGATTATTAGCTGTCTCAATGAATGGACAGCTCAAATGCCTACTTTTTGAAGTTCAGCAAGTCAGTAGGGGGGTTGCACACCAGCAAATTTACCTGCAGATAGGTGCATGTTTGGAAGTGGACTGTGTAGGTATGTGCACACACACACACAAACAAACACAAAGAGAAAGAGCTTGCTCAATACCCTGCAGTGATCCACTTGAGATAAAATTCAGCAGCACTGAATAATACAATACATTTATCAAATAAAAAACACAAACTCTGACACACGCACACACACATACACACACACGTATATATACAGCCCTCTCTGTTGTGAAGTGAAGGTGCCCTTGTGTCGGTGGTCATTTATCAGAATATGTGATTCAAAGTGCTGTGGGAGGCAAAGCCCACTGGTCTCTACTTGTGTAAATTTCTTCTCATTGAACCCTTCAGCACATAATACCCCACTGCTATGGCCCTGTAATGTAAACACTTACTCCCCCGTCTGTGGATTAACAACATTCAGCCATGGTCAGACTTGCAACAGTAGAAGTAGAGGCACAGCAGGAGAACCGTTCCAGTAAACAAAACAACTATATTTTGCCCAATACGCCATGAAGTTTGAAGTGGGTTCTTTATTATTAGAAAGGTTACCAGCACTACGTAACACAAATGGAAATGACAAAGCAGCAGAACATAATCATATTTTTAATCATTAAATTTGTGTATCACAATTTTAATAATTATATTATATAGTAATTATAACTTATTATAATTATAATAAGTTTAATGTTTTCCATTTCCTTTTCAGTCATCTATGAGTCAGATCATGTCAACATGTCAGATTGCTTCATTTAAATAACATTTTGAGGCCTGAAGGAGCAAAAGTATCAGCAATTACACAAAAAAGCTAATATTAGAGAAAAAAATACAAATCTCTCTAGAAGAACTTCTGTCTTCCTCCATGATCATTTCACAGCTCTTTGATTTACCTTGAGACAGTTTGTAGAGGGGCTAATCTCTTGGTTGGGACCACTGGACTATATAAACTTTTATAAAGTATTTACAACAATTCCTCCTTGACCAGCTACTCTACAACAATGACATGCTACTTAATAAATAATGCTGACTCACTATAAACAACCTGTTTAAGTCTTAATGTTGTATTACTGACAGAAGAAAGACTTTTAAAACTAAGTATAATACTCACCTTAAGCTAGCACTAGCACGAGTCTACATCAGTTTACTCTGCTCCATCCAGCCCTCCCTCTCCCTATGATATGTGCTCCGCCCCGTCAAACCCAGGCCAGAGCGCCAAATAATCATCAGTATGAAATTACAATAAATGAAAATTCCCTAACAACAAACATAATAATCAAGCAGAAATAACTAAAATTCTCTGGTTTGAAGCGTGAAACCTTGAAAAACTGCAAATATCTCTGCAGTGTTTGACAGCACAACTCCTGACTTTATACAGTGGGTAATTATTGATGCATCATGTTCACTGTTGGAGATTCATCCCTTCTGTCTCATTTGTCTGAGCCTTGAAATCAGCACTAGTCAGCATATCTGCTGCATAGAGCATGGTCTGTTTTTTTTAATGCATGATACAGATGCATGATACAGATACAGTGGTATTTTAATGTCTGTTCTGTAGTGAACATAATTAAACAGAGAACCAAATGACTGATCCCTGAATTGAAAAGAGGAATATGAGTTGTACATGAACACAAGTAAATAAAGGCCATTTATGTACATCTATCCTACTGTGAACAAACCCAGCTGAATGCACCAATATTAGCTAATTGCACACATGTAAAGAAACAAACAAATTATTTATACTGTACTTTTTCCACATCAAATACAAAAAATGACACAAAGTCTGCAGGCTTATTCACACACACGTAGCACTGTGCTCTAGATCAGCTGATACACTAACCAAGCTTGCCTACTGTCATCACCAACTGCGTGATCGATTGAAGCTGTCAAGTCGCTGCATATTTTCCGCTGCTGCAGCCACTAGTTATGCATGTCACGCCTTACCTGTTATCAGCGAGTCCCTCGATATTTGCAATCGAAGAGTGGTGCTGGGAATTGTAGAACATTATAGATCTCGCTCCCAATAGTTTAATTAAAGCCCCCAGTGATCAGTGCAATAAAACCGAGAGCAGTGGTGCTCACTTATGTGAGAATGTTAAATACATGACTGATAGTATTTGGAGCTTTACACAACCACATTACTATGGAGGTAAGGCAAGAAAAGTAGATTTTTGTGTTAGTTCAGGTCATCTCATACAACAGTTATGAGCTGGTATGTATACTACTGACAATGAGCTCCACTGCTGTGTGTGTGCTTGACTAAATGTGCTGAATATCAAGCTCTTTGCATCTGCTGCTTACTGCTGCATAGCAGATCGCTGGTACTCACATTAAGGATAAAAGCAATGTAGACAAGAAGAAACACACACTGGAGGTTTTACACAAAGAAGTGGAAATGGCCACACCAGACCTGGCGGGCAAACTCATTCCTCACGTCTCTATGAAAATGAAAATGTGAGATGCTGGAGCTCTACTGGTTTATGGCAGTTGCAGATGCAGTTTTTGATTAACCGATCACTGTTCCTGTTATTGCTTTTTGGTGGCTTTAAGTTAAGCTTTGCCTTGAGTCAAAGGGTTCTATTTACATTAATTTTTAATTGCTAAATTCTCATTCAGTATGTGACTTGACTGGCGGAGCTCAAAATGATTTAAAATAAATATATAAGATATACAAGTCATTATCTGACTTGTATTGAATCTTCAGTAGTCAGTAGCTACACTGATCAGTCAGGTGCATGTTCTGATGTTTTGCCCTTGAGCAAGACAAGGACACCCACCTACTCACATACTTTATATCAGACTACATAAAGCGATAAAAGGTAAGCATGCACAGCTTCTATTCAATCTCATGAAAACAAGGCAGAAATATTATGAGAGCAAGATATAAGTGAAACACTGATCTGGCTTCATGATATTAAATCTTTGCAGTCAGTTCAGAATAATAATTCTACTGTTGGGAATGCACATGTATACTCTGTGCCACTAAAGCAGAAGTCAGTTGTTTTTTCCTTATGCAAATTCTCTCCTCTTTTCATTCCAGCAGTGACGTCAGAGCACAACCGCTCCCTTCTGTGACAAAACTGAAAATTACGAAACTATGAAGTCCAAACTTTAGTAGGCTAAACCTACTCTATCCAACAAAAATACTTTGATGTCATTGTGGTCAGTCTACTATGTTGACTTCCTGGACACATTCTCACACACACACACGCACACACACACACACACACACACACACACACACACACACACGTGTGTGTGTAAATGCATTTGTGTTTACTAAGCTCATTTGTCTGCCCAGAATTTTCCATTGCTTTTAACTAATTTGTGCTAAATGAGAAAAAACGGGGAGACAGCTGTACAGCTAAATAACAACATGATAAGCATGACAGATGCAGATAATTGTCAGGGAGCCGGAGGAAGACAGGAGAGAGAATAAACACACACTTCTCCTCAAGTGTTGCTTTTTTAAGGCACACACTAGTTGAGACTCACACCAGCTGTAGAGCTGACACAAAAGCACCCAGGTATGCTGATTTTATCAAGTACATACATCATACATACGTACATACATACATACAGATCCAAACAATTCCATGTTTTTGTAAATTTTTACAGAAGTATACTGTATACACAAAGACACAACAAAGGATTAGTGGACTCACTTGCTTTCATAGACGTCTTTGTCATAATCCATGAAAGCCATTATTCATTTAGTCATGACATCATCAGACCCTTTTTGTGAAACAGAATAGTAAAACCTCCCTGGCCAAGAATATCCATTTAAAAAAATGCATCCCTCTACACGCCCATTTGAAACCTAAACAAAGGCTTCTGCAGGTGGCATTACTCAGACCATACAGTGTTGGTGATGCTTGAGCAACAAGCCATTTACACACAACACAAACACAAGTAGGCTGTAAGAGAGGAATGCGACTGGACGAGACTTTCAGCAGCGCAACCTGACTGCGGAAATGCGTCAGGTTTTGGAGAGCTCCGGAGAGCTGGCTCAGATGACAAATACACAAACAAACATGCAAAGACACACACATACACACAGGCCTGTAAATAAAATTTTAATAAATTAAACAAATGTGCCATTGCAATGAACACAAAAGATGTTTGACAATCGAAACTGAAATTCAAATTTCAAATATTGATAGATGTTGATATATGTATTAAAAAAAGACACACACAGTTCACAGACTGTAATATATCTGTATGTATACAGATATATATGTACTATATATATATATATAGATATATAGATATATATATATCTTAACTGATTTTTGCCCTGCAACACACTGACATAAATAATAAGTAAGTATTTACTCATACAGAATATTGTTTATGTGGTTTTTTATCTCTTTCATATATGAATGGCATAATATTGTGTGTGAGGGTTGTGTGTCATCAGTGTGTGCGCACAAGTGCTTGCGTCTGTGAGTGTCTAGGTAATTGGATCTGAGCAGAACATATCGACACTGGCAGCCAATCAAACATTTTTTCTATTTGGCTGCCAACAACAATAAATCCCTCTGCAATATAAAAAACAAGCGCAGATGCACACACAGACGCACTCTAGTTCTCACACCGTGTGCTAACAAACACAAACGCACACACTCAAACTAATGCCGCTTGACAGCACATGTGAGGATACAAGAAAGGAGCGATTTGAAATTTGAGATATCTGCTTATGTGTCACAAATCATAAAAACGCAACAAGAGAGAGAACGACAAAAATGAGATGTAGCAAAAAGAAGAGAAAAACAAGATGAGGCTCAGTGCTTCAGGGATCACTAGAACAAATTGCATCAACTCAACTGAAAAATGTAGTAGCGCAAAACACACACAAACAAGCATATAACACACGCAAACACGAGATGGTTGCACACAAGCACTCACCCACCTTTCAAACAAAAATGTCACTGTCTTTAATTTCCTCCCTTCATGTTTATGGCTCTTTTGTGTTTCATCTTTACATCTTTTATCTCACACACACACACACACACACACACACACACACACACAGAGCCTGTATGCACACATCTGCACACACATAGAACCCCTAAGCAAGTAGTAAGTATCTCACCGACTCAATCAACAGAGAAAGACAGAAAGCTTCAACAAAATAACAACATGTGTTCGTGAGGGGAAGAAAGAAAGAGAACAAGGGGCTAACAGAACAATGCAGGGGGTTTTAAAGGAAAGTTCCTCCCTTGAAAGAGATTTTGAGCCTGAAAGGAAAACCAGGAGAGTAGAGTATATTGAGGTGAATGTAATAAAGTATAGCTGTAGTTGTTACAGACTATAACACAAATCAGAGAGAGAGAAAAGCGGGAGAAAAGCGGGAGAAAAGCGGGAGAAAAGCGGGAGAAGAGAAGAGAAGAGAAGAGAAGAGATAAATCCTACCTGGAGTTGTTCGGACACCGTGGTGGACTGTCTGGTAGTCAGGGCTGGAGCTGAATTCTCCTCAGGACGCAGAAACACTTGCTGACCGCGTCTGCAAGCATCAAAAGCCACAGTCAGGAGCAGTGTGTATGTTTGTGTTGTCTTCTGTGCACACATGGGGTCAACTGTTAATAGTATGGATGATATGCGGGAAAAACAGCATTTTCACACACACACTCAAAAACTTATCTTTTCCCTGAACTGAGGAGTGCAGGAATTTAAAGGTGAGTGTGAGGGAATGTAGGTGAGTGTGTTCATGTCAGTGTGTGTGTGTGTGCGTGCGTGCGTGCGTGCGTGCGTGCACGTGAAGTCCTTACAGGTCCTTCCCTTTCTTCTTCTCAAGCGCAGTCATGTCATCTCCACCTGTTGTACGCAGAGAGAGCGCTGGAGTCACACACACATTCACACACACGCAGCGTTGCACAGATGCACAGTCGCACTGGCAGGCTGAGGCACACACTGGCACGCTAACACCACGAGCTGCAACGCATAGAGCTGAGAGTGCTGAGAGTGAACACAGTCCCTCCTACTCTCTCCTCCCACCTCTCTCTCTCTCTCTCTCTGCTCCTCCTCTGGGTCTTACTGCCTCTCTCAACCCTCCAATGTTTCAGTTTTCTACTGTTACTGTTTACACTGGCAGACACTCACATAAAAACACTGCTACAGGTGTGTTTGCACCCTGTCTGCTATCAGCTGTGACTTCAGCTTCTTTTAACCATGATCATAATTTCAACGTTAACCAAGTAAAAAAAAAAAAACTGAGGAGGATTTTCTCATCCATTCTCACTCAAAACTCTTAGGCCATATGTAGTTTGATAATACCTGCAAATCTGCAACTAATAAATGCACCTTTACGCGAGATTGTTCCATTGTACACTATATTGTCAAAAGTCCATAGGGACATGCATGAGCGAGTTTGGTGTGGAGGAACTTGACTGGCCTGCACAGAGCCCTGACCTCAACCTGATTGAACACCTTTGGGATGAATTACAGTGGAGACTGTGAGCCAGGCCTACTCATCCAACATCAGTGCCTGACCTCACAAATGCTCTTCTGGGAGAATGGTAAAATATTCACATAAACACACTTCCCAGAAGAGTTGAAGCCATTAAAGTTCATGTGTGTGCAACCGTTTCAATACCTTTGGCAATATAGTGTATGTTTATAATAGATTACAGTAAGGTGCTTGTGGAATACACACCTCAAAAATACTTCACGTAACAGAGAGAGAAATGAGAAAAGGCTCCCAGAGCTACTTTTAATATGCACACAAAAAATAAGATGAAACCAGTGTTTGCCTTGAGAATGCTATTTTTTATAAATTCCTTTTCACTCAATTAGATTTTTCTTAATTCAAAATGAAAAACAATAAATTCCTGGAACACAAACCTGAAAATCAAAGTATCAGTGAATCCTAATTTACCCTTACAACCAGTGTAACAGAAACAAAGTCACATACGTATGCATATTTACAATATATTAGAGATTTAGTGTCACTGCCACAGCGCTGTACATTTAAACAGCTTTATTATGTGAGCCTGCAGAAAGGGTCCGCCATGTTGCTGAGAGTTGCCTCTCTAAGTTGTACAACTGGATAAATAGGACTGTCTAATGTTATCCATCAACCTGATTATGAATTTAGTTAAAATAAAATTGCACACACAAGTCATATGACTCAGAAAATCTGTTTATAAATCAGGTTTTTCATGCCAAAACCCTACTGGTGATTTTTCTGATTGAAGATTTTTACTGTTAAATGCACTGTAACTCAAGATATGACTACAGCTCAGCATCTTCGTCTTCCAGAAACATACTGTTAAAAGAGCATTTTTGAGTTCTGTACATTTGAAGTTATTACAGGCGCACAGTCACAGTGTTGGCTTACAACCAGCTGACAAAAACAGCTCCTCTAATTCAAATGAGGAAAGTCACCTTGGTTCAAATGCTGAAAACTGGCCTGACTGAGAGAAGGTACTGCTAATTGTTTCGGGTAAGATAATCAGAAACAAGCGCTGTTGTGATGTGTTCACTAGAGGATGAAACTGACGAAAAGAAATGATGAAATAAGCCATGATTATTAAAAATTTGAGAACTTTAAGCAAAGTTTGATCAGGGCATCTTTAACGACATACTGTAATCTTTTACCCTACAATGTCACATATGTATTCTGTGACACCTTGCTTTAATGCAAATTTTACCTGTGGTAAACTCATAATAAATAAAATGCAGATGACCCCAACTACTTTTAAGTAGGGCTGTGCATTGGCAAGAATCTGGCAATATGATACGTATCATGATACAGGGGTCAGGTGAATCATTTTGCAGATTAAGATACAGAGGTAATAAAGAGTGGCAGGTAGTTCACAGAGCCAGCCAGTCAGAGCCTGATCCATGGTTCATGGAGTAATGTGCTCTGCTATAATGATGTTGATATCCCAGTAAACCCAGAGGCAGCCTGTTTTGCAAACATGGTGAAAGGTTATTCCAGTACACAAGAACCACTCACTGAATTGATCGGTTATCAGCAGCATATGCAGAGAGATAATCTGCCCTGCACACAGTTCATCCAATCAATTCTGTACTTTATCTGTCATGGATAGAGCTCACATAAACACACACACACACACACACTTAGGTAGGAGAGCAAGCCCTTACATGTATACAGGCAGGCAAAAGTACAAAAACACACCTGAAAATAGGTTGGTGCAAAGCAAATTCTCCTCTGAGGAAGACTGTTTGCTGTGATCTACATTAGCCACTACTACTACTACTACTATTACTGCTATATACCTACACGTGTGCGCACACACACACACACACACACACTCTACAGAACATGCAAATGAATAGAGTACGGATCTTGAGGCAGTGATTAAAACAGGATTTGTTGTTGTTGCTCAAATGCAATACATACTCACCATGTGATCACTTGCTCACCCAGTTGCTCATTCACATTCACATACATGCACACACACACATTTACACAAAGACATGCACATGTAGTAAGACAGCATGAATAATAACATAATTAGGACTAGGACCATAATTTAAAAGCCATGGATGTGGAATATGACCAGAGTACAGTCAATAACCTCACTTTCATTTTGGAGACAAAATGCAGATCCCCATGACAAAAATCATAATTTTACGTCTTCATCAAATTAATGTCAATCAAGTCAATGTAATGTCCTCTGAAGGGTTGAACTGTGTGTGCTTATAAACAAAGTACATTATATGTCAGTATATGATGCTTTGTTGGATGTGATGTTGCTTTATGTGTGTATATGATACGTGTCCATACAAATACAGTGACTGAAAGTGCATACGCGTGGACATGCATGTCTGTTTGTCCTGACTCCCCGTAAAACGTCGGAGTGATTGAAAGCTCTAAATGGTTATGGTGCACTCAGGGGAACAGGGCTAATCTACATAATGGTGGTGTTATATTAATGGCATCCTGATGCGCACACACACGCGCACTTGCACACACCTCAATTGAATAGGAGCCTCTCTCATACCCCACACAACCAGTTTTCTTCCTGCAGATCTGATTGAGTTGGTGAAAAAAGAGTGAGTTAGATAAAAAAAAACTAAAAACTAAACAGAAAATCAGGTAAATGTGAAAGTAGATCATGTAAATTACTAAGTTCAAAACACTGTAAGTAAAAGATAACTAAATCTATTTGTATTATAACAGCTTCTTATTCAAGTGTTATGATAAAAAATGCTAATTGAGGGACAGTTTTCATGCAGGTTTAATATATTTGGTCATTGTACCCATGTGATTCACTGACTTCACTGAGTCTTTCAGGTAACACGCTACAGCTACTCCACAGATACATTATTATAACATTTCATTATTTATTTCCTCTGCTAAAATCAAGAACATCAGCAGCATTTTATATGCGGCATTCTCTAAAATTAATCCTCCATGATGTGAAAAATTTTAGAGCCTTTTCTTACTAGGCTCTCTTTCATTGCGGCTCCATTCCAGCTTGAAAGGGGCCTGCAAATCCACTGACATCCTCTTCTGTGGAACAATAGTGGTTCCCATCTTGAGGTGGCTGCTTCAGGAATGCGCTCAGTGTAATGAACAATTTTGATTTGGGGAAATGCTTTTGCTGTTTGACGAGCCGGAAAAAACAGAGTAAATGGTGACGCTTGCAGTGGAACTTTAGTTTGGATCAGAGATGAGAAAAAGGTGATGAGCTGAAATTATATTATATAGTATCCATCTATACTGTATATCTATCTAGACTGTAGTGTTCGCAGGATATTCAGTCTCTTATAAAAGAGCACTGTGCAGTTATTTAATCAGTCTGCAAGTAGCTACAATATATTCTGTAAGTCTATAAGTAGGCGTAGAAAAAAAAACAAGGTTACTGGTGTGATTCCTGCTGGGGCTGTCAATGCAGAAAATCTATGCACTCACATAACTGTAAAGTGCCTTGCATAAAAGCGGTCACCACATGGTGTATGATTAACAGCTTAGAGAGAAGTGTGTGTCTCAGTATGCGTGTGTGAATTTTACTTAGCCTTATTGTTGCCCATAACTAATTTCCTTAAACAACATGAGCAGTAAAACAACAGCAGGAAAGCGACAATGATACGCCCTACTTTGGAAAGTCATGCAGACATACAGTGTGCAATCAGACACACTTAACAGTGAGCCGTACTGTTTGTATTGATAACCTGCTTCAACAGTGCAATTCATCTGACTCCACTCAGTAAGGCATGGCACTTTGAAACAATGAATCTAACTGTAACAAGCATCTATAATGCTGCTGACGGGCTGATGAAGGAAGCAACATAACAGCCATTTTTATGCTCTTTAAAAACATGTTCATTACATATTTCACATATAGTCAAGCTGTACGTGCTAAAGCATGTAAAGTATACACTGTGTCATGACCAGCGGGATATCCACACACCAGAAATAATAAACCCATCTGGCTTCTATTCATCAGAAATCAGAAAGCTGCTTCACGTCAACAGTTTGAGAGGCTGGTTGGTGGTTGCTATGCCAGTTAGGACGTTAGCAACCTGAACAGTTTATAAGCCAGTTTCCATACCAACACGCACTCTGTCCTAACTATAGTCAATCTCAGCAGCATCAAGAAGTGAGAGGAGGTGGATGAGAGGATGGGGAAAATGAAAAATAGGAGAGGACGAAAGACCTGTTCAATAATTCACCATTTGCATTTACGTGATGCACAAACAAAAACAGCAGGTTAACTGTATAATTCCAGTGTTTGACTCAAAGATAGACCTGATAAATAGTTCACAACTACCACTGCTGATGAAACTGGAGGGTATTCAGCAGGTAACCAGTGTGAAATCTCACCCATCTCCATTTGCCTTTTAAAGTTTTAAGTAAGCTGAGTGAAATGTTTGCTCTGTAGTAACTGCTTAAACTCTCAAAGGGAAGATGCAGGCTACAAATGCTACAGTGGATCTGTGATGCTACAAAGCTGTCACTTAGCTGAGTATGTGAAGTAATGATGATAAAACTGCCAGGGAGCTTGGGAGAGATTATCTGTTTTTGGACATGAGACCTGGCAAAAGAGGCGCAGCAGCGAAACAGACACATGCTCTGCAGGCTTTGTTCTCTGATCAGACTTGAGTGACCTCTGTGGAAGAACTAGAGTGATCCTGAGCTGCTTCAGATTTAACTCTGAAACTGTCATTGTTTCTAAGGACATCACAACTGATCCTTTGATCCATACGAGCGCCACTGTTACTTGCTGCTAATGCACAGAGGCTTTACGTGGATTTACACAAAAAGCAAGATTTCTAGGCTGATTTAAACCTAAAGGGAAAACTATCCTATCATCCCACTAAGATTTAAGAATGAGGTGCAGTTTTACAGGTAAAACCAATTACAGGCTTGACAGAACTTGACACTGACATATAAATAAACTTTAGCGATATATGATAAAATTGATGACGTGTTGTTTAGGGGCACATGGTTATACATCATCTGTAAGAATCTGCAAATATCATTAGGTTGCATCTTCTATGTTTAAACTGTGCAGCAGCCTTACATTTAATACACCAGATGTTGTAACTGAGAGCAGCAGGCAAATGTCTGTTTTGGAGTTGTTCCTAAGGTTATCTGCATGTGTTTGATTTTGTCTCACAGGTTGCTTATGAGTGCAGACTGTTAGTGTTCATGTTTGTCTGGGGTTGCAGATGTGCACGTCTTTCTAATAGTGGGGTGCACTATACTTTAAACTAATAGCATTAACTATAATCAATAAATTAATTTATTCTTTATAGATCTTTATAGAAAAATCATTCTGGTTGATCATGCTCCAGCATCAAACTTGTATCTTTTTCCCTCCAATGGACTGCTAGGTTGGGCTACAGAGCATCTGTCCCAAAATCCATTTGATAAGAACTTATTAACATTTACAACTGCACACCTGATGAAGAGAGGGAAAGTTAGACCCATGGCAATTACATTACTAAATGTTGGTTTCTTGCTTTCTTTATAATTCTTAGTATATCAGGTTTTTTTTTGTTTGTTTGTTTTTTGTTTTGTTTTTAGGGAAATGCATCACGTCTGCAATTGTAAGTGTTAATATGTTGTAAATAATAGAGTTTGGTTCACTTTTCCCCCAGGGGGTAAGTGGTCAAACAATCCAATAAACTAAAAAGTTCAAGACAAATTCAACTGGCAGGACGGAAGGACAAACACCAGCCAAAGGGATTTTTCAACCTGGCAACCCAAAACTTCTTCATGCTAATGGCTTAAAGGCAGTCTATAAAGAATCTGTAAATTACTGACTAACCCTCATTAAGCATTAGGATATCCTTTACAGATCACCACTTCTTAGAAAGTGGTACCACAAGGGTCAGATGGAAAAGTACATGCAGTACTGATCTGTGTCTGCACTTGGTACCGTCATGTTATCAAAGTATTTGGAGAAGCTGCTCCTAATTCAGATATTCATTATTAAAGCTGACAGGTGGTTCATAAAACAAAGAACTACTCAAGCATCAGAGTCTGTGTCTTCCAGTATGTACATCCCAAAAAACAGTGCAAACAAACCTAAAGCTATAAAAAATATGTTTGTGTCTGTGTTGATATGAAGGAGAGCTCCTCTCCTGTCATAGTTAGCTGCTTCCTTCCTGATGTGCTGCTTAACAATGTTCAGGCACACACACATTTCCTTCCTTTAGCATTTGGTTATTGTCGTTCATGTCAGAGGTGAGTGGGAAACAGTGAGCAGTGTGAGGAGTTAGTGATAAAATCCGGAGGACAGGGAAGTGAAAGATAGATAGTGAGATGAAGGAAGAGATGGAGCGATGGAATAAAGGTGGCAAAACTGCTAATGGGAAGTTGAAGGGGAAGAACCTGAATCTGTCGGTCATCCACAGTGCAGCCTGTCCTGTGGTGATGTTGGCGTCAGCTAAAAAGCTAAAAGGTGTCACAAATAATACACATTTGTCGTAATGTGATGATATGAGCTACAAAGAGCAAAGGAAAATACGCACAGATTAAGTGGAAAGTGAGTGACTGATTTGAAAAGTCTCCAGCGGTTTTAAGACGTCAAGACAGAACAGAAAAAGAGACCAGCCTGGAAAGGGCAAGAGCAGAACAAGAATGGGAGTGGAGAGAAAGGAAACACACAGCAACAACAGCAGATGTGGAAAGACACTAAAAATTAATAGATGGCGAGAAGTCAGGCAGTGAGAGAAAAAAAAGGGGACAGAGAAACAAGCAAACTGACAAAACTTCCTTTCCATTTTCTTGCTTTGCTTATTTTTTGCACAAAACGACGCAACAACTAATGAGGAGTGGGCGAGTCCAACAGTGGCCCAATGCGCTGTGTACTCTGTGTGTTTAATATGTGTTTTTGAATGCAAACTTAATATTCGTGTGATATTTGTGTATTAGTTTTTGCATGTTATTGCTATAATATTACCTTCATGCCCTTTGTATCTGTTCACCTCTAATCCAATTGGTTCCTCAGTTCAACCCATCAGAACGCCACACTGAGACGATCTGCTGTGAGCCAGAGTTGAGCAGGCTGAATAAATGCTACAAGTGGTAATGACAATGACAGTGTGTGTGTGTGTGCGCGTGAAATAACAATACTGACTCAGATATGTTGCTATGGCACCCCATCTTCCTGAGGTGCAAAAATCACAGAACAATTTATATCCACAATTTCCTCTCTATAATGAAGCAGCAAATGCACTGACCCTGGCATGCGCGCGCACACACACACACACACACACACACACACACACACTTTCAGCAGCTTTATCCCCCTAAAAGAGCAACCTCGACCCTTTCATACAGATGGTGGATTAGAAACTCAGAAAGTAAATAGAGTTATAAAAGGAAATAACCATATTTTCAGTACGGAGATATTACTCAGGCACAGAAACACTACAGAGGTTGACTGTCAGTGGGCTCTGTGTCAACTTCCGATTTTGCTTTACAGCAGGAAGTCAGCTCTTTTTGATAGCTTAAGCTGAGAATTATTCATGTACACAAAACTGACTTACTAAGTTTTCTTTACGTATAAAATAATAATGCAAGATGTTTCACAGCACAGATAAAGGCAGAGAGAGTAAAGACAGACACCAGGATGTTGTCAAAGCCTGTAATCCAAGTGTGAAAAAAGTTTACAGCACCTCGACACCTTGAGATAAAACAGGCAATTTCTGAACTTTTAAAGGGCAGTAAAAGCCTTTCTTTTTTTTAATCTTTTGACTCAACAGATCAATTATTTAGTCAATTAAATGACAAACAATGACAATGACAATTTATCAGAGCTCCAGTCTTAAATTACCTTAAATTTCCTATTTATTATGTTTGGAGACTGTATGAAACAAGTTCCCTTTGTAATGACATGGTAAAAAGGAAATGGATGCTACATGTAATCTGTGCAATAACAATTAGAAAGTGTTTGATGTTTTTACCTGATAATAGACTGATGACTAGCTAAAAATTATATGCAGTAAATTATTTATAATGAATCCTTTATTTAAATCATTTCTCAAGTGAAGATCAAGCAGATCAAACTTCTAAAACATGAATATTTTCAATCAAACTATAAATTATATAAATAATTAGCAGATTAACTGACGTTGAAAATAATCATGATTTGCAGCCCCAAGCTAATTATCTGAATTATGTTTTCATTTACAATCAATTGGCCTGGCTGTATAGCTGGAAACTCCATTGCTGGCTGAGACTGAGTGGATGCGGAGAGGAGAGTAATGATGCATGTAGTCATGGATGGAGGAGACGGCCAGTTCATTAGTTTGACCACGAAATGGAGCAAGTCACGTATAAAGCTGTGATGCAGACAGAGTCTCAACAGGTCAACACAAAGACACACTATGTAGGTCTGTGTATACGATTGAATTCATGGACACGCTAACACACACACACACACACAGCTTCAGTATGTGCACTCATTCATGTTGTTATGAACATGCATGACAAATGCACACAGGCCCTGAACACACATCCACGCCTAAATAAACAGACCTCAGGCACACACACACACGATTGACCCTGCTCACCTTTCAGCTCTTCTTTCCTCTTCCCTCATATTTTCTCACTTTCCCTCTTCCTTCCTTCCTTTCTTCTTTCATTCACTTCAACCTGAACATTATTTCTTTTTTCCTCCCCTTTCTTTTCCTCCCTTCAGTTCTAGCTTTTTCTGTATTCTCCCTGCAGGTTTGCCATGTCACACAAATCAGGGCTGCTGTCAGAGTGCCCCCAAGTGTGCAAATACCTCAACTACACTCAGCATACTGAGGAGTTGGACCTCCTCCTTAGGATGTTTGTTGCAAATCAAATTGGTTGCACGTCTGACTTAAAACATTCTGGAAGTGTCACGGCTGCATTGAAATTGGGTGTACAACTGAAATATCTTTCTGTTTTTTTTTCCTGTTTCTTTTATGCAAGAACAAAAGACTATATGTTGTGTGCTCTGCCTTTATTCAAGAAAACATCAAGACTTAAATCAGTAACCTTGACTGGAAGTCATTAAAGAAAATCTCTACTGCACCTGCTATAACAACTCTCATTCTCATTTGGATTATTGTCAGGTACGACTACACCGCTCCGTCTGCTTATGAAGACTGAGGAACCAAAGTGAAAACCAATTTTTGAATTTTCTTTTAATTTCTCTTCTGGGTGCAGTAATCATATAGCAGGCAGCACAGAGGGGAAATGAAGAGCAACTTCTTCCTGACTTCATCTGAAAGCCCTGCATCTATTACAACATCACTTTACCTCCTGAACACAAACTTCAAAGTCTTACAAGTGTTCTCTCTCTCTCTCTCTCTCTCCCACACACACTTACACATCTCTATAAGGAATAGCAATGAGCGTATTGTTTCCATTTCAAAGGGAAGCACCAAGCCTAAAGAGGGTAAGAATTAAACATCACTTCAACCCCAAAAAACAGAATAAATAAGCCAAAGGAAGAAAAAGGAATAATCCATTGAGGCTACAGTGCCAAGTAGGCCAGATTTACAGTACAGCATTCTGACACATTGTGTGTATATACAGACTTTTCTTCCTTTCTTTCCTCATGTCATCTCTTCTCCTCATGTCACAGTCTCCTCATCTTACTGGCATTTTCTTTTGGGTTACTGATTCACAATAACATCATCATTTGCTGTATGTGTAATTTTATATCACAATAACAGTATAGACAGTGTATAGGCAACATTATTTTTTACTCCATCACACTAACCTTTTTTTTTGGCTTGTGACACCTTAAAAGAAAACAATTTAGAAATTTACATGGAAACATGCCAGGAAAAATATTTTATTCTCTTTTTCTCATATGTTCTTCATCTTGTTATCCATTCAATTTGTCAACCAAGTTGGGAATCACTGGTTGAATAAAACCACAATAAAGACAGTATTTCACTAGATTATAATGTATCTCGTAATCAGTAATCCGTAAAAGATTACATTCTAAGAGTACCATTGCCAAGGCTGCACATCACAGAGATTAAAGGATAAGAGAATGTGATTCTGCTCCCCGATTAAAACACTTTATCTCATGATTACTGCAACCAGGCCCTGCTCATAGCACTCAGCACTACAGTAACGGCATGTGATAGTGAGAGTGGATAAGTGTGTGTATGCACCTCTGTGTGTGTGTGTGTCACTCTATCTAGGTGTCTATGCTGCCTGTCCAATCTCTTCAGCACTGCTGAGGAAATCAGAAATAATTTTCTCTCCAATTTTCCTCACCTGTCATCTTTCCACCCATCTAACGCTCTCTCTCTCTCTCTTGTTCTCATCCTTAGAGATGTAACTAGAGCCGATTCTATTTTCTCTTGTTAACACAGTTTCCACAGAGATGCTTCCCCAGTTTTTGATGGGATTGCCATAAAATGATTTGTTTCTATCATTTGTGACCCTCTTCAATATCTCCTTCGTCTCAGTCCCAACACCTGTTTTCAGAAAAACACTCAATTGCTCAATTACACTCACACTAACACACACACACACCACAGAGTAAACACATATACGGAGCACATACAAGAACACAGATCTATACAGTATACAATCATATGGGGAACATAGGAAACACTGCCATTATCAGCCCAATGGCTTTAGAAAGACAAGATTATTACACCGACACCCCCCCACCACACACACACACACACACACACACACAATGAGGATGCACTGATGCAAACAATATTAATTCACAGCACACATCATTATGCCATTAAGGTCAGCCTTTACTTCTCTCTCTCGCTCCACGTCTGTGATACACACAAACAAAAGAATGCAAACAATGACACACAAAAAAAGAATTACACACACAATGCTCCCCTGAAAAAGGGCACACGCATGCAGACACCTTCATCTTTATCACAGTCAGTGATCAAGGGGATGAGAAAAGCAGCACTAGAAACCTGCTGTCACCATAGTAACGTGGTCATAACAACCTCCTCTTTTCCTCCTGGTAAAAGCAGACTTAATTCTCTCCTGAATTCCTCCTCTATCTCCCTCTCTGGGTCTCTCTTTTTCCCATTTTATTTCTTGATCTTCTTCCTCTTACTCTCTGGTTTCTTCCTTCCCATGATGAAGTCCCATTCCTTCATCTCCCATTCTGAATTACCAACTCTACACTTTTCCAACTTTTCCATGCAGCAACTTTCAGCCTGCCTTTCTGCCTTGTTACACTTGCTTCTCCTTCGCCCGTCTACTACTAGTACTTTCAAGTATGAAACCAAAGATGTAGTGATGCTCATGACACCCCAAAGACTAAAAGACAGCTGCAAACACGGAAATTGTAGAAAATGTGAAAACAATCTGGGAACGACAGATTCTTAAATGCAAAGGATGTTTTTAGAGCAAAGGCATCCAATTTATTGTCACTGTGATACATTTAAAGCCAGTCTTGCCAAAATGCAATGCACTGCAGTATGTTACAACAGTATAAACTGTGATGCAATATTATGACTGTTTTCACTGTAACATTGCTAAAAAAAAAAAGATATTTGTAACTACTGAACAGATAAATATTTAATAAGTATGTGACAGAAAGGTGGTGCAAATATTCTGCCATGTTTGGTAGTAAAACATAAAAATAAGTTGAAATAAATCATTAATCAACAATATGTTCTTACAATCTCTGAAATGAACATTGAAAGAGAGAAAACTAAGAACCATAAACTGCTGTATATGTTTGAAATTTTAAACAGCATTATTGCAGTGCATGTAGAAATATATAAACTGACTCCACAGGTTTTACGTTGTTGATAATGATGATTTTTATATTTCTGTTATGGTCAACAAAATACTGAAACCAATAATGAATTGCATTTACTCACTGTAACCATGACTGTGAATCTAGAACCTGATTTTATTTATCTTATTCATCTGTGCCATCAAAAACAATGATCCAAACAACAGCACTGACTGACGTGTGTCTTTCTCAGGAATTTTTATTTATTTGTTTGTTTCATTTGAATAGCTCCAAAGGCATTTACCACCTCTGAAATACATTTCCACAAAAAAAAGAAGAAGATTAAAATAAAAAGTTATCGTAGTTCTCAGCCTTTGGCGCTCTTATTTTAAAAAAACATTTCAATTATATGTTTCATGAGGAAGAAACACATCACCCGCTGCAACAGTGAATATCACTGATGTTTAATAGTTTTTGAATAACAATGGAGGCCTATATAAGACAGATAAGCTAAAAGCATTTTCTGGATTCCAGATGTTACACTGAGCAAACACAATTCAATCACTGATTTTAGTGTCTGTATAAGGGAAAATCACCGGCATTATCCTTTAATACTGAACCACTGCTGAAGTCTACTAAATCCTTGAAAATGCAAATGACCAGTATGAACTACACTTATGTATAAACCGTATCTATACCTGCACTGACACTGTTCCAGTTTCTTCCAGTCTGCTACTCAGCCTGTTTGTTCTTTGATTTGGGGCCAAAGACACATGATGTGTGTGAGCCACAGGAGGACTGACAGGTACAAAGACAAGTCTACAAAGAGAGACACCTCTACAGTAAACATGAGAGAAAAACACAGTGCAAAGGCAATTCTCAGATGTTAAAAAACATAATGTCCTACCAGGATGTTTAGCTTGTGAATCTTCTAACATGTTTTTCTGATGGAAGTCAGTGTAGCTACATATTGACCAACATAAGACTGACACAAGTGTTAGGACAGTGTAAAACCTGCAGCTGCTGGATGACACTGAAAAGCAGTCACAGCAGACGTACAGCAGAGTCAACAAAATGACAATTTCAGGCATGTCAAATCCAATGGATTTTGTTCTGCTCTCAGTTTGATTTGCATACAAGTGACTCGACTGCCAAATTTGAGACTGTGTAACTTTGCAGATAGTAAAAAACGGAAGCGCTGCTCACTCATGTTTTGCAGGTTCCAAATAATCACAGTTCTGTGTTACTCACAAAACTTGTTTTTCAATGATAAAACTGTCCTTGTGTGCTCTAAAGTCTCGGCTTGCAGGCTGACATCCTCTCATATTTATTTGCTTTCACTCAAAAGTTTTCCTGTTTACCCCTTTGGGCAAAGGAGAAAGGGGTTGATTTCTCATAAATATTGTGCACTTTATGTTCCTCACTATGAAAACACCTTAAACATGGTGTCAAGTGTGATATGGAGCAAACCGTCCTTCCACTACTTTACAAAACTGTAAAACAGAGCAGATAAATCATTAGTTAGGTGAATGCCAAATGTGTCAAGGTAATAAAAACTGTTTTATCAAAATGTAACTTAATTAAAATATTTCAGAAACGTTTACCTTTCTAGATATGAAGAACAAAGACTGTGGTCAAATCTGAGCCAACAGTGTTAGTGATGACACTAAATGCTGCAGGAGAAGCATTTGGGAGGCAGAGCTGCGAGTGAAAATCGTTGGATAAGTTTTCACTGTGTTACCAATATTAAATTTTTGACAACTTATTTTAAGTTAAATATGAAAAGGGATGACAGCGCCTACTTTTGACACCTCTGTACACAGTAAACTGTCACTCTGCAAATGGGATGAAATTATGCAGTTTTGAAATAAGTGTGTATTTGAGGACTGTGTGGACATGTAAAGTGATATGTAAATATGTGTCTGTATTTTAGTTTGTGTAGTGTCTGAACTGGCTGATAAAGAATTCTCCTGAATTTCATCTTCCTCTCTTTTCTCTCTTATCTTTTCTCCTCCCTTGCTCTTTCTTCTCTTTTATCTCTCTGCTTTACTCTTTCTCCCCCTTTCCTCTCACTCCCACACCTTAATCCCCTCACCCACCTCCTCACTGTCACATGTACATTTACTGTTCAATTATTTAGCTGACATTCTCATCGAGAGAGACTTACATTAATGCACACAGTGGAATAAGTGAAAGCTCATCTGCAAGCATGAAGCGGCAACTCTGACATGCTCCTGCACACACCTTGACTTCACTAAAGATAAATTAAGGCAGATGTCCAAACACAACGCATGGCTGGATTAGAAAAAACTGTGACTTTAAATTCACTCTCTGCCCTTCACTGTACAGAGACTTTCTAATAAGGATGAAATGCCATTTTCATCAATACAACAGCACATTAATAATGACCTCTTGTTGGGCTTAACGCCAAGAGGCCATCTTCTGTCTGACTGAGATCCAGCAATACCATGTTTGAAACACTGAAAGAGTAAATATTACTATACTATAACCCATCATTGCATTTACATTTCAGAAACACATAGAGATAGGAAACATCAGGACAGAGAGGGCATGACAAACAACAACAAAGGTCCCCTGCCCAACTTGAAACAGGGATGTTTTAGTCATGTGCAATGTGCTAATACAGTCAGTAATTTCTTCCAAACTCACGAAAGTTGCCCAAAAATGACTCATGTTACCTTTATGAAAAGTTTAGGCAACTACAACTATTTGGTAGTGGAAAGGTCACAGTCATTAGGGAAAGATCATGGTCATTGTTACACTGTATCAGGTGTCAAAGTTCTGCACTTTGTACCCAAAACATCAACCTCCTACCTAAAAGTTATAGTGACTGTCTAATAGCGTCACACTCCTGTCAGACATTAGCACCACCACATGTGTCTGGTTGTAAGGCAAATTTAAACACAGATCATTTTGAGACTTACTGTAATCAGTGATGTTTTTGGAGTACAACCTCCTAAAGCAACCAAAAACAACTAAAGAAGTAATACACTTTGAATTAATTCACTGTAATGGGTAATCATTACGATCTCTTTCTGTCCACATGCATCAATTTATGGACTTACGTCAGTTTTCTTAAAGATCCTGCACATGCAGATGTGCATTTTGAGTTAACCTGGCTGATCAGGCTGCTACTCAGGCTGGCAGGAATTACACAATATTACCAAAATAAATGTACGAAAAAGTACCAGGAAGGAGAGACAGATGTCAATCAAGCACAGTCTGTACAAGCCCAAATCCTGAGATGCAAAATCAGCAGCACCCGCGGAAGTGTACAGTGGGTGTGTAGGGTTTAAGTTGGAGTAAGGAGGATTTTTCAGGTATTATTCCAAGGTGCTTAGCCCTAGTGCTAAGCTTGTACAATAGCTACACAAGATAAACAGCCTGAAAACACAATAAATAATGAGCGGTATCAACTAGATTAGCGTTAATATTGGATTCTACTGTATTTTATGTAACTGCCAGTGGTTGTGTTTATGCAGTCAAAGGAGTGTTGACACATCCAGTTCTTTCCACTAAATCAGAGATGTCTCCACTGTCAGAAAATCCTGATATTTTTGACTTAGAATTAGTTAGTTTTGCCACACACACTTTAAATGATATGACATAAATGAAATGTATCCCTGAAACATAGCTATGCCAGAAAATACTAAGTGCTATATAGCACAGTACACTTACTGACCACTGTTTTATTTGAGTATTTGAATTCTAAGGGTAATATACTATATAGCAACCTCAAAATTTCCCACAATGGAACTAAAATACATCTTACTGCTTATTGTCTCACAAGGAAATTTTATAGCTTTTATTGCTCACCATAGAGTAAACTACTGAGCGTCACGAGACTCAAATCTGCTCCGATCAGCCCTCCCTCTCCTCGCTCCACTATGCTCTTCTGCAATCTGCTATGCTTCACCATGCTCTGCACAGCCCTTCAGGTAGTCAAATAACAATAAGAAAGAAGCTGCAAAGTTGGCTAAACAAGCAGAAGTCAATTAAATTTTCTGACTGGTTAGAAGAGCAAGCCTCATTCAAAAACTTTTAGAAGCGAGTATCTGCACACCACTGCCAGTGCTGTTCAGTGAGTGTGACTTCACAGGAGGCATCAACAACACCCCTCCACAGAGGAGCTAACTAATTCTACTAAAAAAATATTCAAAACGAGTTACAAACTGTAGCTGTAATTAGTTCCTGTGGATTCACCTGTGGCCTTATCTAAAGATAACTTAGAGGTTATTGCTACTGTTTCATTTCTCTGTATGTTTCAACACTGTAGGACAGATGGCCGGCATTGGAGCTAACGTGTAACAATGCAAATTAGTGCAATCAGTAAATATTTAATAATCCAACAATGACACACTTGTGTTCTAGACTGATAAAAGACATACCCTGTTTCAATATACATTTAAGTAACAATCAGTGTTATGGTTGGGTCACGCTGCTTACTGCCTGCTCGTTTATGCAAGTAATGTAGGAAATGGGAAAGTGCAGTATATATCTCTTTGACCACTGGCAGTGTTTTGACTGTCTGCACCAGCTGTAGCCCATTTACTCCATATTAATATGTATGTTGCACAAATCTGATACATTAAATATATATCTGCTTTACCAAGATTATTACTTTTAGGTGTTTTATGTTGATTCTTAGTTTAAAAGTCACAGTGGCTCCCTGGGCACCCACACAATGTAATCTTTGAAGATGACATATTTGGTTGGGTTTTTAATCACTTACTGGAAGACAACTATGCTAAACAGCACTCTGTCTGTTCCTCTTTTTACTGCAGTCACTCAGTAAACAGATCTATTATACTTAATATGCCCCCCCTGTAGAAACATAATGCTTCTCTGTCATTTTGATTCTGCAGCTCATCCGGTGAATAACCATAATCATACACAGTAACACTTCATGATTGAGCAATCTGTCTCCAAGATAACAAAACAATCACAATATGAGACACAGACTATGTTAAGCTTAATTACAAAAACATATGACTCAGAGGATACTACTGCGTGCCTAATAATTTAGCTTTTTTTAATTCCTTTATTTTGGTGTTATATTACCAAATGTTACTATTCTAGGCTCCTAGCTAAACATATGATGCACTAATAAATATAATGTGTTCACCACAGGTCAGATCAGTGCAGTCCCGCTGTTAAATGAGCCAAATCGACACAGTGGAAACGGTCTCCCACTCATACAGTATAGTATGTTCCACCCACAGGGTACAACAATCACAGTCATGGTGTTGATATGTGACAGCAAAGACAGCGGATACACATTTTACCCCAGACAGATATAACAAACCAAGAAAAAGGCAAAATTGATGGCACACCTAAATTTTACATTTTTGTATGTGTACAGTTTTAGTTTTTGTAAATTTCTGGGGAGGTTGCAAACTAGGTCATTATGCTGTTTTTCATCTATAAAATTCCCATCTCTTCTCCTCACTGACTTTCCTCTACATAAGCTTTACACAAATTACATAAACAGAAATTAAGCCCACCAGATATTTATGTACTTGTAAATACATACACAGTTACATGGTTGAACCACCTACACAAATACCGTTAACGACAAAATTATTAGCCCCCTTTATGAAATCAAACAACACCCTTAATGGTTTTCGAGCATGGAAATTAACCTTGAGCTTCTGCCACAGATTTTCAATAAGACAAACATCTGAGCTCTGACAGGATCACAGCAGAACCTTGATTTTGGTGACGTTCAAAAGGTTTGGGACAACTTGTATGTATGTTTCAGATTATTGTTTTCCTGGAAGACCCAGCAGCAACCTGGAACTTAGACTAGCAGCAGAATCTATCCTTCAATTATCCTTCAAAGTGTCAACATGATCCTCTTTCTTCTTAATGATCCCACACACCCAAACAAGGTACTCTGTGCCTTGAGAACCATGATGAAGAGCCCTCACCACAGTCTCCCTTGAAATATCTCTGGATATTTTCCTCTCCAAAGTTTTTTGAAGTCTTTTGACCACGCCCATTCGTTTCTAACAGAATTTGACTCCTTGTACTTTGCAAGGATACAGCTGTTCTAGACACTGAAACGCTTGGAAATGACAGTATAGACTCCCCCCTTAAGATGAGCATCAACATCTATGTTCTGAGTTCAAGTCTGATTTTATTTACTTTTTAGCCTGATGAAATTACTTTTTACCAAGAATTTAAGAGAAGTCTCTCCCAGTCTCTGGAGAGTCTGGTACTGTCCCAATGACCTCAGGTGGAAACATCTTTAGACCCGCTACAGTTCACTTATTGCCCTCAGGGTGGAGTAGATGATGCCTTCATATACCTGCTCCAGCGAACTCTCTCTCACATGGACAGAGCAGGCAGCACTGTGAGGATAATGTTTTTTGACTTTTCCAGGGCCTCCATCTCCTGACGATGCAGATAGACTCCACCACAGCATCCTGGATTACCGACTACCTGACAGACAGACCACAGTTTGTACGGTTGAGAGGATGTGAGTCCGAGCAGGTGATCAGTAGTACAGGAGCACCACACTGGACTGTCCTCTCACCTTTCCTCTTCACCCTGTACACCTCTGACTTTCAGTACAACACTGATTCCTGCCATCTGCAAACGTTCTGAGATTACTCAGCTGTTGTTGGGTGCATCAGCTGTGAAAAGGAGGGAGTACAGATGCCTGGTGGACAGTTTTGTGAGGTGGTGTGGAAACAACTAAAATGACTAAGGGGATGGTTGTGGACTGGTTGTGGTATACAGATAGTTTTAACACAGAGGAAGTGGAGGTGGTGGAGGGGTAAAATACCTGGGATTCACCTTGACAAGAGACTGGACTGGAAATGCAACACAGTCTGTCTACAGGAAAGGACAGAGCAGACTCTACTTCTTGAGGAAGCTTATGTCTTGTAATGTGTGCAACAAGATGTTGCAGATCTTTTACCAGTCTGTTGTTGCCAGTGCAATATTCTTTGCTGCTGTCTGCTGGGGCAGCAGCATTAGAGCCAGTGACACCAACAAACTAAATAAACCAAACAGGACTTCACTGGGACCCTCTGAGCAGGTGGTGGAGAGCAGGATGCTGAACAAACTGCTGAACATCATAGAGAACAGTTTGCATTCTCTCCACAGCCTGTTGGTCAAAGAGCGGAGCTGCTTTAGTCAGACTTCTTCAGCTCTGCTGTGATAAGGAACGGTACAGGAAGTCATTCCTGCCAACAGCCATCACCATGTACAATGAATATATGACAGTAGAGAGCTCTGCTCCAACAGTTTAACCTCAGTTCTCAGTTACACAACATACATAATAGTCTTTAAAGCAAACCAGAAGATTTATTTTACATTCCAAAATGTGCCAACCAGGGGCCTTAACATTGATGAAGGTTTCTCTTTAGAAAGTTTTATGAATGATTCAAACATTGGACAGGATTTTAGGGAAATGTTCTATAGTTCCTTGGGTACTACTAATTTTGTCTTTAACTTAATACTGTACTATCACAATATTACTCTGTCTATTCTCACTTTCTTGACAATACAGACACAGTCAAACACATGTACACATTATACAGTAAACGTCATGCATCCCCTTTATTACGTTGAATAAATACACCAGAAAGGAAAGGTGTGTGTGTGTGTGTGTGTGTGTGTGTGTGTGTGTGTGTGTGTGTGTGTGTGTGTGTGTGTGTGTGTGCGCGCGTG
>JAUMHL010000005.1:15339505-15490827 GCA_032362345.1 Sandelia bainsii
GTTAGAGAACAGCAAGTTGTGTAAAAAGTACTGAAACATTGAACAGTTGGACATGTGCATTCAGAAGTTTAGGGAAGATCACATTAAGTTCAAGTTTAAAGGTTATTGTGCATTTTAAGTTCATCCTGAAATTTCACCCGAAAGCCAAATATCCCTAACTTTTTGTGAGTAGTGTATTTTAGGATTGTTATTATTTCCTATTTAGATTTTCCTTTCCTACCAGATAGCATCCTCTTGGTGCCATCACATACAGATGCACATAATTTAATAAAAATACTAATGAGGAAATTGGTGAGAGCAGCAAGATAGTTTCAAATAAATAAGCTCTCATTAAATATTTAAAAAGCATAATATTTGCAAGAAGTATATTAAGGATTAGGTAACGGTGTCTGTGGAACAAATCTTATACTCGCATTCTAGGAATTTTAGCTGATATGAAATTAAACTGGATAAAAACATAATGGTTTTGTTTTGTTTAAAATTTTGCTTGGAGAATTGTCAACAAAATCTTTGACCGAAATGAATGCGTCTTGTTTATTAACTTTGTTTATCTCTATTTGACTTACGGTAAAATGTTAGGGCCAATGGGCACCCCTCTATTTTCCAAAGGTTTTATGTACAGCAAATAGGATTTGTAAGACTGAGCTCTAAGGAGCTGTCTGCTCCTCTCTTAAGTAGAGTCGAGAATGTTTTAGCATACACTACACCATAAATATTTATGAGATGTGCGTTTCTATACAAATACACAGTATATACTCACCCATTTCTCTCCTATCTTTTTTAGAAATGTTTAGTAATCCATTTTTCAGCAGTTTATACCCTCTTCACCTTCCCGTATCAAAAACCAAACATTGCCACTATTCCCTTAGATACTGTGAACATACAGCATGAAATAACAAAGTACACATTATTAAAGGTTCACTATTAGAGAATTTTAAAAAAGAAACTTCATCTCATTTAAGTCATGATTTGTGATTAATGGCTCTTCTAAATGTGTAGTTTTATTGTATTATTTGTAATGTCATGTGATGAGATGATTATGTTTATTGTCTAGTCATTTGCAAGCCCTTCTGATCCTTCAATGTTGTGACTGTCCTTTATTTTATGCATTTTCCTAAATGTTTCAATATATTTACTTGGTCCATGAAATAAAACTGTTTTACCTGGTTGTGCAGTTTTATGCTGCTATATTAATAATAATTAGCTGCTGTTTACCACCGTTTTTATTATGATTAGCATTAGAATGTTGAGTCTAAGCATTTGTTTGTTTTGGATAACACACTGTGTCTTTGCAAGAGGTAATTTGAGTAAAAACATCTAAGAGATCCAAAGACACCTGCTTGGATATATCTGGTTGACATCTAAGCTCTCAGTTGTCAGTGGTTCACTGTACAGCTATGTCCTCAGGAATAATGACAGAAGAAAAACCTCTAGAAAGAAATATGCACTGTCACAGAGTCTTCGAAAAGACACCTTTTTACGCACACACACACACACACACACACACACACACACACACGTTCAGTTATAAAAAAACAAGCCCACATGAACAAAAGTGTTGGTTCGTGTGTGCAAGAGTGTAAAAAGACTTATATTGTATACTGTAGAAAGATGAAAACAATGCATCTAGGACTGATCGAATAGGATACCTCTATATTAATGGTAACCTGTGACACCATTAGTTGCTAGGCAACCTGGACTACTCTTTGAATGAAGCACCTGCCCTTCATCTATCAAGTCATCTCAGCTGCTTCTTCCTGTCTCCGTCACACCTGTCTCCCTCTTTCTGTATCTGTCTGAGTGAAAACTCAGGACAGAAAGATGTGAAAGTAAAAAAACGGCAAACGGGTGGATGAGACACTAACATACAAACTAAGTGATGAAGAGAGTGGACAACTGGCGTGTTCGCAATAATAAGCACATTGTATAACTGAAGCCAAACAGTTACACAAACAGACAGGTTCACAAACAGTCCATGTGTCCATGTGATCAGAATAATCATCACCATGTTTCAGTGTGAATGGAGATTGTTATAATAGAGACTGCACAGTAGCCTGCAGACAGAAATAATCAGTCTTTTGTGCAAATGTTTCCAGTATGTGTACATGTGCATGTGTGAGTATGACTGCGTATGTGTACGCAGTGTGTATGTTTCTGCAGCTTGAGTGTTTGTAAGCTGCTGAACAAGTCATTTCATTCAGCACTACAAGCTTCACAAAACCCCTGAATGTCCCAAATGCAACACTTACAGCCTGTCAGTGGTTTTATCTCTGTGTGAGTCAATCAATAGAGCTGATCAATAAGAAAAAGCCCTGCAGCCGGAGCAAGAGGAACTGAAGCATTGGAGCACATTCTGCTACTCTACTGTAGAGACCAAGCACGACAATGCCGAAAATAACAGGCACGATAATAACTACTGTAAGAACACCGATATAACTATGGTCAACAAACTATTAAATCTATAGCAGCAAAACAATGACATTAATAACAGGGAAAACTGGATGTATTAAAGAGAAAGTGTCTGCAGCTACTGTAAGAGCAACATGCAGCAAAACAACTGCAAACACATCTGCTAAATCAACAGCAGGTGAAAAAAACAACTGGATTCCCAACAGCAGCACATGATGAATAGAAGTAATATTGGCAACAAAAGGATAGAAAAGACAATATTACATATCACAGCAGCAAAACTAATGGCACACACTGCAAACAACATGAAAATTAAATCAGTTCAGCTAAAGAGAGTCATGGGATTGACCACAATGCCATTTTATTGCCCTTATCTGCACAAAGTGATCACACAAACGTTCTTTTACAGGCGTGACTGTACACGCATCATGTAAGAGGAGTACTCGCTCAGAGCAACACTGAATTTTTAAGTTCCACTAAAGTGTTTTTTGTGTGTCTGTTGATTTGAGATTACCCAACAATTAGCTTCAGTCTTCTTTTGTTATTTTAATCTCCCACTTCTTTCATGCATCCACTTCAGAGCAACTTGTATTCCACATACAATATGGCAACAAAGGATTTACTCGTACACTAACATGTTAGTAAGTATTAAAAATTTTATTGGAGTCTGAACGTTACTATATAACTCTGCAAAACAAATGCGTAAACCTGCATTTACACCAATTAAAACAGACGTCACTGTTTGAGGTCAAATTGCAATGACCTGCAAACTGAAGCAGTCATTAAGGTGTTCTAGATCAATTAATTCTAGACCGATTAAAACACAAATTTCTCAAAGACTGTATGTACTAAAGGCAGATATGAGATTATGAAACATTTGTTTAAGCTTATTTACTCCCCAGGCCATGAGTAAAGAGTACACACACAGACACACACTGTGTATACTCTACATACACACGCCTGCAGTGTCCATCAATTAGGTCTCACCACACAAACCTGATTCTGTTTTCTAATTAAACCAAAGCTTTGTGTCCCAAACACAGCTGCCTCACCTCCCTACTTAATCTCTCCACACACACACACACACACACACACACACACACACACGTTGTAGCGACTGACAAAAACACCTTCTAAAACACTGAAACACAGTTACGGCTGTCTATTGAATTAGTGGCAGAAACGCAACTGTACCCACACACAGAAACACCTGTCTGTGGCAACAATCCATAGAGATAAGAAAGCTGACAGGAGCTGCTGGAGCCAAAGCTGGGAACCATGGGAGCTGTCAGGCTCATTTCACAGCGACACCTCCAGCCACACACACACACACACACCATGACATTGTAACCATTATACAGTGTACTGTACTTAATCCAAACTTTTCCAAAACTTCAACCCAACCCAGCACCTGCTGGAGCATTAACCCTAAAACATATACGTTTGTGAGTCTAACCTAACTGTAATTCTAGCCTCCATTTTAAAATAACTCTTCCTAATAAGGTGTGAAAAACAGTCATCACAAGTGACCAGCTGGCCAGGTTTTCTATTCTTGTGTTGAACCCACAATAGAAACAGCAGAGACAGCATGCAAACTTAGACAGATAAACATGGCAAAAAGCAGGAAAACATTATGCAGCCTTGTTTCAGCTTTGTTCAGTGGAGACACGTTGGTTGATTGTAAAGTAATTAGATTTTAGACATAAAGTACAGTCATGTTGAATGAATGTAGTTAATTGACATTGACATTGTTCTTGGTTGGAATAAAATATAATCACATGGCCAGTCACAGCAGCAGGTCCCAAAACTAATCAGATGAGTCTACTGGTTAATGTGATGATTCTGTTTGTGCCGTTAGTCAGTACATGTGCAGAGACACAAATTCAGTAAACTTAATCTTTGTAATCAGGAACATAACAGTTAAGATTTATTGAATTCAATCAAGAGACACACCCAGAATCCCAAAGTTAGTAAATCATATCTGCTGATTTTACGAAAGGTCTACGCTGATGAATGGCAGAGTTAGGAACAGAATATTTAGTTTGGCGATATGTTTATTACCTCACATCCCCTCAGGAGTCATAGTTGACGTCTCTCTTCTCTCACACTCATGGACTTTCAGGTGCTCATCTTTTGTACAGATTATTCAGTTGTGAAAGCGTCCCTGCATTCAGACTTTGCCAGCCATCTCGTAATATTCATGCAGAAAATTAATGGGAGCATTCGTTCAGCTCAAAAATAATTACGTACTTAATTTACAGCTCGAAAAGGACATGATGTTTTACTAGGGACATGCAGTTTCTATTTTTTATGGCTCAATTTAAGGTATTCTCTGCAGATGTTAATTTGAATATAAAGCAGTTAATGATTATTAATGTGCCTCCAAGAGGTCTGAGTATATATGTTGTACTTTTACCTGAATACTCTACGTACAAATCAGTTTTACTTGAAACATAATGTACATATTTTGTAGATAGTATAGCCCAAATGCACACAAGCATACACATCACACAATGGTTTCTCTCTGCTTTCACTTCATCTCCCTCTTCCCCCTCTGCCTCTTTTCACTCTCCGTCTGAATATTTTAGTATTGATGAGCCCATTACTGATGATAACAGTGCAATGTCAGCATTCTTCCTCCCTCTCTCTGTCACACACACACACACACACACACACACACAGAAGTACACAGCAGCAGCAGAGTTGAAACCTGACTCCTGATGAGTGTTGTATGTGTGTGTCTTTAGCAGGAGACTGCGGGACCTGACTTCCTGGAGTCAATCCAGTAAATTGCAATATTTTGCAGGCTGGAAACCAGTCACATGCACAAACACACACACCCAAATACAGATTACAAGGCCGATGCCTGTTGATTGCATGGCGATAAACAAAGTGCATTAAATATAAACGGGCCCTCCTAAAAAGGATTTTTATAACACACAAACATACAGTACACACACAACAACATAAAGACAGAAAACGTGTAAATGTACGTGATTCTGAGAACTACAAAGATTGGCCAATATTTCAGATGATGAAGAACTGTCTCTCAAAGCAACAATCACAGTGTCTCAGACTCTAGAAAATGATAACCTTTATGAAAACACAAAAGGCTGTGAATGTTCAGCCTGAATGGTTTTATTTTAGCATAATGTTTCATCATAAGAGTGTACAGATTTGACATCAGCTCTTGTGTATTTTGTGACAGCATCACATTTCATGACCTTCACTGGTCACTGATGCAAAAATCTCTAAGTCAAACAGACTCCAGCTTTAGGGAAGCAGGTGAGACCAGCTACTGAAACTAATTGTATGTGAGAGATCACTGACGCCCACCTGGCAGATTCATTATTCCTCCACAACTCTTGTTATTTTCTCCTAGATTGGCCAACAAATGTCCAATGTAAGAAGCTTAAGCATAGTCTTTTCTGACAAGCACTAGTGAGGTGAATAAAAGCCATTATCCCCCAATGACTTACTTATTGAATGTTAGCCAATAATGAAGGAGGGGATAAAGAGAATCACACTTTACAGGAGGGTTTTTCAGCTTTCAGCCATAAATGAGCTTGAAACTTGATATGAGGAAGATTTCACTAATACTTTTGTGCTATCAGTGTGTAATGGCAACACAATGTTATTATCCACAAATGATGCTATTCAGCTATGAGAGGAGGAGGGGGAGGGGGGTAATAGTATAAAAAAAAAAAAAACTGTGTTGGCATCAACACATGCCCTGAGGGAAGCTCTCAGCATACAGCACAGTATGTGGATGCTGTTTGATCAACCACATGTTTTGATCACTATCACTTAACTCCACCAGCAGCACAGGCATCACTTAATCTGAGAGAAGCTGCTGTGTGTTTACAACTAACAAACCAGGTACAATATCAGGACTTTATTAACTAACATTTAGCTAAACACACAGTGTAGTGCTCTGACATTAAAAAGCTCATGACAAACAGCACAATGTAAAGCACTCCAGTATACAACAACACAAATAATGGCCCCAACACAACATAAATAACACAAAAAGCTTCACTAAGATATTATGCAACACTGGGCTTCTGCTGCATTAAGTTGGTATAATAATTGTGTCAGCCTCCTTTGATCCACAGCACATATTTGCCATCCTGTGAAAACCACTGATCACCAAAATACCAACTTTGCATGACCAAAGAAAAAACAGCCTCTGGGTCAAAAATGAACTTTTACACTGAAAAACAGCCTTGTTTCAAGCTCTATGATGATGCATCTTTGGCGTTTCAGAGGGGAAAACTGCACAGAAGGAGCATTTATCCTCATGTTTATCGAAAAACTTGAATGTCGCCAAATTTGGTGATACGGGGGGCACCATTTGGGAACCAAGAAAATGTTTGAAAAAGGCTTTAAAAGTGTACTTTGTGGATCAAATATTAACATAAGAACAAATTTTGGCTGCCAGGGTATGACAAATCTCTTTGGTGGGAGTTTTTGATGATAAACAGGTTTCAAATTCTGTTAAATCAGAAAACTCAAAATTAAATTAAATTAAACAAATTGTTTAAAATGGATTTAGGTAGAGTTGCTGTGCAGCATTTTTCCAGGTCAAAGAGTTCAGTCATTCAAATAGATTTTTCCATAACCTGGCAACCCAAACCTTTGACTCACTGATGGCTTAAAACTGATCTATAAGGCATTAGTAAATAATTCATTAACCTTTAAATAACACTATTACTTATAGTTAATAAACAACAATGCAACAAAGGCAACCAGTATTTTAGGATAAAATGTTTTCCTCAATTTTAACCCTTTAAAAACATTCTGACACACTGATTTTCACAAAGAGACATCAATTAAGAGGACTATCACAGCAGGTGTATGTGGACTATTTGAGTAGAAACCCTGCAAGATCCAAAGGCAAGATAAGGTCACTCAACTCTAGATCAGCATCTAGAGCAGCCAGATACACTGTGAGAATATTTCACTGGTGGAGGTGTGTTGTCCACCGGCTCATACTGACAGACCCTTGCACAGTTCACATGGAGTCTTCAGTGCCACTGACGGTAATGACACCCAACAGTCACACTCACACTACTACTACACCAGCGCTCTGTTTTTGGCTCAGTGCTAGGCACCAGGTGCCTCAACAGTCATTCAGTTTGAGCGCTGTGCGAAGAAGCAGGCAGACATACATACTTAGAGACACACTTACATCTCGGAGGACGGCGGTTGGCTACGGCAGAGCAGCGCGTGTCCGCACGCTTGTCCCATCGCGCATCCTGCCTCGCGCCTCCCCGCTTAAGCCAAACAGCTGCAGTCAGGGGGACCTGACGGATGAGGGCAGAAAAAGGAGGAGGGAGGGAGAGGGAGCTGCCTGTGCGTCTGTCTGTCGGGCTGGGAGGCGTGGAGGAGGACAGACGATGGACGGATGGAGAGATGGCTGGGTGTGTGCTCCTCTCGCTTTCTCTCCCCTCTGTCTGCCTCCCTCTGGTCTGCACTCCGCTACTGTCTCCTCTCGAGCTCTGACAGTGCGCGGAGATTGGTCGGGACCCAGTAACTGATACTCGAGGTCCTGGGAGATGATATAACGACTGAGCAGAGCAGAGAGAGAGAGAGAGAGAGCTCAGCCGGTACTTTCATGTTCAGCCCCACATGGACGCATCAGTGGCGAAAGGCGCGTCAGTCAAACCGGAGCTGAAGCACGTCACTGAAAAGCAGTCATCCTCAGATCATGCCTGCGCCTCCTCGAGTACTTCATACTTCATCCGTGGAAATGAAAGTTGCGTTGTTGTGAAAATTCAACTTCTATGTATCTTCGCAACTCAGCTGCGCATTTCCACACGACTCCCACCACGCACACTCCTGCGCCCTGCTTCACAGACTGAATATTTACGACAGGACTTCCTCGACAAACAGAAGAGTTCTTGTCGCCTCATGCTAGAACAGTTTTATTATAAACTACACGTTACACACCCCCACTCCAGCGAGTCTATCTCAAGGTCCAACACGGATCTTCTGCCTTTTATGGCCTTTCCAGGACACACAAGGAAGCAGCAGGACGTCACTACAGGAGCCTTTGAAATGTTTATTGACATTCAAGGCTTTTAAATATCCTACACGTGGCTTCAGATGTCAGGTGATTTTTTTTACAGACGCGTATGAAAATATAAAGTCCCCTGCAGCTCAACTACACAAGTGTTTTCACTTATTTCACCTGATTAGACCTATTGAAGACTGTGAGCACAACCTTTCCAGTCTTCTGTTAGATTTGTTGCGACTGTTCACCATCATCATTATCTCTATGATTATTATTAGACTTTGGTGACCTCAGGAAGTTTTTACAACAGTTTCTCTCAATTTCAGGCCAAGCAGCCAATCATGTAATTGCAAACACCTGCGTGAATGAGCAGGTTCTCTGTTGATGACGTGACATAGTTGCTCTCTAGTGTTAATTCATGAAGAGTTGTAAAATATTAACACATTTTTTTGAAAGTGAAAGTAGGTTGAGATCATGTGCTTTGACTTTTGGGGGCAGAGCTACACTGTTTACGTTTGGATTATCTAAAGAATGAACCTTCATATCTTCATTTTGCCTTTTGACACAGTGATAATTATCTGTGCTGCTACTGTTTTATTATTTGTCTGGTCAAGAGACAGCAACTGGAAATTTGCTTTAAAATGGACTAGAAAAGTGTAAAACTATTGTACAGCTTCACTGGCTTAACTATAATAATAGGCACATTTTAAGTCAAGAAAACCATGTGTAACAAATAACATTTATAACATTTGTGTTCTATGGCCGGTATGCACAACAGAATGATCTTGAACAAATGCAACCATTAATAATGTGCCATGCAAAATGCCCTGCTGCAACACACAATGAATAAATATTGCAATGCACAACAGCGTACAGTGCAGCACAGTGTATCACATAACAACAACATGTGTGACATGCAATTACAGAAAGTTCAAAGGTCTCCAGGGCCAAGTGGCACAAACAGAAGAAACACCCACTGTCTGTCCACCCACTGTGTTTCAAAACTGTAGTGTTTATTTGTTAGTGTGCTGATGTAAAGGTAATGAATGTTGGTTAATAAGTTAAATGTAAGAGGTAAAGCTATGTAATATCTTACACAAGGCAAACATTAAAGTAAAAAAGTTTGTGTAGCAGAACATTTCATCCCAATTTTCGCAATTTCTAAAATTCATCCTTTGACCCACTGCAGGGGTTAAAACATACATGTTTTAGTTTTCTAATTTTGGTCATTAAATTGTGAATGTATTTTCAGTGTTCATGTGGTATGCCTTTAGAAAGAGGTTGTTTTTGATTAGATTACTTTAACATATCAGATTGATCAATTATGTCTTTTGTGTGACAAATATGAATGGCCATAGAAGAAATTAGGACATGACCTCCTCAGTGTCCTCTATGGTAGTTACAGGCCTGCTTTGGCTGTATTTAGACCCCAGCAGAAGTGTGTTTATTTATAATTTGTGGCATGTGGATGATCTCCATATCAGTGTCTAAACAGATACAATCTGATTTAAACCAGACTATCGCACTGTAATAGAGAAAAAACAGAAGAGGATCAAAAATCTGATCTGTTGTGCCTGTGTAAATATATCCCAGTATCTCTGTCCATGCTCACAGTCCTTTCTTATCTAAATAAATACTGTGCATGTCCATAGATGTTGATATAAACTGGAGTCAAATATCATAGTGAAACTTATTACAAATAGCCTTGAAAATGAGCCAATTTAGTGCAGCCCCCTGGGCCCTTTCTTGTTTAGCTGCCAGAAAACCTCCCGCTGGAGGCATGTGGCACCTAATTGTTTGAAACACTAATTTAGAAAATACAGAGAGACAATACAGTGTGTCCGAGAAGCCCTGCAATCTTAACAAAGGGATCTTAGGTCAACCAGCAGGAGCTGTCAATTACTAGCGAGGGCAGCGAGAGAGACACTGAAACATGGAGGAGGAGAAGACAGAGGAATAAGAGAGTGTGACAGAGACGTAGAGGTGGGAAACTAAGAGTAATTCAATGTGAGGGTGACGGGAAAGATTCAGGAGAGAAGAGCTGCAGCAGAATGAGGGAGACTGTGAACCTTATTATCGCCATGTCAAGTTTGCCTCTGTGTGTGTGTGTGTGCGCACGTGTGTGTGCACATGCCACATCTGTTGTGTTGGCATAAAGATCTGTGGTGCTCAGCTGTGTCTCAGCATGTATTTGTGTATGTGTTTGTCCAGCAGGATGCTTGTGGCTGAGGGCTCCAGATTCAGATCAGTCACTGTGGGCATTAACAGATCGTCTACTGGGGCTTGGGTCAAAAAAATGTCTGCAATGGACACATATCACCAGCTGGAAAAAGTATTTATACCAGTGGGTTTCTTTGAAAAAGTTAACTCCTCCAGCATCAATAAATTAATGGCAGTTGTTCTTTGAATTTTCAAACTGATTGAACTGAAAGTGAAATTACTCCAGGAAATACAGGGCTGTTTTTTCTTTTTTCTTTTCTGCAACAAACTTTCATCAAAAACTATGATCATAGTCAGGATCTTCAATACTAGACAGGCATGATAGCATGTTCAAAATGACTTCTATCAGGTAGCTGAAAATTCCCCAGTCTAACACACAGTAAACATTTATGGTTTGTATAACCTCACAAAAAATGCAAAACACAAAAGAGCATGGGAGATCAAAATTTGGTAGCTCTTCTACACACACCCTGTGGATAAAGGTGCATCAGACTGAGAAACCAATATCAGTAATCGGAGAAAAATAAAAAAAAAGATGAAAGGCTTTCCAGCGTAGAGGGGGAGAGTAAGAGGCACTGGCTGTAAAGCGACAGCAGTGTATGACCAGTGCTCTGCAATAAAGGGCAGTGAAGCTTGTTTTTATGAGAGGCGAAATTCCTGTTGTTCCAGTTTGTGCTCAAACACACTGAGCAGAGCTGCTGCTGTAAATAAGATGACACTGATGAGCAAAGCAGTCAGCCACAGCTCTATTCATTTAAAAACTCTTTAATACTTGACTGAAACTGAAGTGACCCATTCATGTAACCCTGAGCAGTCGTCTCTTCATTAAAACCTTCTGTTTGTTACACAAGACTGAACTCAAATGTGTCGTGTGTGCAAAGCAGTAAATATAAATATATTGTATTTTAATCCTGCAATAAAAGACAAGACAGTGTGAGATTCAGTTTTGGGATCAATATCACTACCAGATTCACTGCTCGTCTCAAGCAACCCTAAGCAAGGTCTGTGAATCAGATAACAGCAGGACAACACAACTCCCCTGACATCAATATACATGTTTAGTGATCATGAAAGTAAAATCTTGTTGTGATCTAACAAAGCTGTGCAGAAAAAAAGAAACTGTGTCACGCGTCAGTTGATTGAGTTCCCCAGAGTTCCTCCTGTATCATCTCCTTGAGTTGATTACATCAGAACCTGATTAGACCTTCTGTCCTCAACCTAGAGTGTTTACTGACATTTATAACCTGCCTGATTCCTGGAATTTCAAAGTGCTGACTGAATGGATGCTCAATTATTTATGATCCTTTCTGTGTCCATGTGCAGATAGGTAGATAGATCTCTGTCGAGCCGCACTATCTGTAATAATGCTGTCTTACAACAGACTGTGATACATAGACTGTGTTTTTAGAGCATCGCTATGAGCTATGGTGCCTGCAGCACACATATGGAGTCACAATATGGCTGTAAATAAGATATTGGGACTAAAAGAAAAGAGGTAATTAAAGAGTTATGAAAGCTGCTGGTGAAGTGCAGCCTGTGTATCCTCTGCTCTTATCTGTCCTTCACATGGACAAATTCATCTGCTCTCTTAGTTTGGTTTAAATCTTCCACTGTGAGTCCAACTGGGCAAGGCCAACAAAGTTGTGGCTGTTTTATTTCTGGCCATGTGTGTTTTTTGCGTGTATCACTCTGCCTTGCTTGACTCTGTCCACTCCCAGTCCTTAGCAAATACACACAGACATCTCCCTCCCGAGCTCCTTGACTGTGTTAGTGCTTGATTTTGGCACAAAAACAATCCTACCTAGCAAGCTGCATTACCTTGTCCAAACAACACAACCCTGCACCTTCTCCTTCACTTCTTCTCTCACTTGTGTTGCTTACATGGTGTCAACTTGGTAACAAACAACAAATAACAAATTGCAGCAATTTCTGTGGTCTATGAGGAGAGAAAGAAGCAGATTCTAAGTATATGTGAAGTGAGGGCAATGAGTTCAAGAATATAGATACTGTCCTCAACAGGCATTTGAACAAACGCTTAAACTAAACAGTTTACATTTTCCTGCCAAGTTACATCTTGCAGTAATACAAATAATGACTACCCTGTGTCCGTAGCAAAGCCAGCAAAGTAGTGTGACACTAATACGATACGATACGATACGATAGAACTTTATTAATCCCTCGGGAAGGTTCCTCCAGGAAATTCAGTAATGTCCTGTGCAGAGAGCTTATACAGTTGTGCAGCAGGTCAGAGTATAGTTAGTAGTTAATAGTTGGGCATACAAAGGGTCTGTGTTTGTATCCCATCTCCTACAGTGTTTGTTTTTACCACAATTGCAAGTTTTTTTCCAATTTTAAATCTGTGATTACTGATTTTAGCCACTAGGGGAGCAGTGAAACGAAACAAACAGCACTTCTGGCATCTATCAACTATTTCTTTGTTAGCTACCAAATGTGAGTGATGTTAGGAATGTTCAAATGTCGCTTTTAAAGGCAATTTTATTTGTTATTAAGATGTAAGGGCTTGTGAGAAAAAATGACAACGAGCAAAGAAAATGAGCTCCCCATTTGAGCACAAGTGCTTTTCAGACATTTCTCACTCCTTATCTATCCCCCCTTATGATATTCCCCTCCTTTCCCTGTCTGTTCTCTCCTCTCTCCATCCCTGCTGTGCTTGCTTCCTGCAGCCAAAAATCTTTGCTTCTTTCCCTCTGCTTCCTCTTTTACTTTCTTCCTCTCTCTTCTTCCTTCCTTCCTTCCTTCATTCCTTCAACCACACTAACCAAACACAGCATTAGCTCAAACCCCTATAGGTGCCTCCATCTTCACTTGTTCTTTCTTGGTTTTTTCACAGTGAGTTGTAGGCCAGTGTTATCCTCAGCCCGGGGCACAGTTTTCCTCACACTAATTAAACCCTTTCTAAGAGTGTTCATTCTCCACCTTTGGATTACTTTGCTCTAGTTCAGGGTCAGCTAGCTCAGGGCTAAAAGCACAGTTATCCTCTTGGACGTGCCTGTGTTAAATAGTCCAGATAGCTGAGCTACACTAGTTCTACCCTACATTGCGATTAAAGTTTATTTCATCAGCCTCCATACTCGACATATTCATTCAAAGGCATGTTTATGCTTCCACCCAGCAAATGTTTGCAGTGTGTCCTGCATGTGTGTACAGTATTTCTGCACATGTCAGTATGATCTTTAACTGTGGTGACTTTGCTTTGCCCCCTCTAACTACACTGGAGATAATCATGTTAATTAGACTATATCAAGGATATGCAAAAAATATAGTGAGAAAAGTGATGCGCATGCAATATTATGTAAACTCTTTGCAGTGAACGGCTTTCTGTGTGCATATTTTTATCATTTCACCAGCCAAGGCTGCTTTTTCTGCATAACTTATCAGGGCAACAGAAAGGGCTTGTAAATTTTCACTTTATAAATCTGTAAACTTTATTGAAGTAAAGCACAAAGTAGGTCACTGACACCACAGATTATAACTACTCTGTTGTTGCTATTTGGAAAAAATAGCTATATTATAATTTTATTTAAAACAATTCTCACTTCATCTAAAGTAGCCACCACAGTTTTTCCAGGTGTTTATGCAGTAACACTGAAGCTCCTACCTGGTCTGGACCATTAGTCACGCCGGATTAGAGTCTCTAAAATGTAAACTGTGGACGGACCGGTTTGTGTTGGAGTGGGGAATCTCAGCCAATTCACAATGTCATACAGTACTTCATTTGAAATGGAAACTTTTCTCTGGCTATGTTGTGGAAAAATTGCCAACATTACTCAACAAAAACTAACAGCGTTTGTTTTTAAAGCCAGCTGACCACAGTTAGCACTGCACTCTTGGCTGCTGCAGTTTTCTTCTTTAATTTTCAATATTTCATCTTTTTATTCTCTGACAAAACCTGCCCCAAACTTTTCTTTTTGATCCAGACTGAGGCACAGCAGCACACACTGTGCTGGGCTTTTGTTTTATCTATGAAAGATCTGAACCTTGGAGGAGGAAAACACAACAGCCCAGCTATCACCAGGAACACTGGTTCTTACTTTTGAGTTTATTTAATTGTGCCTCTATATTGCCCTCGATGGACTGTGTGGGTTTAGTGGAGAGATTCAAGACAGGCATTTAAAGCCCCTGAGAGCTGTTCAAGAATCACCAATTGTTTTACAAATACCTAGAAAACAGACAAAAACCGAGATGTGATAAATGACTTTATTCTCCAAAGTAACCAGACTTTTCTCATCCCCTCATCTGTAAGTGTGTTTGTGTAAGAGAGAGAGAAAGACTGTGAGCTGTCTTCATCAGTTGAGAGTTATGGTCACATTGGCCTGTCATAATATCTTCTCCCTGACTGCATGACTTTGGATTGTCAGTCCCTCTGAGGTTGTTATGTGTGTATGTGTTAATATGTAAAAGTGTGAAAGAGGGACTGTGTGTGTGTGTGTGTGTGTGTGTGTGTGTGTGTGTGTGTGTGTTTCAGGGGCAGCCAGATGGCTGCTGGCTGACTTAGCAGCATGCATTAAAAGAAATCATATGATACAGTTGTGCTTATCTTTCCATTAATATACTTCAAAAGGAGAGCCTGACACAAAAATACCACCCCTCTCCATTCACACACATGCACACAGTATATGTGTAACTTGGGCTGCATAAAGTTTGAATGTGGGGAAACAGGTTCACTATTGCTAATGTACTCCAATGTATTCCAGTAAATAATTCACATTTATTCTTATGCTGTCAGAATGGTTAGTGACATGGTCTTACTGCAGTGAAAGTTAATAAAAAGTTAACTTTGAGTTAAGGGTTAATGGTAAACATCTGCCCTTGATCTTTATTGGTATGATAAGTTGTAAGCATATAGAGACTGCCATGTAAACCAAAAATGAAAAGCACTAATTTATGCTGCAGTTACCACGGGTATATATGTGTCCAAACGTCATCGTCCATCATTTCAGCTGCAGTCTGTGTGGGCTCCTGGTTCTTCTCTGCTGATTCCCTGCCAGCTGAGCTTGGAAGCTCTTGGTCTTCAGTCACCATGTCCTTTAGCTCTTTGGCTGCCACCATGACAAGCACCGACTACCTTCTGGCCAGAGAAAGATGCAGCTGCTTCCATGATGGAGGTTTTGAACAGGGTCCATACCAACATCATGTCATTAAGTTTGCAGGGAGATGAAAGTCCTGCTGGGCCCATTGAGCAGCTCCCCAAAAGCCTTATCCAACTCATTTATTGACAGTCCAGTCCTGTTTCACTTGCATGTCCAAAACAGTCTGTGTGACTCAAGTCTGATGAACCAAAGTCAATCATTGAGCTTTGGCTCAGTCTGCCCTGATACAATGAACACTTAAGAGCCATCTTGGTTCTCCAGCATGATTTGTTATGAATAATCGCTAGCTGAAACCCAGTGAGTATTATCTTCTGCAACATACAATCACACTGAGGAAAACCTGTTATTACCTGGAAGGACACTTTAAATCAATAAGGAGACGACTTCACACACAACGAAGGCTTCTTAAGAACAAACAAACAAAATAGAAAACCCTCTAAAAACCAATTGCTACCGAGATTTGAATCCAACACTAAGTCTTGCTTTGTTTTATCATTTAGCCTCATCTGTATTTCACATTTCTCTCAATCCCGAGTATCATCTGTATAAAATATTAAAAATTGGGATTATCCTTTAAGTGAAAAGTCACTTGCATAACAAACACACAACGCAGACACTCATAAATCAGACTCTCACACAGATGGTGGCATATGTTAGAAAATCATGCTATGTTTGTACGGCTTAGCGACAGGCTGGTGCGTCACACAGAAACGCACAACACTGCACTGTATTTGATGGACACGGCTAAGACACACATTGAAATGAATAATGAAGAGATTTTGCAGAACAGGGAGAAATGAGGAGAGAAAAGAGGATTATTATGCTGCAATATCAAAAGTTCTGCACACATTAAAATATGGCATAGAAGCCTGGAGACTCATACTGGGAGCAGATTGTGGAATTATTGTAGCTTGAATGTGTGTAACTGAGGTTACAATCTGTGTTATTTTCAGCCACTATATTTTTGATAGCCCCCATCAATGTGTGCAGAGTTTAGCTCTTTTCCCAAACAGCTTATGTAACTCAGAGAGCATTAACCAGGATTACACACACATACAGGAGAAGACCCTGTGGCTACATCATCTGAACAGGCTTTCTATTTTCTCTTGTTCCCTGAACAGCAACCACACTTTTTGGTGCTCACTAAGGGGGATCCTAACTGCAGACATATGATGCACACAGGCCTCCTTTGGCTGTGCAGTGACCATTTATATGTCTTATTTCTCAGCTCTGGGGTTCAATCACTGATTAAAATAACATGATACAAACAGGTGTGCATGAAGATGTGTGTTTTAAAAAGCTGAGACGTCCCTGTGACTTGTGACAAAATGTAGGAATGTGTAGCATATTTTACATTCTGTATTTGGTTTTATTCTGCTTTTTGTCAAACTATATCCACTAACAATCACAAAGGTTTTTCTGACAATGAATGTTGATTACAAGACACACTTGCAGACAGTTCATCATTATCTTAGACCTGAGATGTAGAATACAGTACAAGTAAAATAAGTACATTAATGAACCTTACTGTAGCTGACCCAAAATGCCATTCAGCATGTCATAAATTTAAATAACATGTCAAAAAGGTATGTATCCAGTGAAACCAATATGTCCATTTTTTTAAGGCTTGGAAATATGTCTACTGTGTAACTTTAAAAATTCATCTTATGATCTATAACATCCCTAAATGTTGTGTGGACATATGTAGTTTTCACAGGTGGGCAATAAAACTGTCAAAACCACAGGCATCTATATGTGAATTTTATTTGTTCTACATGTTTTGGCAAACCTGGTTTCACATACTGTATGTTTCCAGTGTGTGCACCATCATATCAGATGGGAATGCTTTAGCTGTCTCAGATCCAAATATTCACCATGACATGGTTACTATCTTGGAAATGTGTGAGTCTGAAACTAGATTTAAAATAAAGCTCTTAGAGTTTGAACAGAGTTTGTCTGCACAACATGAGCTTCTAATGACGGTGGTTGGCCTGGAGTGAGGTCAAAGAGGGGATTAATACGACATAGCACTGTGCGCCAGAGGGAGCAGAAAAAAGATTAAAGATAAGAGGGAGGTTAAATAGATGAGAATAAATTAGAATTACTGTGAGAATGTTTAAAGAAATAAGTTGTGTTAATGCCACTGTGTCAGTAGAGAAATGTGTGTTCACCAGCACGTTGATGACGCCACCACTGCTCTGGCTGCCTTTACAAGACAACAGTGACATCATCTGCCCTGTGGCGCTGTCTGTCTCCGTGTGTGTTTGTGTGTGTGCGTTTATCAAGTCAGACTGAGGAATTTGCTCCTTAATCACAGCACAGTTTAATTAAATCTGATTGTACAGTGACCCTGAGAGCTCAGTGTCTTTAGTCTTTAGTTTCTCACCTTGCAGCATTTCTTTTTTCTATAAGCTACGTCTGTGTTGTCAGATTGTTACAGATTTTTTTTTGCACGTGCTCGTGGACGTGTTGTGTCTTTTTGTATGTGCACTTTGTGCTGCAGTCCATTTAGATCTACAGGGTCACTGTAAAATCAGATTTAATTAAACTGTGCAGTGATTAAGGGGCAGATTCCTCAGCCTGTCGGCTTGCACGTATCCTGTATCACCCTCACCAGTTCACACACACACACACAGTCAGTGATGAGTGGTGCATTAGCCCACGGCATCTTTAGGGTGCCTAATCTACCACTAGCACTTGTCTGCCAGGCATTCCCTTCCACCTTCTCTTCCCTCCATCTTTGTCATCACTCCCTTTCTCTTCCTCTTCCTCTGCTCATTGGTTTCTCTCTCAAGGTGTTTGTCCAGGTGTTTAGCATTTTTGGATAGATAACAGTGGTGATTATGAAATGACAAATTCTTAATCTGTTTTCTCTGACTTTCTCTTCTTGTCTCCCCTTTCACACGTGTTGCCTTTCACTATCTTCTTCTCTCCTCGTCTGTCACTATAACCCTTCTTTTGGTGTTTCTCCACTTCTTACTTCCCTATCTTTATTGCCTCCTCCATGTTTCTTCATCTCCCCCTTCTTTTCTTCATTTGTCCATCTCAACCCTGTTTCAAACTCATCTCTCTTCACCTGCATGTTTTTCTTTTCCATCCTCCTCTGCTACCTCTACCACCTATTATCCTTTTTTCATACCACTACCAACACCTTGCTATTCTTTGTCTCTCTATCCTCATTCTGTAATTTCTTGCTCTCTCTGTCCAATCACCCTCCTTCTCCTCCACCACCTCCTCTGAGTCCCTCCATGGTGATTGTATCTGTGAGATAAGCTGGGTGTCAGACATGAAATGTTCTCCAATTTTTGTGTGTCTGCTGCTAGTAAGAAATGGACAGACTGAAAGATAAAGTTAAATAAGGACGATTGGGGAGGTGGGAAGTAGAAAAAGAGCGAAAACATGTAGATCCAAAGACAGGTAGAGGTGAAAACAGGAGCGCACACAATGTGAACATATAGAGTAAGAGCATAGAGAAAAATGACAGAAAGAAAAGCTTTATATTTTATATTGTTAGCGATCACTTATCCATAGATGAAGATCATTGAGTAGAATAGAATAAGCCTGAACAGATGCAGAGAGTTGGCTGAGAATATTAATGTCACTCTCATGTCTGCAGGTTACATATCTTGCAGGAGTTCTCAGCAAATAAAATGAGTGAGTACTTCCCAAGGTGTTGAAGTATTCCTTTAAATTGTTACACCTTTATAGCCATTTGTATTCTATTTGATACACGGGTTTCTGAGACTTCTACGTCATCAACATGATCAATACCTTCCCTAAAAATCTGTTCTATGTCCTCCGCCCCCTGGAGGATTATATGTGCTCTGCATGTGGTGGAGTCAAATTATGTTGAGAACACGATTTATATTTTTACTAATATTTTCATAAACATATTTAATAAAGTACAGCATCTTATAATCACTTAATATGTTTAAAGTTATATTAGAGTAAAATCGTGATGTATGTATCGAATAGGATACAACAGGTATTAATATCATATCATACCATATTAAGATATACAGTGAAATTTTGATAAAATTCAGATATTACAATTATAAAGACAAAAACTGTGTTTTGTCTGCCACAAGGTGAAATAAAAAGGTTTGAAAAAAATAGTTTATGTAGCTTAAGAAATAAAGAACATTTAACCCTTCAGTTCATTGGAAAACAATTTAATTTAAAATCACTTTATTCAAAGACACGTGGGTTTCACTGGACAGTAATAGTAATGACAGCTGTTTAGACTAATGTCTATTGTAGTGAAAAAAATAAACTTGCATTAAATTCAAAGTAAAACTACTAGTTGTATTTCACCACTGATTTTCTCAGCATAATGTGGACATTTCATTGTTTCCTTTCATTTCATGTTTGTTTTTAGCCATCTGAAGATGCAACATGTTTTGTCAGTTAGAGGTGACCGAGGAACAAAAAAAACAAAACAGTGGACAAGATGCAGGACAAGCAGAGACACCGTGGAAATAACCAAAAATAGCCTTTGTGCCAAACCTAAATGTGAAAGTGATATTTGTCCCTGTACCTCTCCCCTTTAGCTGGACAGCTAGACAGTCGTTGTTTGATTGATTGTGAAGAAAAGGAGAAGAGGAGAGCAGTTGCCATGGGGACAAGGAGAAGGGCATTTTTCTTTTTTTTGGACCAGTAATTGGTGATAAACTTGAAGGGAGGGGGCTAGAGGGTGGTAATCAGACGCAGGGAAGCACGACAGCTTCTGCAGAACTGAAGAAGTGCTGCAGGACTCAGCAAGTGTGTTCCTGTGTGTCTGTTTGTGTGTCTGTGTGTGTGTGTGTGTGTGATGAAAGTCAATATGTGTGTACAAGCCAGAAAAAAAAAACAGGGAGAGACAATTGAGTGTGTGTATTTGTGAGTGTTTGTGTGTTTTCCAGTCACCTGGAGGTGACTGAAGACAAGGTGTTAATGAAATGTATTAAAGAAAACTGTTCCAATGAACTGTATCCAGCTGAGAGATGCTCACTGTGGCACTGCAGACCATCGAACCCCCTTAGGATCACACAACTTCACTCCAACTCCATTTTAATTTACAGTCGCCGCCTGCAGGAAAAGCTTCAGGGTAACAAGAACTACACAGACAGCAACACACACCTGGGAGCTGCAAACAACAACTGAGGGTGTAGAACATTTAGTTTATTTTGGTGTCATATACATTAATATTTATCACTTCATGCCTTATACTGTAGCGTGTATACTTTTTTCATCTGTTTGTACACTATTTCACCACCTATGTCTCCAGAAGTCTTCTTTCTATTAACAATGCATTTTCTGTTATAATGCATCTTTTGCTCCCTCTGAGCAGTGTGATTGTTTTTCAATCACAGGCCATACATTTGGAAACTATTTTTCTGTCGTTGATGAAACAGTGTCACCACATGGTCCATTTTGGAGCTTTTCAGTCTGTCAGTTCTGTGTGCACTTTCCTGTTGTTTAACTGTAAGGGAGATAGAAAGTTATTTTTTTAGACTGGAAAATTGTTATATTTGTCTATTTGAATCTTTGTTTGCATCACTAGACAGGGGCACCAAAATATGAAGTTTGCAATGAGCTTTAACTGTTTTTCTTGTTAAGGTCAAAATATGGACTTTGGTGGTCTACTCTACTCTAAGATACCATGTACTGCAATTAATGTATCCTTGATTGCTGGGATCAAAGAGGTGAAAACATGTAATGAATATGAACTGAACAAATATGCCCAATCAATTTTATCTGCAAAAACGTGTCTAAAGCTCATCAGTGGTGGATTAGGAAGTTTTATAGGGGTAGCAGCAGGTTCTGTCAGGGTACAGATTAATTATCCAAATGTGGACTGATCCCTCATGTAGATTCACACTGCAGGTGAATGTAGGAGCTACAGGAAAATATATAAGATATAAGAGGTGTAGAAAGTATACAAACCCTTTAATGTAAAAATACCCTTTAATGTTTCTACTCAAGTTAAAGTACTGAAGTACAATCTCTAAGTGTTAAAAAAGTAAGAGTACTCCACTAAGAAAACAGTGTATGTTAAATAATACAGAATTTGATGCAGTTGATAACAGGTCCTGCAAAAGTAACTAGTAACTAATGATGTTAAAATGAATGTAGTAGAGTAAAAGTACAATAATTTCCTTTGATTTCTGGTAAAGTAAAAGTAACAAAATGACTATGTTTTTAACTATGTAAATATGAAGATGAAAATGTATTCCTGCAGGTCTAGTTCCAGCAAATACTTCACCTGGATAATCAAATAATAGACAGAGTCAAACTGTTCTGAGTTTTGAAAACACGGTGATTGGAAATGAAGGAAGAAAAGCCAATTTGGTGCTTTAAATACCTGTGCTTAGTATCAAAAGAAGAACATGACATATATTACAATGTAATGCAAAGTGAACTTTATTAACTTAATTATAATTATTAATGTCTATGTGTACTGTGTTACATGGTCTTTTTTGAGAATGCACTCTATTGTGGTAATGTTGAAGTGGGCTGAATTATATAAAAATGAGTTTCTGATATTTTATACAATCATAAAATTGCTTCAGAATCTAATGTGAATCTTAAATAATTTATTCACATTACTATAAATATATATAATACATATTTCTATTTGCAGTCCATCCCCTGCATAGAGAAAAAACTGAAATATAGGGCTGTACTGTTTCTCTGAATAGTCATTATAAACATAAACCCACCCAAGCTTTTCACTGCTGACTCAAACTTCACATGAGAGAAAATTCCACGTCTGCTGATGCAGCGCAGCATGTAGTGTGTGTCACTCATTCAAGCTGCTGTGTGCTCTGAGTGGAAATGAAGAAAATTGGCTCACACAGGTGGATGTCCACATTTCTGTGGGAGGCTGGTGGCTACCCCCTATTGTTTGCCTGTTTCAGGACTTGCGGCACACTGTGCTCAATGAAAATTTACATTTTATTTTCAGGAGCTGGCAGGTGTACTGTCACCTGGCATGTCCTGCCACCCAGTAGGTCCACCCCTGAAGCTCATTTCCTCAGTTTTGACGTTATCTTCGTCCTCCATTCGTGGCCTTTCTCTGAACCACACTCATCTGTCTCCATCCTTCTGTTTTACGTAACTGCGGCACTGACCCATATAGTAAAGGCCATTTTTGTCTGTGTATGTTTAAGCATCCTCCAGTGTGTGTTCTTCCCGTTGGGTCTCTAGTGCGTGTATAGAACGGTATAGTGAAGGTCTCCTGTGTGTGAGTGCCTTGAGGGGCTCTCTGGTATGTGTCTCGAGGTACACAGTGACCCTTATGTGTCAGCTCTGCTTAGAAAAATGAACACAGAGCTGGTGGGCCACTGTGACTCACACAGGAAACCTCTTCAGGGCTCTCCCTACAATCACTGTGCCCCACCTACACACACACACCTGACATTTTTCCTCGAAGCACATCTGTAGGTTTCCATTTTTTAGTTGTAGCATGGCATTGTCATGAAACCCACAGGCCTCACAAAAGTTTCTGTCCTGACTTATTTGTGTTTACAGTATGCCAATTTACCTGTGTAATGTGTTGGGTATGTACAGTATTTGTAACTCAGCTTATCTTTTTCCACTGTGTGTATTTGTACATTAATTTCCAAGCACTGAAGAAAAACAAGTGGATTACTATGAGGACAAGGCAGAGCTGGAAGGCATCAACCTTTTGGAGAAACACATTCAAGCGTAGTTTTGTATGCATGTTCAGAAAGTCACTACACATTTATAGCTGAATGAGTTTATTAGAGTTCCAGAGATGTAAATCAGTAAAATGCAAGTAAAAGAATAAGAGGCAGAATATACACTGGTTATAAAAAGCATTCTCCATCCCGTGTTACATTAGACAAAAAAAGGAATCATTTGTGTATGACTGAGGTGTGAAAAGTGATTAACGACACCTGTATCTGAAACATATAATAGCTTAACTTCCACCTGAACACTGTAAATAAACAGGAATATTTAAAACAAATCAGCAACTTAACTGAAAAGTATTCAGAGGAAAGATGCAACTTCCTTATAGTGGTGTATGAGCCATGACATAAATATGAAAATAAAATGGCTCAGATATAAATTTGTTGAATGGTGGGTGATGTGGTGCAGTCAAAACACGCTGAACACACTCAAGACTTAATTCTCAAAATGGAGGATGTACTTCCTGAGGCAGTTGTGGAAGTTTAACATACTACAGGAGCTGTTGAACTAGTTCTACTCTGCTGTTGTCACACCTCCATCACAGCCACCAAACAGGACGAGAACGGACTGCAGTGGACAGTGAGAAGTGCAGAGAAAATCACTGGTGTACCTCTGCCCACTCTCCAGGACTTATACACATCTAGAGCCAAGAAACAATCAAATAAAACACTACAGACTCTTCTCACCTGGGACACTACCACTTACAGCTCCTCCCTTCTGAGGGCATTACAGCTACACAAGGACTAAACATGCACACTGCACCATAGCTCTGCAAGAAACTGTGTTGGGACTGACACACATACACATTGTTACATTCTTATATTGTCTGTAACCGTTTACTGAATATGTTCTTTCTTTGAGAGCTTCCAGTGATGAGAACCAAATTCCTTGTACAGTATGTGTTAGCATAATTCTGTGGTATGAGAGGGCGCTTGTAAAGGAATACTTTTTATATGCACTGTATTTACATTAATAAACAGTTTAATCTTCATTCAACTCCTGAGGTCTGAGCTGGCGGGAAGCTAAAAACATACACACACATTCAGACACATTCACTGTACTGTATATACACATTTTTCACAGGTACTGCAATTAAAGATGTTTAAAACTAACACTTAGCTGAACATCATGATGTCTCACCAATAGACATTGCGCAAACACGCTCTACAATGCAGCATCTAGCGTCCTCTGCTGTCCAAATAAATTACAAAAACTTTACACAGAACTACAATGTAGTGTCTATGGACAACGCTATATGCAGTTGGTAAAGCAAATGTTGACTGATTAATCTTTTAGACAAATTATTTCCAATATGATGATAGGATAGGAGATAATGTACAAGCTAATTTCTTTGTTCACAGAATTTTCAATGGGACTACTGTACCTGTTTTGACGTTTAGATGCAACAAAATGATGCAAAGATTTTATGTTGTGCATAATCATTAAAAATTGTAATATTTTAATTCATAACCTAAAATCATCTCAAACTTCACAAATACTGCTGGTTAAAAATAAAACTGTACATTGCCTCTAAGCATCACCTGTCTATTACAGGCTTTAGAAAAGGAGGCAGTTCTGAGGGCTGTGTGAAGGCAGTGAAAACTGTGACAGATAAGACTACTGATCAGGCCAGGGCACAAAAACTGTTCATACAGTAAGTAAATATGGTTTAAATGTGAACTATTTAAGGTGCACAGAGTTTATTTAATTCAGAATAAGGCACAATGATATAACACATACAGTACATCTGTTATTTGATCACATATTACAACAGTTTTTGCCCTCACCTGTGAAGATCTTTTAATGTAAAAGTCATGTTTTCCTCAGCGCATGCCTCTCCTGTCACCACTCACATGTTCACACATGCTGCACACATGCAGATAAACTGAGAACTGGCAAATGTCCTGCAGAGTAATAGACACTGATGAATCATTCAACTCAGTTTCCTTTCAGTCCCAGTCGTGTCCCTGTGGAACAAACTCCAGTGTGACTGTTAAGAACCAGGCAACAGCCGCATATGACATCAGCTTTGCTCACAATAGCACTGATTAAATTCTGTACTAAGATTATAGTACAGAAAAAGAGCTAAAAACACAACATTAGAAATATGACTCAACTACAACTGTATGTCAATAAACGTATATTTTCTAAAAAAAAAACAAGACTTGCTAAGCACAGTGCCAGCGCTTAAGATAACCCAACCAGGGTTTCTTCTCAGTATGTCCTTCATGGTTCTGTCCATTGTACACCACAGTGATTGAGTCACATACCACTGACTAGTGGAAACAGTGGAACATTGGATGCAAACTTGCTGCATGTTGAGGTGAAAGTGAGTCATCAGACTGTCTCTCCTTCATTTTAATGCCACAGCTTCTTCTATTGTACAACAAGTAAAACTTGTATGTGCAAGGAACTCAGTGTAGATTTTATTTTACTTGTGATCCTATTGTTCGTTTACTTCTTGGTCCAGTTGATATTCAAGAGGAGCAGATGGCAGTGTAACACCACAATCCAGATACAATATGAGTGTCTGTGTCACTCTGGGAAATTCAGTCACAAAATGATGACTTCGCAGGGATGGATACAGGTCATCTGATGAAGCTGACCATTCGCCCTTTAATGAAAAAACATACAGACAGTTAGGGATCCAAATCAGTGACGTTCATTCTTTTTAATAAACATTTGTATTTCTGTATGCATATATTTTCTACAGCAGAAACCTCTTTTTGAAGCTAACATCCACTTTTTTTTAAATCACTAAACCTAAAAACACTGCAGTTTAAAAGACCCCCGGGGGGTGAAGCTTGAAGTTGTCATCCAGACTATGACTGTCTCAAAGCCATGGCAACCAGATGTGAGGCTGGTGACAGAATGTGGATCCCATAAGCTGCGGTCAAGAGACCAGATAAATGGCAAATACACAGCCTTACTGATAAACCACAAGCTTAATGCTTCATCTTTCACTCAAACTTTATTTCATGCCAACTTCAGTAGTCTATTCTATTATATAATAATCTATTATGTGTCTAATATTATTTTGTCTGTAATTTAAAAGAAAGAGTGCACATTCCCAGAATTTAAAGCCATCATTATCAATTTTCTGTTGACTGACAAATACTTCAGTGTCATTTATTACTTCATTAATTGTGTCATAACTCAACAGTTCATCTTTCAATGGCTGAAGTTACACTGAAAACTTGTAAAAATACAACAACTGCAACAGAGTAAGTTCTGATCTATTGTAAGTACTAAAATGTACTAAAAGTAGTACATCTAGTATTTGTGTGTTACCCATAATGTTTGTGTGTAAACCTCTCTTACCTTTCTTGCAGCGAACACTATCGAACATCTCTAAAGATCTGTAAGATAAACATCAGAGAGGTTATGGCAAAGAAGGTAACGGAGAGATGGCAAAACTGGTTGGAATAGAAACAGAAATGGACTGAAGAGAGGTGAAAAACAGAAAAAAAAAAAGGAAAAAGGAAGGAAAAAGTTAAGATCACATGGTATTAACATTCAAAAGGCATACCTAACATCACAGAATTCACCTTGAGTCATAAACAGCACACAGGAGCCGTTAACCATCCTGTCTTTCACACATACACACACTCACACCCACATAAAAAGAGGTCTTATGTGAGCTGTCAGTGAGTCTCGTACCAACAGACACACACTGATACACATGGTCAGTGTACCATATGCACTCTCTCACTTCACGCTGAGAATTGGATATATAAGTATGCAGTCAACGTCTCACCACAAGCCCAACACATACACACACAATACACACACATCCTGCATAAATCCAGCTTCTGCATCTGTCCCATCACCAAAGCAATCACACCTCCTCTCACACTCCAAACAAAATTGTTATCAAGTCAATACACCGAACATAAAATATCTGGAAGGCAACAACACATCAAGCCTGAAACAATGTTACTGCCAATAGAAATACCAGCAGACTGAGCTGAATGCTTATGTGCTGCTGCAGTCTGTAGAAACTAATGAGAGGTATGTGATGGCTAGAAACAGGAGGAGGAGACAACTGCATCGTGAGACTGTGGACATTTGGTCCTGCGGCACCAAGACAGCTCAGACTAAATTATTGTAGATGGCTGTGCTAAATTTTAAAAACAGATGGAAAGGGTGATACTGATGTTTTTTAACAGGTCTTGTTTAATGCCAGTGTGCTTGAAATATAATCCAACAACAACAAGAACAGTGATGATGTTTGTCAAATCCATACCAAGTTTACAACTCTGCAAGCTGATATAACGGCAGCGCTGTGAAACAGTGTTAACCGTAATTTGCCCGCAGGCACGAGTTCACCTCAGATGTGTTATTCTGTGTTTCTGTTGTTTCCTTGGTGTCTTAAAGCGAGCTTTGGCAGAGCCTCACAATAATAACTATTATTGTACTTTAGGTTTGTTAGTTCTCAGTCCAAATGTCCTGCAATATAACAATACTGCTGTCTACTCCTCTTCACATTGTCTGGATTCTTAAACATTTTTAGATGCAAATTAGTAATTTATTCTCTCATCCTGGAAGCCAGGCGCCTGAATGTGTTTCACACGGATGAACCCCGTGGTCTATTTTTGGTCAAAATCCACAATTTAACAACCCAGATCCTGTCATGATGATTTAATCAAAGGTGAATTGTGGAACAGAGACTACTGATCCTGAACAGGTGCAACCCTTAACTTCTTTCCTTCTTTTGGAAGGAGTGAACAACAAAAAGAAAACACTTGAGAAGACTGATTCACGCACATCTTATGTTTGACATACCTTCACTCTAAACAGAAATCAGTCCTCCAAATGTAAAGTACATATTTCTCAACTTGTACAAGATGAGTGTATATTTGTTCTGCTCTTTGCATAACATCAAGGTTGAGGGTCTGGACCACCTGTTCAGCATGAATGTCTCTGATTAGCCAGCAGCTTTAGACTGTGCTGTCTGGCTTGTCCTAGATTAGTCCCAGTGATTGGTAGGTTGACTCACAGCAAGCGGATCTTGGCTGAAAGCTGCTACACTGTTCCGCATCTCATTCTCACTGCCACGCAGCGGTATCAGTGACACGTTACCATGACGTGATTCCGGCAAGACACGGCTCACCCGTGTTGTCTGGAGTCCATCCTGAGGCCACACATTGCCGTCATACTTTAATGACAAGTAGACACAGACAGAGAGAGAGAGAGAGAGAGAGAGAGAGAGAGAGATGGGGACAAACAAGAGATTCCAAAATACACAAAGTCACAAATCAGCAGGTTAAGAAAAAACTTAACATTTTAATTGTCTGTTTCAGGTGTAGTCCATCTATCACTGCTGTGTTATCACTAATGTTAACAAGCCAACATTATTAAAAATAATTTTTGAATTATTGCCAACAGCAGTGTTACAGTATGTGTGTTACTGAAGTTCATTCATTTGGTTTGTGTGTGAGAGATCGCACCTGGATACTGAGAAAAGTAGCATACCACTCCCTCATTTCTGACTGGGTCTCAAAGCAGAGATACCTGCATATAAATAGAGGGGGATTAAAGTGAGTAAGACGGTTTGATAAAAACCAGGAGGTGGGGTGTGTGTGTGTGAGAAGACAGGCAGAGAGGCATTTGGAGATGAAGGGAAATTTGGTAAAATATCCAGAAGAAAGCAATACAGGTAGTCAATGATGTTAACTGAAATTGACATACTCTCCCTTATGGTGCCCAGTGGCAACGCCATGAACCTTAACTCTGATTCAGTCTGATTCCTAATTTAAACTCCTAACAAAGAGAAACAGCGATAAGGCATATTTTATGCTACTGAGGTTGCCATCACAAAGCCCTCCAAGTCATCAGCCATGCTGTGGAGCTGAATAAATAAGCTTTATTTATAATTGTTATGTGTGCAGATTCAGACTACAACAGCAGACAAAACATGCTCTGATACAGGATTTAGAACCAAACAGCAACAAAACATAGTATTCAGTGTAAACAGCAGACATAAATCTAGCTACAGTCAAGAGATTTGGCACAAATGCTAACATACCTCTCTCTCTCATACACACACACACACTCACACACACTTCCTGATGCTTCCTAGTATGCCTCATTAAGGCCAACAGAGCTGATTAGTGCTTGTTAGGATTCAAAAGAGGATGGTCACTCTATTCTAACACATACCTACAGTACACTGTCAGTTTCAGTGTATTTTACTTTATATGCAATTAAATGGGTCTCTAAGCTAGACTATTATCCAGTGCATATGAATAAAAGCTGTTCATTTATCATTATGGATTTCCATGAAGCCAGAGAATAAAATTTACATAATATTCTGAAAATGTATCAGTGCCTTTGCAAGCTTAAGTACAGTGACTGCAGAAAATTGCTGATAGGATAGTGCAACAAAAAGAGAAAATGAATAAGTGCTAAGAGTTGTGAGGAGAGATGAGCAATAAAACAGGATAAAAATAAGCAGCATCAAGTGCAGGTGGGTGAGTAAGTTTAGGAGAGCACAACATCCGTCACAATGGTACACCCACATCCATTCATTTTTCTATATATCTAACCCTTTTCTTCCTTACTTCTAACCAGCCTCTCTTTTACCCGCAGTAAATGCTAAATGTATAAATTAGTATGCAGTACGTCTCATTCAGCATGACACTTTGCCTCTCTGCCTTCTACTTTGTCTTCCTTCTTTATCTTTATTCTACACTCCCTCCCACTCTCCATTTCTTCCTCTCAGGTGTGTTTTTTGCTGTGAGGGACATGACGATGGAGCATAACCAAAAGATGATGCTGCCTACAGTTTGACAAGAACAGCACTCCCATTACAGCTGCGCTGATGTCTACTGCTGTTGACACTGTGGAGCCCACTGTAACATGAACACACGATCAGTTCAGCTGAAGCATGCACATAAACAGAGAGACGCATATGTGTACAGGCCCAGATTAGAAAAGAGGCATGGTTACAGGTGTCCTTGTGTGTCTCCCTCCAGGGTGGAGCTGACCTTTTTATCCACATACTTCTTCAAACTCACACAGGGCTTTGACCTTTTTCTCTGCCTACAGAGAGGCTGCCAGCCTTCTTTAACAGCCGTCATGTTAACATGCACATCAAAAATGTGATCACACTACCACTAAAAATGCCAATCTGTGCTACACATGAGGACAGCACAAGTATAAAAATTATGATAATACTGCACTGAAGGCTGCATACTACTGCAGACATATAATGTAACAGTAGCATTGTAGCATACAGCAGTATGATGATTTAGGACAAAAATGAAATTACTTGAAAAAAAAAACTCAATCTAACGTTCTATTCACTATACTGAAATAAGCAGATAATTGAAGTGCACTGAAGTCCAAGTATCTAATCACAGTCAAGAGACAGACCAGGCTATTATCTTAATCTTAGTTATAACAATTGCTGAAATATCAAACAAATGCAAATGGGTATATTGTCATTATCATACACAAAAACACACACACAAACATACAAAGTACGCCTATGCACTGCATGTTAACTGAGTCATAAACATAGTAAATCCAGATAAATATAAAAACTTCCTCTGCACCAAATCTGTCTCGAGTTGGTGCTAATACAGATAAATAAACAAAGAAATAAACCATATATGCCTGTAAAAAGTTGACAGCATGAGCTGGACTGGTCTGAGTTGTGAATGCTCAGGGCTGACAGCTGTATACTGTATATAAAGGGTTTACATGCTGTACATACACCACTGGAAAACTACTCACCACTGCTGTCTCTCAAGCTTCTCTTGTTTCCTACTTTCATACATCACTGTCAGTCCCCAGCTAGAAGAGAGAGAGAGAAAGATGAAATTATTTCATCTGCAGCACAACTATAAATTCTTATGGTCATGATTATTGGGCCCAGTCTGCCCTCTAGTGGTCACAAGCCCCCTGGAGCAATTTCAGATAAGGCAAATAATCAAATGTATCCAAAATTGAATTATTTAGTAATTATTTATTAATTATTCTTTTAAATTATGATGCTAAAAATAAAATTGGGGTTATGGAGTTGGCTCTTGATTTGTGTACAGTTTTAAACTTATGCATTGTGAAGCAAGCTCAGGGGCACTGACAGATTTAATCCCAATTTAAAAAAGCCAGCTGAATGAAAATGTTTTATTAAAAATACATCAAAGTTGTAAAAGGTTTCTCTTTATAAATACATACATACTCTCTTCTATTTATTTGCATTATTATTCATCCGTGTTTGATTAAAGTATAATAATAAAAATTATCATCATCATCATATCATATTCTCAATTTCCACAGACACACAGACAACAACCCTTTTCCAATGTCCTTCTTTTCCGCCTGTCTTCCTTCAGGCTCTTGCATTTGGAGCTACTACCTGTTGTTTTGTCACTCAGCAGTTTTGAGCAAGATTGCAAGTGACATGAGGGGACCTCTATGTCTGCATATGCAATACTCACCACATGGGAGGACGGAGTTTCTTCTTGATACCTAGGTAAAACTTCAGGCTTTTCACCGACCAATCACGTTCTGGACGGTTACTCTGACAGTCAGAAAGAGAAAGAACAGATTACATAAGTGTGTGACAGACTACAACACAAACGAAAGAGAGACTTGTGTCTAAGCGCGTTAGCGTGTCTCAGACTTACCCTGACGTCTTTGTACATTCTGAGCGAGTTGGCATTGAGGATGAAATATCTGTCATGGAAATTTCCAGAGGTCAGTCCTAATCCCAGGATGCTCTTCTCCTCTCTGAATTTGATCATCCCGTGTTTGGATGCATCCGCTTTATTGGCTGAAAGGCAGAATGTGGAGCGAATTTAAAACATGGAGGCAAAGCAAGACTGTAATATAGAGAAATGTTTTGGTGAGATTTGTTTTGTTAGTTTACCAAGGTAGTCAATTATTACGTCCATAGCATGGTGTTTCTTTATAAGCAAATGGGAGTCAGTGCCAGAGGAGTGAAGGATGGGTAAGACTCGCTCCTGATAGTGCAGTGGACGCTCTGAGGGAAGAACAGTGACACACAATCGCAAAACATTAGTTTACATGATCTAGAAAAATCGTAATCATTTTCACACAGTCAGGCTGAGCTCTTGACACCATGATTGACAGAGTGCACTATTTTATTTTTTGTTTCTATTTTAGCTAAAAATGGTATGGAGACTTGGTTTAAATAATCTTTACTTTATAATCCTTAACTATCAACAACTGTTGAAGAATGTAAAATAAAGCACTTCTATGCCTACAGAGCAAACTCAAAAACTTCTGGGGTTTTTTTTGTAATGCAAAAGTTTGCAGTAAACAGTGACTGGCAGAATTCCCTCCAGCTCTTCCCGTCTGTCATACGCTTTCTGATTTCCTTTTTTTTCCTCAGTAACATTCCTCATTGTCTTTCTGTAAAAAACAGGTTCTGGCCATCGATGAGAAATAGTGTTACTGGAATTTGATAAGGAACCTACAGGTTTCCCTGTGCGGAACCAGATGGACCACATACCAGTCTCGCAATTCTGAGAATTATCTTTTTGCCTCTGGAGTTTGTTTGTCACTTTAGTTTAGCTCAGGCTGCAGGCTGAATGGAGAGCACTACACAGGCATTGTGTTATTGTTTTTGTGTTGATGTTTGACACAGTTTGTATTTGGTCATGTGAACCTACATTACTCTCAAAATAACATGGTTATAAATAGAGTATATCTATTGGTATATTTCAACAGAAGATAATGGAAAGATGCATACTATGGCCAAAAAATAATTATTTGCATCAACTATCGCCTGCTTTTTCCTCCATGTTCACATCTCTCTCACCCATTTCCTCTTTGTCGCTGACCTCCCAGCAGCTCCAGTAATCTTTCTCTTTAACCGGGATGTTGCGTAGGTCCAGAACCTCACAGGTCAGTTCTGCTGCTGTCATGGAACCAGGGATCTAAAAAGAGGAGTTTTCACACATTATTATTATAGATGTTCAGTTTTCTATTATATGTGGCAAAGAAAATAATGAAATCCTCACATCTAAGAAGCTGGGACCTGCTCAATTTTGTTGGAAATTAATTAATCTATCAGTCCAATAACTAATTAATCAATCTACTTAAAGTTTCAATCGCATCCTAGTAGTATTGCATCTGGTGAAGTCCATGTCACCTTGACATGTTGCTCTGCTGTGTCCTTCTTTTCCTCCAAGTACACTGTGCAGATGAAGTGCCCTCCAGGTTCAGTACTCTGAAGTGTCCAGTACACAAAATACACACATATACATAAAGAAAAGGTCAGACAGAAAGCTAAGAGCGTTGGGATAGAGGTAGTTCAGCTCGTGAAAATCTATTTTGCCATATGTAAATAATGTCACTAGAGTTTCTGTGTGGGTGTGTGACTCACAGGAAACTTTGTGTTGAGCGTCTCCCGCATTTTGAGGATTGCAATAATCTCATCTAGCTGCTTCTTTAGTTGCTGCTCATCGACCTGTGAACAAGTATGCACACATTCATTCACTCACACAAACTTCTGATATAATACCTTACACTATGCCAATCTTAGATGCCAATCTGACACAGGCACTTGAAACCTCATTGTTGTTGCTGGAAATCAGAGGTTCACGTAAAGTGAACTAATGCCACCAGCATAAGGCTGGATTTTAATCTCTTGGAAATAAAATAATGCCTGTAAGATAAGGCTCTTACAGTTTTGATGTTGTCTTTGATAACAAGTACATTTGACAATGACTGTTGGGATTTCAAAGAGGAAATCCCATATTCTTAATCTCTCCCTGCTGTAGGAACATAATCTTATCTTCTCACCACATAAAACAATACAGTCATTAGGCTTTGTAAGACAATAATTGTATACATTTGAATGCTAGTGGAAATCACATGTTTATTGCATTAGAAGTTGATCCGGCCAATACAAGACACCGTGTTGTGTTTGCCATTTCCTGATAAATGAATCAGCTTAGAGGACAAAATGTTTGCCATGTCTAACTGTGAGCTGTGTGACTGACCTCAAAGATGAGTGTGTAGTGCTGTATGAGGTCCTCTATGGCGCGGCCAGCAGTGTAGTCCTTCCCATCAGTCTGGAACAGTGTGGGGCCAAACACTATAGCCAGGTTATGGAGGTTCATCTGGTTCTTATCAGAAAACCGCTGCACGCTGAAACACATGAAAACACAAATGAGTATATGCACACAGACATTCACAGAAATGCCTGAAGACCTCAATGTTTGTTTGTTTCTCACCAGTAGAGGTGGTTGATAAGGGCTTGTAGTGTAGCTTTGTTGACACGAGGCAGCCTGTTCAACAGCAGCTTATACTGAGAGATTTTTGTACTTTCATCCTGAATTCCTGGTGTACAAGACAGAGAGAAGAGAAGGAAAAGAGAAGATTATGAATACAGACAGAATATAAACAGAAACAGAGAGTCAGGACGTGGAAAACGGAAAAGTGAAAAAAAAAAACAGCATGAGAGTGTAAGACAACAAAATAGAGAAAGAGAATGTGATTAGTGTAAATGGGATAAAGAGCTACTGATGACGATTTTCTGTTGTGCTCTGAAACCATATTTGCTTATGAATGTACTCTACATTTGGCACATTGCTTTAGTGTGTCTGCAAACTAACTCTTCATTCTGCCTCCATTATATTTTCAGTGTGATTTCAATAGTAAAAACTTTACTTTGACTGAACTTCTCTTAACTTAATTGATGTGCCACAGTTCTTTCTTCCTCAATTGCTCTTAAATGGATTTGAAATATAAGCCACCGAACTGCCACACCAACACAATGTCTGCTGCATCTACTTCTTTAGTAGAAAATAGTGACAGACAAATGGTGTGTTTTTCAAACTCTATCCTGAATTAAGTTAAAAAATATATTTACGTAGGTACACAGACATGCATCTTGGTAGGCAAACCTGCTGCATGCCCTTTCCTTATCCAGAATCACTAACACTAATAATGACACAGCCTCAAATTACTGATTGGCTATAACGCAAAGTGCAGAAACAATCTCATGAATTTTACCAGCAGTACTGAGCCAGGATCTCGAATCCTCTGACGTGAACAGTTCCTCTTCTAACTCCCTGAAGAAGCGTTTGAGTGTGTTGGAGACGTCGTCCACCTGGTGCTCTCCTTCCTTCAGACGAAGACTGCGAGCATCTTGACGGAATCGGTCACACAGAGCTGCAACACGGGAGTTCACACCACTCTTACGATAAATCCCCTCAGACGTTAAGCCTAGACAAACACATTAACAGAACACACACAACATAATGTTACAAACACAGGAAATGTACAGTGCAAACTGTAACTGCTAAATGAACATACGTACAAAATCCACGACAGGATCAATAACCACTGTTGATGTGAAGCTAGAGTTTGGTTATAAATACAGAATATCTGGACATTCAGTTTTGGGAGTTGTATAATTTTATTTCTATATACACATTAAACATATCAATGAAGTCATGAGCCATCAACTGACTGCTGTACAGCAAAACAAGGCTGTTTTGTTTGTTGTTGTACAGCAAAGTATCTGCTCTTTCATCACTGACTGGTGGAACTAGAAGGGCAACAACATACTGAAATGTTTTAACCCACGGTGACGGATGGTGGCAGTGACATTTTTCTACACTGTGTGATTTTATGTTAGATGACCTTCTATATATTCAGAAAACAAAGTGCAGTGGGTGTGGTGGGGTGCTCAAATAACTATGTCCACAAGATGGCTTCTGGTATTCAAAAACACCACAGTATATTCTTTGACTTCCTTTTGTCTTGTTCTTCAGGTAGTTTCTTTTTGAAGCAACACAAGAACACAACAGTAAGTGAACATACAGGGTAGTACAAGGACAGTTCTACCCTGGTTTCATAAAAACTGAGGAGAGATATTAGACAATAGCAGCATAATGAAGCCACACACACATAGACTTATACACAGACACAGACTTGCACATATACACTAAATGACAGCATACAGTAAATTGATGGAAATACGGAGACAGAGTAAAAAAAAGGATGGGATGATCAAAGGGAAAGAACAGGGGTTGACAAAAAAAAAGGGAAAGATCAGCAGGTCAGCTGGTGGAAGGTGGGAGGAAATCAAAAATGGAAAGTCAAGAATAGAGAAGAAAATACAAAAGAGAGGGAAAGAAAAGCACCAAGGGGGGAGCGCAGAGAAAAATGGAGGTAGAACAGAGATGTTTTGTTGCCTTGTAGCCTACTGGTCTGGTGTTATAGTCACATGAGGACACAAACATGCATAAAGTATACTCAGAGGCAGCAAGAAAGACCACAATAAAACACAACAATGTAGACTGTGTTCACGTTGTTTCTGTGATGTTAATTTAGGTATATATGTATGTGTTGCAGAGGTGAGGAGGAAGACCGTCTGAATATATAAACCTGCGTAACAGAAGAAATGGTGTGACTTTTCACATGTATTTGTGTCACTGTACATCTCCGTGTGTCTCTCACCACACTGTGTGATGTAGTAAATGCAGCTGTGAACGATGACAGGTATGTCTGTCTCTGTGAGCTGCTGCTGGCTCAGTGTATCTCCTCCACTTCCTGCTGCTGCCTGGATGGCACCACACCATCCGGCAAAATCCAACTTTCTCTCTCCCTCTATGTACAGGGTCCTAAGAATATAGGTAATATCAGAGAGATGAAAAAGAGCAAGAGCTTAGGGAAAAATGTAAAAAAGATCTTTATGATGAAGATCACATTTAAAAAAATAAACACATTATTATACTATTCTGAATGTATGCTGTACGTTGGCACTGTGGAACAAACAATTTGCAGCTATTCTCCCCTCTCACCTGCCTTTCTCGACCAGAACCAGCACCTCATTGTCTTGTTGAATTGCTGTGAAACACAAATATATAGAAAGCAAATTATTCCTGACAGCCATTCTTTCAAAACAGACCAAAGTTCACAATACATCTGTGGTTCAAATTACTTTATTTCATCATCAACCTGAGCCTGTTAGTATAGTACATTTGTTTGTGTGAGAATAGTATGTGTTTGTGTCACTCACAAAGTTCATTAAGTTTACGGAGATGGATCTCCTCCCCCTGGCTGTGCTCCAGATAGGCGTGCAGTGTGGAGCCCACCAGAGCAAACCAACCAACTTTGGATGTTTGTAGGTTCAAGCCATCTTTGTACTTCAGCCTCCCGACTCGCTCAAAACTCAACCTCAGTAAAGGCTCTGCAGTGGCTGGAATAAAGCACTACAAATAACAAGAGGGACATTATGGCTTTGTAATATACCAAACATTAACTATTGCTTCTTTTCTATTTTGTGGAGGATTAAACCACTTTAGACTGTGCTACGGTTGTGTATTGGCAAGAATCTGGCGATATGATACATATCATGATACAGCGGTCACGATTGAATATATTGTAATAAATTGCAATAAATGAAGCAAGGCGATATATTGCAAATTTTTTAAAATCCAATTTTAGGAAAATTGTTATAGTATAAAGAATACACTACCATATGCACTAAGAGTTAAAAAGTAGTCTTTTAACATTTATTTAGTTTAAACACAACACAAACTGAACTACTGCCTGCCACAAATCTTTGCATGTAAACTGTTAAACAAAAATTGATACAGTATTTTTAAGAATCAATACAGTATGACAAAACATAATACTGCAATATTCAATATTTTCTTACAACCGTTGTCTGTGCACTACTAAGGCCGGCTGCAAAAACCAATGCTAATTAAATTGTTAAAAGAAATTTATAAGCTTCTGTACAGTACTTCAGTGAAAGGGTGACAGCTAGAAACAGAGCAAATGGTGTGGTCAGTAACTGTGAAACAAATTCAGGTCATAGTGTCTTTGTGCGCAGACATGCAGGAGCCATGGATGCACTGTACTTCTATCACCTTGGTATTCATATTGTGCTCAAAGAAAAAACACAAATAGCCGCAAACTTGTTTTTTTCTTTCTCCAGGTGCAGCATGACTAAGTGCATCATTCTGACACACCCAAATTGTGTTTGCTTTTTTTGCTTAATCTCTCATTACTGTGTAGCTTACAATAACAAAGAGAGCTGGAAAACAAGTGGCATAGGACACCAGTCTAGGCAGACAAAGACTAGGCTAGTCCTAGTCGGACTAGCTAATGCTGACTAGGACTAGCCTAGTCCTGTCCTGCCCACTAGGCTACATTTCCTGGAAGGGTACCTGGAAATGCAAACCTCATCTGAGCTATATGAGACTGGAAAAAATTAAATTATATTAGTCATCTATTCCCTCTGTATTGGTCCACCCGAGAAGAAAATAGGAGAATTTGTGCATCACTCTAGTATGTATCTGGTGGTTACCTTGGCTATAGACTTGATCCATTCCTTGTGGCTGTCTAGTTCATCAGTGCCAAACAGATAGAGACGTTCTGACTCTGAGAAGAGTTCAAAAGTATTTTCATACCTGAAAATTAGAAACACAAGTTAGGGGGAAGTGAGACAGTGGGTAATATCGAAAACAGGGGAAAAGAGAGAGAAAAGGGCAATTTGTGTCAAACAGCTGCACTCATGCAAATGGTATAAAGTATGTTAACCCATGTTTCCCAGCTGTATCTACAGCCAAACAGACTATCTCTGAAGTCTTCAGTGCTCCGTTAGGGTTTGAATTCTTGTCGCTCTCATAGTAGCTGAAGGTGCCATCATTCAGCGTGCACCAGCGACGACTGAACTCTGCATGGAAGAACAAGTGAAGAAGATTTAACATAATACCATAATATTAGAAGAAGCATAATGATACAGATGGTATCTATACACACTATAATTTTGTATGTTTACATTATTACATTGATTGTAATGAAGCAATTACTATATGAATTTATTTAGAAAATGGCTCTAAAAATACACAGTGTTTTCATAACTAGTGTTCTTTACTACTGAGAGCTGGAGTGTGTTAGTGTGCATGCTGTCTGTGAATACCCTCTCTGGCCTTTCGCTCTGGAGCCCGAGCCATGGATCCAGTTTTGAAAAGGAAGCCATTGTGAGACACACAAGGTGGTGGTAAGTAATGTTTTGCCTCCATGTCCCCACCAACATCTAATCGTGGTAGCTCTGCAAGAAAAAAAGCAAACATACAAACAAAAAATAAAATAATCTTTTTGTGCAAAACCTTACAGGTTGTCATCTATTGGGAGTCAGAATAGGAGAACTGTATCTGATAAAATTCACTGGAAGAAACACACCAAAACACTCCTGGCTATGAAAAGAATGTGTGTTTCATTGCTGGAAACCAGTATACAGAACATCCATTAACTTTGCCATACAATAACTCCTTTTAACGCCTTTATGTGGCCCTATGAATGAACAATTATACTGTACCTGTGTTGAGGTTGTGGCTAATTAACTCAGCCTGTAAGGGTTGTGAGTGTGCATTGGCCAGGGAGAGAGGGGTTGGCCAAGCTGTCATACCAGTCGAACAGTTTACATTTGCACCGCAGAAAATTAGGCTCAAGGTCTCCAGAACATCACTGCCCTGCACATTTATGCACAAAGCCTGGGGAGAAGGAGAGAGGAAGAAACAATCAAATGTAAGAAACACATCAGTAAATGCTAATGTACAAAAATAACCCATTTTTGATTGCTTTACATGGGCTGCATACAGCAAAGTAAACACAGTGTTCAAGTTCTGTGCCAATTTTTGATCATTGCTCTCTAAATCCAGTGCATGTAAATTTAATAACACAACCTGAGGCTATTTTATAATGACTCATTTTAAGTGATTAACCTTTTGTTTGATTTTGGTGGAGCCCCAGTGAAACAAACAGAGAGCAAAACTAAAGCTAACTAGGCTACACAATTATTTGTAGATCAATTTTACATCGCTGACAGGTATTTTTATTTCTCCATTTCACTGAAGGACCTTCTGACATATTTCTAATATTCCCATAAGTGAACTAATTACAGCTTTTGAATCTGCAATATAAACATATGTACCCATAAATATAAACAAATAAACAAAAAATGCACACAAAGTTGTTGAGAAGTAAAAAGAATACATAGATAACAGAGTAAACGAGACTATTGTTAAACTATGACTCAGAACTCAAAACCACTGTTCTAGTTCCTAAAATGTCATTATCATCATAATTTGGATGGAAATCAGATAATGATAAGCACGAGCCTCACAGATAAAATAAGACTGTTCAGACTGTAGCTTTACCTTAAAGCAATAAAGCAGTACATTGGAAAACACAGAGACCATAGCACAAATGATTTACACAGGCTGGGTAAAACATAAACATGAAACATGAGATATCCGAATACTGTAAACTTAACCTTAAAAAAGGAGGAAGGAGGGAGAGGTGGAATAGAAAAAATGCTATGACTGAGAAAAGGAGGATGCAGTGTTTTTACAGCTGAGCAACTCAACTTTGACTCATGCAAACACACACACACACACACACACACACACACTAACACTTCTGTCTTCGGTTAAAACCAATAAGCTCTTTTCTGATTGAGAAATTCCACAGCACTCTGTCATAGATACAGACAGAACCCCTCCTTCATTTAAGCACTATTGAGCCTCTACACACACATGCAGACAAACAAACCAATTAACAAAGATTAAAATTGCACAGGAAACCACAGAACACACACAAAAGACACTGAGACAAACTGCATTTCCCTGTTTCATACACCACTGAAAGCATTTGAACAAAAAGCTGTAGTCAGCCATCTGGAGCCAAACGCATCCAAATTCACATATTTCAGTGGTCTCATCATCTGGACCACGAGTGCCACAACAGCTGGTATAAGGTTCAGTAAAGTTATTTCAAGCTGCATTTTAGTTATTTCAGTGGCTACAGTAGTTAATGTCACATTTACAAGTAGACACTAACAATTAAGACCTGCCTGGGCAATGGCTGACAAAGTAAATACCCTTTATAAGAAGGCAACAATTCTGATCATACTACTGTAGCAGAAAAGAGAAGGAGGGGGAAATGTATTCTTGTATTTTAGAATCTTCATAAGGTTGATAGATACAGTAAATGAGAGACACCTGTGATCCAAGTTCAGAGGGTGAAGCAAGTGAAATTAAAGTGCAGGAGAACAGAAAAAGTTAAAAACAATTCAGTCTGAGACCTTCAGCCTGAAAGAACAGTGGGAAAAGATGCTTGCAGCACTAGCTTGGAGGAGCGGATCCATAGAAAACTATATGCTAGACAGAGAGCTGGTCTCTAGAGTGAATCTGATTGTCATTCATTCATTTTTCTGCTTAGATTTGGAATAACACAGTCTCCTTTCATTTGCCCTCCATACATTTCACTATATGTATATGTTGTTTCTATTTATTCTTCTCTTTTCACTTCTCACAACCTAAAACATTTTGCATCTCACCCAATCAAGTCACTTTGGGCAGATTACTCTATTGGACTGAATTAATGAATACATTTATTGAATGTTTACTAAGGTTGTCTTCATGAATTAATGTCAAGATTCAATATGGCTTTTAAAATCGGAAAATGCATAGGTCACAACACATTTCCAAAACAAATAACTACATTTGTTCATGTGCCAGCAAAACATATCAATACCAGCCGTCTGCCCCATGTGGACACAAATGTGAAAGCTTTGTTGTATGTAGGTCAGTGTACTGTAATATATCAATAACCCACCATGTTCCCTCTGACCAAGAGAAGTGAACCACTCAGAATAAAGTGCAATGAGGAAATGGGATGTTTGAGTGTTTGAAGACCTCACGCCCTCCAACATCTGCTGCCTATGAAACAGGGAGTAACACACACACACACACACACACATACATATAGAGAAAGAAGAGAAGGGAATTCAAGAATCTTACCCAATTTCCCCTGAGAGACAGAGAGAGAGAAAGACAGACAGAACAAAATTTTATGTGGGTGTGTCTAAAATCACAGGCCTCCATCTGGCCTCTGCAGTTACACAGGACAGAATTGGAGGAATAGAAAGAGTTGAGAGAAACATGAGAAAGAAAAATATTGTGAAAGGAAGATGAAAGCATTTCAGGGAGGCACATTAATCAGACTGATTTTAACTGACTACAAAGTCAACATAATATACTTAGACCACCTATGCGCAGACAACACATGCAACCAATTCTGTTTTGTCTATTTTAGCATATACTAAACATCCAGCCAAAACTACACCCACATTTTATATATGTGCATGCATGTTCAGATATTAAATCCAGATGAAAAATAGCAACCATCCACATATGTTCCACCCTTACCTCACCAGAGGCAGTTTACAGAAAGGGAGATGGAGGCAGAGGTGAAAATCCAGACAGACGAAGGAGGGGAAGAGAAGGAAAGGACAAATACGACATTGAGAAAATAGAAACACAGACTCAAAGAGAAAAACAGATAAAGAGGGAAAAAACAAAAGCACTGGAAAATAATCAAGAAAGCAGATCCCATCTTAACTAGAAATGAGAGGAATTAATGAGTTAAAAACCTACAGTGTGGATGAGGAAATGAGAGGTTGGAAAAAGTCGAGTAGAGTAGGGTTGTCAATGGTAACCCATGAATTGCTATAAATAATTTAACTATGGAAAATATTAACAAACCATGCAGAAGATGAGGACATGCAGTGCAACTGTCACAAAATATACCATAGTCTGGACCTGGTTGCAACGCTTAGAGGTTCCTAATGAGATAAAGCTGCCACTGGACTAAGTTAAAGGTTATTTACCACTCAAGGCCACATTCCTTTTGATAAAGAAACAGGAAAGACTCTGTTTTAACCATCAGATGCAGCCAACACATTATTGGCTGATTATTGATTAATGAAATTGATTAAAATGTATCTATATGAAACAAAAGGATAAACAGCAGCGAGGAATAGACAGAAAATGGTAGGGGATATTGAGCTTTTCTTCTATGGAACTTTCTACGCTTTCCAAAACTAAAAAAAGCACAAAAACAAGCCCATAAAGAGTTTTTATTACTGCCTCTCAGCTATGTCAGCTTGCTACAATGAGTACCAATAACACATCGATTGCCAAGAATACACAGTCAACTAAGCCACAACAAACACAAGCTCAGAAAGACTTGGATCAATCCTGGGCAGCAGGTATCCAGGTGGAAAGACATCAACTCATCCCTTCTTCATTTTTTGTGCTCATAACATAACATAATCATAACAGTGATCTTACAAGCTTTAGAAAAAAACAGCTTTGTTCTTAGAAATGCAATAAAGCTGTATGGTAATATGAGCCATTCTTGTGATATTTGTCCTTACAGTAACTCAGTAACACATATTCATACTCTCAAGCTGTCAACACTTTATTCTGTGTTAACTAAATGGCATTCTGTACATTTCTCTGTCAAGAATCGTTTATGCTCTGCCCACTGCTCTTTAGTTTCTTTGCTCTCTCACAAACACAAAGCATTTCAAGCATTTTTGTACATCAATCAAAATGGTCTGAAAAATGTTAAAATATCAATCTAATATCATAATACCATGGATCAAGACAAGTTTGTGGTTATTTTTGATGTTTAACACACTGGTGGCAAACTACTTCACAGTAGGTGTCCTCTAAAGTGAAAATAAATTACTGCACTTGCCAGTAACACTACGCTACTAGCAAGAGAATATGAAACCAATTAAACTAATGAATGAGGGACTTTGGAAGGCATCACTAGCTGACTACCTAGTGCTAAAGAAGAAAAGAGGGGGGAAACAATGCAGGAGGAGCTCCAGTGAGACAGACAATGATGTCCATTGACAGAGGTAAGCCTATCATCTGCTCTGAGAACAGAGAACACATGGGCTTATATAGGAAAATAGAGCAACACTGTCCAAAATGCAAAAAGGCACAAAACCATGCCTACACATACATTAATATGCATCTTAACATATCTCAGCCAGTGATCAAAACATGCACACAATATAACTATTCATTCATTAACACAAAGCTACAATAAAACTGAACTTTTAGTCTCCACAATCACATGCAAACATCAGTTTGGTCAACTGCACTGAGATCACATTGTGTCTAAAATCCAAAGTCCACTGACACACAATCCCTACACCAATACTAAACTATCTTTATTAAAACACACACTCATGCTCACATACTTCTACTACAAAGATCATCTACAAGAACACACAGTTGCAGACACACTTCATACTTTCACTACCTTGTCTTTTAGCTCATCTCACCCACAATCTTACCTGTCGATTTTCAGTTCCTTTCAATAACTTCTCTGTTCCAATGTCAGTTGACACTCACACACAAAGTTAAAGGGAAAAAAGTGTAGTTTGAGAGAAAGTTAAGGGAATATTAGTCACTTACAAATAAGAAACAGAGCAAAGAGTGGAGAGAGATCAACTTTCTTCTGCAGTCCCAGGCAAACAGTGAGGGGTACAGGAGAAGGAAAGGAGAGAGAGAAGAGAGAAGAGAGGCAGAGGCGGAGTTATGGCACATTCCTGCTTAAGCAGTGAGTAATGATGTCACATTTAGAAAAAAAGGAGAAAAACAAAGAAGAGAGGACACAAAGTGGGGATTAAAATTCAGGGCTAAATAAACAAACCTGGATGTAGCCCAAGACAATTACTCACAGTTTGAGTTTGGGTGTTTTCTTACCCTTTCACAGCCACACACAGTGTCTTACAGTAAGTTACTGTCAGTGCCTTGTTGCATACTGTAACTGTTTAGCACACAATTGCAGTGTGTAATAGTGTGTGTGTGTGTGTGTGTGTGTGTAATAGAGTATAATATTTCTTAAGACACACCCAAATGGAAAAACTAGCAATGCAGAGCTGAAGAACGTCAAGCATTTTGACAGAAAATGGAAAAACAGGTATAGCAGCTATCTGTGTATCCATCTGTCTCTAATGAAAGGAAATCCTGTATTAAAAAAGTCAAGATAATGTTCTCCAAGAGCTCACATTTGCCAGAGACAGTCTGAAAGAGCAATAGCTAGACAGTATGGTCACATGAAAAAGAGACAGCTATCAAGGAGGACTGAAAAAAGAAGAGAGGACCAGTATGTCTACAAATTCATTTAAATGATTACTGTGCGTGTGTGTGTGTGTGTGTGTGTGTGTGTGTGTGAGAATAAGAAAATTCCTTTATTTCCCTCTGCTCATCCCCAACACAATGACTCACACACACACACACACACACACACACACACGCACACATTTAGCACCACAGTCAGGTGCTAAATGTGACTCACACAGTAGTCTTTGAGCAGCTCACATTGTTTGCGGTAAGTGGGTTAAGCAGCTAATGAGTGACCCAGCTGGGTCTGAAACACATTTATCACACACACAGTGGAGCAAGGCAAGTGCAAGATAAGAAACCTCCAACTACAGATATTCAAAAACTGTTCTCAAATTTCCTGTTTACTAAGACAGACAGCCTATGTGTCTGTCCTGTAAGTGGGGTCTATAGGTTATTCCTGGAATACACTGGAATGTCTCCGCTGAGCCTATAAGTCTTGCTCAGAGAAATTCCTGAATGCAAAGCAAGTCAGGAATTCACAGGAGTTAGTTTGAAACCTGTATTAATATCACTATATTTTTAATTTACCTTTATGCTAATATATATGCTAATATACTGTAGCTTGTCTGATAAATGTCTTTTTAAGCAGTTTTCAGCCACATGCCTGGTGTGAATGATATGGATACTCCACAGAACTGCAGCACAGTTTCCATCTGTTCCAAGCAACAAATATTAAGACCACACAGCAACAGAGGAAAAGCAAAGACGCTGATCTTAACCATAACTTGAGAAAAGAGGTGGTAGCAGCCCTTGTTGAGCGCGCCTCTGATTTGAGTTACACAAAGAAAATATTAATTTATTTTTTTTTGTATAGGTCAGGCCACCACCATATTGAACATGATATTATATTGCTCAACAAGGCCAACCAAAACTTTGTGACCACCATTTAAAAAAAACAGAGCTAGTGTGTTGTCTGCCAAGCCAAGAGGAAGAAGTGTCTGCACAATATAAAAAGAAAAACCTGAGGGTGATGGGTCTGAAATTGAAGCAGCAGTTGTCCATGGATGAGACAGAAACTGTCTCCTTGTACTGTGCAAGGAATAAACCAGGAATAAACCAGAGGGAGAAACAAAAACGAAACAAAAACGAAACTGGTGTTTGAACAGATACGGAGCAAGCTGCTACAGTGGCTATGACAGAAACTTCAAACAGATCAACAACAAACACAAGAATCTGAAAAAAGGAGTACATGGACCAAAAGAAGGAGCTCAGGCAAAGCTGTAATGGTTTGCAGCAGAGAAATTCCCATCTAAACCTTCCTGACTTGCTCTCTCTCACATCAGTGTGTTGTCATATGCACATAGCTACTAAAAAGGCAACAGGAACTGTCAATCATACATTTAGCAGCAGTAGGTGTCAGAAAGCATAAAAATGAATGAAATGAGTTAAAAAGATCACAGTAGATTGTTAAACTAATCATCTCAACTGCCTCTAAATCCTCCCTGTGTATGACAGTCTTTGTTCATTCCCAACATAAAATATTGACAAACTCTTAATTGTGTTATATATCCAATATAGTCTATCTGTATATTCAACCTCTAGGTCACAGAAAACAGAGTTTGTAGGTTCAAATCCAAATATGAGGGTAACACAGACAACAAGGCATAATCATATCTGATCTACTTACATTGTTGAGCTCATTCTGGTTTCCATACAGAGGGTGGTACTTCCTGTATTTTCCTTGGCGATATTTGTTAGTGATGAAGCGCCGTCTGTCTTCACTGCAGCTAGACAGTGTCAAAGCTTCACTGGGAGGGACATTAGCCGCCCAGAAACTGTTTACATGCTCATTGCCCAACACCAGGAACAGCTGCATCACAGGTAGGATTTAAGAGAAATATTTTCATATTAGTTTGGGTAGGAGGCATGTTGTGTTACACAATATAATATGCAGTAGGTCTGCTTTCACGTTTTCAGAGTTCCTGAGCAATCTTAGCTCTTGCTTCATGTGCAATGGCCTCAAGTTCTCTAATATTTTTGGGTTTGTGTGCTGTAACAACATTCTTCAAATCCCCACCAGAGATTCTCTATGAGGTTCTGGACAGGTGACCTGCCATAACTTCTTCTGCAACGAAAGTCTTGGTGGACTTTCCGGTATGCTGGGAATTGTTGTCCTGTTGGTAGAGTCAATGACCCATCAATGCCCAAGCTTCGGCTTCCTCACAGATGGCACAATGTTTTCTCCTAGCATATCCCGCTCCTTGAATGAATCCATCTGGCCTTCCACATGCTGCAGATCTCCAGTGCCAGAAGAAGCAAAGCAGCCCCTGAGCATCACAGAGCCACCGTGATGCTTCACTATAGGCAGGGTATTATTTATTTCAGAACAGAATCCCCAAACTTATGTGGTTTATTTATAAGATTTTGAGCAGATCAGAGACTTTTTTGGATCAGTAGTAGTCTATGTCTTGGAGTCCTGGCATGGAAACCTCGGTGTCTCAAGGGTTTTTCTCCACCTGCCTCCTCAATCTGGTTGCAGCCTTTGATACTGTAGCTTCCTTTTTCTTCCATGTCCAGGTAATGTAGCCACCATTCCTTTAACTTTGAACTTGCAAACTATGCTTCCAACAGTGTCTCTAGGAACATTCAGTGCCTTCGCTATCTTTATGTATCCTTTAGTTTGTGAAAGGTGATGATCTCCTCTATTAACTTTTTTAACAATTCTTTTAACTTAGCCACATTTCTAACATGTAATCAAAGATGACAGTCAGCAAACCTCTAGCCAGTTCAGGAATTGTGTTCTATTTTAAGCACACCTGGTGCAACTATTCAAGCCATTCAATACTTGCAAACAATTTGCAAATGTGTGCTCTTATGATTGATTCTATTTTAGAGAGTTGAATAATGAGACCACTAGTCATCAAAAGTTGTATTTTGTGTTGAGTTTGGATGTGTATACACGTATATACCTGTACAAGCTCTTCTGTCCAGACTTTCTTGTCCATTTTCAGACTTCGAACCTTTGAGATGCTAGGACCTAGTCCTCTATGCTCTCCTGAGTCAGCACAAATACACACACAAAACAAGATCAAGTACTGAAGCACTAGTATGAAACTTGGCACCACTGCAACATACAACAACAACAAAAACAAACATTCGATGTATAATTCTGACATGTCAGCGAATCTAGTATCTACAGCAATTTTAAAATTAAAAGAATGGAAAAAAAAAAATTACATGACCAGACATACAAACCTGCGCATCGTTTGCAGACCACCACACACAAGTTGATGGCTGCCCATTCCGGTTTGGGAGCCATACAGTCAGCACAGAAACTGTTACTAGGCTCCGCCCAGATTTGGTCCGCTACCTCACTATTGGACAACGCCTCACCTATAGCATTCCTCATGGCATCCACCCACTGGCCCTTCAGCTGTTCAGACTCTGCTACGAAACTGCGAAGAGAGAGAAACACACGGTCAAACGTTATTGAGGACATGATGGTGCCACAGCCAACTAGTAAGTGACAGAAATGGGAAAGCCTGTAGCAGCCCCGTGTATGTGTGTGCATATCCTTATGCTCATGAGTCCACAGAGTACTGACTCTTACTCTGCACTTGTTCTGCTAAATATACTCGAGTCGAAGACAGGAAATTATACAAATGCATACACACACACAGACGGAGTTGTGGCTTGACGCAGACTCACGTCTGAATCCTTCCTCTTCTCATCAGCCTAACAAGTTGGTTCCTTCTGTGCTTAAAATACACATACATACACACACACTTCTCAAAAGACTAAAGTCACTAAATTGTTCATATATAAACAAATCAAAAACACACACATTCTTCATCTCCTTCTTGAAACATCTTATGTAGCTTCACCAGACACAAAAACGGCACATGCAGAGACACAAAAAAACACACTGACAGACAGTTCAACTCAACTTATACAAATACACAAGCTTTTTCATATTTCCCCATCCTGTCAAGCTGAGCCGTTGCACTGCAGGCGATGCACTTTCAGCCAAAAGACCACACACACCACACCAACACATGCACTTGAGAACACACATATCCCTCACATTTCGTCACACACTCTCATACAAAGGGGCTTTTTCACATTCTCAAAAGATGTCCAGCTGAGGACTCTGAGGATAGATGCACGGTGTGAGTTCTCAGGAAAATAACATGGTGTAATTTCCGCCAAGTTTCCTAGCACCAAGACCGATTCAGCCAGTGACTTACAATAAAAAATGGTTATCTGTGCACTTTTCTGAGATAATAAAACTAACAATCATTCAGTGTATATTCAGGATACAGAGCACACATCCAGTTTAAGAGACTTCACAGCATCCATATGACAGAGTGAGTGTACATACAGTACCTGAAAATGCGGTAAGGTGTGGTGAGATAAAAGCTACGACGATCCGTGTCTTTAATGTTTCCTACATTCATCTCAATAGATGTGATACCAACGCCAATACGATAGTCCTGTAAGAAAAACAGAAAATATTTCTGTGCTTTTGCCTTCTATTATGGATAAACAGATGCATTTTAATCATGTAATATACCTCTATTGTTGTTAATACTTCTTCTACATAACATTTAACAAAGTAAAAAAAACAGAAGTCTGTAACTTGAGCACATTGTTGATGTCTGTAATCACATACAAAAGGGTTCTTACATCAGTGTTTTTGTACAGGAAGACCTTATCTGAGGTGACAACAGTATAAAGTTTGGAGCGTAACCCTTTAAGTTCCAGATAGCCCTGATAGTCTGGGGTCAAAGGTGACCCAGAATTCATGGAGCTGCTGCGATGATGGCGCCCCCTGGTGCAGTCCTGTAGTACAGTCACCCAATCGTTTCTCTCAGCTGTATGAATTAACATATGTTTAATAAAATATGCCTGCACAAATGTATAACAGCAACCATAAATGTATATTTGTACATGCAGGTGACACATACAGATTTCATATTACAAACAGTAACATCGATTAGTCTGTATGGAGGTAAGAAACACACAGGTGACCAGACAAAACAGACAAACCTTCACTCTCAGCTCTGAATATAAACGTTCGGTTGTTTGTAGCAACTTCAAACTTGAGCTCTCCCACACTGGTCACATTAGTGATGAAGGCTGTTGAGATGATCCCCTTAGAATACACATCCTACAATTCAACACACAGCAACACCTGCTCTGTTAAACACATTTATATTTGTTATTCAGCATGCAGATTGTATGTGTTTGTGTGTGCATATGCATTCATGTTTGGGTGTGTAGGAAAGCATATTTTAATACTTCCAGACTGTAGGAATGACCAGTGCGACAATGTGATATATCTTGTCTTGTTACCTTGTCACTGTCAAAGTATCTCAGGTAGTCAACATCCAGCTTCACCCATCGTCTCTGGTAATAAAGAGCCCTACGTAGGAGGATACATACAAAAACAAAATAGCAATTAATCCCTTTAACATAATCAAGAAACTGGAATATCTGCATTACATTAGTAACCTGGGCAGTATTAATTGACACCTTTATGCTCCACCAAAGCCTACTTATTGGTTGATAATCTTTTTAGCAGAACCTCAGCTTGTGCTTGTGTGTTGTCATTCATACCCCTGAGGTGGATTCTTGTCCAGCCAGCCACTCTTGATGACAGCAGTTAGCTGAGAGCAGTTTTCTTTAGTGGCTGAAGCTTGTCTGCCAGTGTTTGGCAGGTAGACACTGCCTTGGCTGCTGATGCCATCATCTTGCCATAGGGTAGACCTTTGGACATAGAGAAATAAGCACATAAACACATACACAGTAAGACCTAGAGTAAGATCTAAAGTGTAATAATTTATCAACCACAAAAACATTACACTTTTTTCACAACAGAAACAAAGGCAATTCCCTAAATATTGTACAACATGACCAGGTTTTAGTTTCAAAGGTAGTTTTCGTGTGTTTTGTCTGGGCCAGCTGCCACGTACACAGATTTACAATTAAGCAAGGTCTTTACCTTACTATGTAAAGTGCCTTGAGATGATTGCTGTTGTGATTTGGCGCTATATATATATATATATATATATATATATAAAAGCCAAAAATAGTCACAAAGTCTTGACATAAGATCCTGTCACAACTCAGTGTAGAAGAGCTGGTCAGTGCTTTAAAATTAGATTTTTAAACCTGTCAGAAATTTTTGAATAACACTACAGTTTTCTTAACCAACTTAACACCAGTTACTGGTTTATATACTGAGCAGACATGTGTAACTTTAATAGATGTACTGAATAAAGGGCATTTCTATTTAACATATTTTGCATATTGTATTATCAACAGCTGCAAATTTGAGAAAGTTGAGTAAACCAACTTTTTACTGTGATCATTTATAATCAGTCACTATAATCTAACCGCACTCTGCACCACATTTTTTACGGTCTCAACTAAGCTAGCTAAATGGTAAAACACATTCTAAAAATGTAATAACACATTAAAAGATACACATGTAAAAGTGTTGCTATAGTTATAATATTTGCTGATGAAATCTGTATTGGATGGGCAATTTTTCTTTAATTGAAGAGTTGTCTTGATGCAAAATCAGCAAATGTTAAATAAGAATAAGAATCTGTTTAGTAGTCAACTATGCAAACATACAACAAAAGTGTTTTGGTGTTTGGTGGAGCAGTTCAAAGACTGAGTGTCCAGAGTGGAATCAGTCAGAAATGATCTTGCTTGCATGGCGCTTGGTCCGGGAGGAGTTCAGCTGATAAATAGGGGGAAATTTCTCAGCTAAGCAGATGATGCACTGCAAGCCCCGCATGTTCTGTTTAGTTGCTGCACTTGCAAAAATACTATACATAGTGTATTTTAAAAGTTAATGAAAGAAATGCAGTGAAAAACTGGCCTGTCCCAAATTAACAAACAAATTTTTGGAAAACAAATACTGAGTTACAGTACAGTACAGTTTGAGTGGGTGAGCAAGACAACCCCTTTACCGTTAAATTGTCAATGTTGTACTGACAACAAAGATCAACTCTGTCTCTGTTTGCTGTGAGTCTGTTTCTGTGTAAACGGTGTGTTTGCGTATTGGTGCATGACTCACTCTTCATCATCCAACAGCTCATCATCACTGTATAAAGAATTTTTCCGCTCCTTTGCGTGAAGGGGAACGTGCAGGGACATATCCTATATGAGGAGACAGTTGTCATTTACACTGTGCAGGAGGTGAAGAGAAGAAGGAAAACTCACTCACTCTACACACTCTTACCCTGTCTGGTGTGTTCATGCGATGATCACCAGGACAGAACAAGTCAGGATCCTCGTAGTCATCAGAATTATCAAGTGAATCCAGCCCTGAGGGAGCGGAGAACAAATAGAGACTTTAGTTACTGTAAACTAATTTAAGTATACTAGTAGTTTCAGGGAAACACTGACACTGACGTCATTTTACACCATGATATCCTATCAATCCTATCTTCAGTGACTTAAATGTTTTTTTATTTGGAAACATACAATAACGTTATTGCTGAGTATATACAAAACACAGAGTAATGTTCGATATTGAAGGTTTTGTGGATTAAAAATGTTCAATTTCTTTTAATCAGAGACAATCAAAACTTCACTGATGAATAAATGTGATTAGGACAAATGAAAAGAGAAAATAAATCCAGAAAATGAGTAGTGTTTGAGCACATTTTGAAGCTCATGTCTCATGTAAACTTACAGATAAACAATGTAGAAACCATTCTGGGAAATGCAGTCAAATACTCAGTGAACAAAATATCAACTACACCAAGAATGGGGATATTGTACATAACTAAAAGTACTGACTCAAGGTATCAGAGAAAAGCAGTGACTCAAGTTATCCCAGAACAGAAACTAAATGATTTGGGAAACTTCACTGAGCTTACATCAAATACCAGTTTGTCATCTTGTTATGATTGAGTCAGTACTATGACTCTTAACTAGTTTTTCAGGTTGATCGCCTTAACACAATGTCTTAGAAGACAATGATATAATATGTATCCAGAAACTGTTTCTATAAAGCACACAAGCTTGAAGTCTTTTCACTCATTGCAATTGGTTGAATAAATGCAGTGGTCCACAATGGCTTGAACAACATCAGTCACATGGTTTGTTTTACTAGGTGAAAGAACATTTAACAAACTGTCCCGGTGACACTAAAATGGTTCAACTATACTGGAATTCTGTTCTGCACGTGTAAACACATATGGGACAGTTTTAAGTCTGAGGCATGTGCAACAACTGGTCAATCAACCTTTGTGTGTTTGACTTCTGTTGTGCACAAGTAGAATGTTTAAAGCTAGCTATAAAAGTAATGTATAGTATAGTAGCAGTGCAGCTGGTGGAGGTAGGCAGGTATGTTTCAAATTTGGCTAGTGTTGGTATCAGATCTAAATAGCTGCTGCAGGTTATTTTTAGACTGAGTAAGAAAGTATGTCACATAATCTTTTTAATCTGATGGAAAAAAGTCCCATTCTTCACTGATTCCAATATGTGAATACAGCATGTGACTGTCTGTAAATCAAAGACACAAGGAAGTGTGTGTTAAAAAGAGATAACAGCCAAGACAAGTATTTAGAGATTTTGTAGGGCAGACAAGGAGTAATTTGTTTTGACTTCTGTAGCATAGAGACCAGCACTACCTGGAATATGTAAAGTTCTACAATAAAGCGAGTGACTGCTGTTGATGCCAAAAACTAAGAAAATGAGGAACAGACTGCAAATAACCAGAAGAATGTTTTCCTGTAAGTTTTGGTGAAAATCAAGAAGTGCCATCCTGTGTAGATTTATGATCTACGTTACCACTGTAATGTTTTGATGAGCTCATTGGTGTATTATTTGTTATACCAAGAAGTGTATGTAAGCATGCTGAAACTCTGCTTCTTTTTTAAATCATTCTTCTAGGTCTGTTTCATTTCTTTAATTTTATTTACATTAGAGTAAAACTGCTACTTTCACTATAATGCTATAGCCATAAGTCAAAATTAACAATCTGCTCTTTTAATTACAAAGGCCCATAAATCAAGAAAAAGTTGCCTAAAGCTAAAGCCTTAGGAAGCTAAAACCAGGACACATTCTTTGTAGAATTGCATGCTTGGCTAATAAAATAGATTGTAATTCTAAAAATTTAAGCACATGTTACATAAAATACTGTGGAGATACTTCAAATGGATTCAGGAGTCAGCTTTACATTTTAGTTAAACTGCAGCTCAAATGTCAGATTCTGGTCAATCTCTCGAGCCCTGCAGTTCCCCTCCCTGTACTGTTTGTATTGTTTGACGAATTTTGGTTTGAGACCAGGTTGTAGGGATATGTTTCCATGGTAACTTGAGTGTTACTCAAAAGTGGTATACAGAAAATATTCTTTAAAACTTATTTGATTAACTTGAATAAACCAGCATTACACAGTAATCTCACCTAATGAGACACCCATCAATACCATTTGTAATGCTAATTATTTTACTTACTTAACTCACGGGGATGTTGGGAGACCTTCCTAGCAGGCAGAGCCAGATGAGTGTCAGGTTGACTTGACTGTTTTGCGTTTTCTTGACTTTGGGGTGTCCTGATGCGAGGTGGGACCTGTGGAGTTTGTTCTTGGTGCATCTCGTCAGCAACCTTCGTGGTGGGAGTGGGGCTGAGGAATAAAGGGTCACAGGACAGGTCAACAGAGGTTTGGAAATCAGCAGATGAGTCCTCAGACACCATGCTAATCTGAGATTGGGGGAAAATCCGACGCAGACTGGCAATTCTAGATATCCTCTTTTGAAAAGAAAGCATTTCTCCCTGAGACAATCCACTTCTGTCTTCAACTCTCATTCCATAGTAAAAACTACGAAGATAACTACACTTGTGATTTTGCACAAGGAACGTACTACAAAAAAAGGCAACTTCGAGTCAAAAACGCTTATGAGAAGTTACAACTCTCAGCATGAAGAAAAAGGAAAAAAAACTCTGATACTAAGTCTGGTAACCTGAGTGAATCTACATTATTAGCTGCTCTGGAGGCAGAGTTGTCTTTCGAGAAAGAGTAAGAGAAGTGATCTGAGAGCTGAGGCAAACTGGTGTCCCGCTACTCTCCTCCTATTATCTAATTTTCTCTCTCTATTTGTGGTTTAAGCAGCAAGTCTGAACCTGCCACACCTTGCAAAGATGCCAGCCCCAGGTCTACACAGCATACCTCTGGATCCCTGGGAAACAAATGTGTGCACATTTGTGTATAACAGTATTCCAATATACTGTGAAGAAAAACTGTGATGTAACAATACCTCAAATCCTTTTACCATCATTACCATGAATATCATGCAGCATGCAGCAACGCGAAAACAGAACACTTCTCTTGTCATCAAGTTTTATTGTAATAACCCACAGGGGAATGCCTTTTTACCTTGTGAACAGGTAATAGGCATTTTTTACCAGTTTTCCAACCTGGGCATTAGTCACAATACAAATCCTACTGTAGTCTGATTAAAGGCTGCTGAATTTGTCAAGATTCAGCTCTCGACTTCCTGTTCAAGGACTTTTATCATGAAATCCCAGCACAATTTCTTCTCTGTGAGTCCTCCACTCCCGTTCTCGTCACACCCTGCCTTTTGGAAGTTTCAGTTCTGTCTCTCTGCCCACACTCTGGCCAATCAGTTTGTTCCCTTCACCTGTGCCTTCCCCTATATAAGTCACCTGTCTCACATGCTCACATTTCCCAGACTGTCTGCTCTCATTACAGAAGAGACTTTCCAGCCTGAATATTACTTTTGAGATTCCCGACATCTTTTGGACCACTGCATGTTTTCTGATCTGCCTGAACCCATCCTGCCTGTGGTGGGTCTGATTCTGATCTTCTGGTTTCTGGATCTCACCTATCTGACTCAGGATTCTTCTCTCTGCCTCTGGCCCCTTCTCTGCTCATGAGGTTTGTCTCTCTGACCCTGGGAATTCTGACTTAGCTTACCTTTCACCTTCTGGAGGATTTTCAATGGATCTGGATGTTGGATTGGATTCTGGTTTTAGATTTGTGACTATGGATTTTGGTTTGTGACTCTGGTTTGGCTGAAGAGGCCTTGGACATTTATTTCTCCTCTCCCCTGTACCCTGTGGTCTGGCGTGTCTGACTCAGTCCTATAACACTATCCCTTGCAGAGTTGTAATGTTCACTTAAAGACAGCATAAATTTTTTGAAAAAGTGGAAATTCACTGTGTCAAGAGCTCAAACATTACAGTGCAGCCTGACTGTACGATTGTGTTTTCCCAATCAAGGACACAGGGTTGGGAGGCCTGACGTTAGAAGGAAATACACTGATTCATCAAACATTACCTCTCAGTTTCCTCATTTACCCCTCTGTCCATCCAAACCAAAAAAGCATGGTGCAGTGCCTAAACTTTACATTACTGGTTATTAAAACATCTGTTTGTTGCACCTCATTATTGTATTCTCACTCTTCATGGAGTTTTCATAATCCACAATTTCTTCCTTCACACAATATGTACAATTTCAAGTTTCAGACACATAGTATACTGTATAATGTGTCCAGAGTTTCTTTCTTTCTTTGCTACTATACTATTATTCTTTTCATTAGTCCCACGGTCCATCATTAAGAGACATAAACCCCAAAATTGTGTAATTTATTCCTACAATGTTAAACAGCTTATAAACTGTACACTGTGCTGATGGGAAAGTCAAGAGTGAGCACACAGCCTTGGTTATCCATCCAGTATTGTGAAAGTTCCTCTTTATTCCTCCCTTTTTTGAGAATTTCCTTCTCATTACAGCCTTTTACACTTACAAGGGCAAGCGAGATCGTTACACAACACAAGTACGCAAGTAATATTTTTAGCTTAATAATGAGAAGACAGTAATGTAGTGTACATTTTTTACTTTGAAAATGAACTACTTGTTACAGACAGCACACTCTGCATCGTTTAACTTTGACATAGTGGCTGTTCAACTGGAGGTTACATGTTAAAAAAAAAAAAGTCTTACCATGGTCTGTGGGCTGACTCTAACACAGATCAACTGTTCTGTTGAGTTACCTTTTTAAGAGACACGTTGAAGTTTGTAATATACAGTGAAGACCGCAGATAACTACATTCAACATACAAAGTTTAAAGCAACAAGATGTTGTCCACAGACCCTTGGGGACAAATTATATTGACTTTTTTGGTACATCTATGAAGCAGCTTTCAGACTGTGAACATATAATTTATAAATTTGCTCTGTTTAATAGTAAACAGAAAATGATACCCAAGACCCACAATTACAGGAAACTGACCTGTTGCTTCTTTTTTCTAAGAGGAAGAGTGTTGACAAGGGGGCTGTCAGCTAGATGCTAAATTTAACCGTCTCTCTGTTAGCTAACAGATGAATGTAGGCTGAAGAAACAATGACCATTCCTTAGTCCTCCCACACTGTATGTTTAAGTTAAATGTCTGGGCAAACGTCTACATTTTAACCTAAAATCACCTGATAAATATTAAAAAATAAATTATAATTACAGTGTTACAGATCTGGGCTATTTAAGCTCAGGTATGTGTTTATTTCTCTCTTTTTTTATTTTAATTATAAATACAAGCATGCAACATATGCAGAAAGCCAGTTAATCCTTTTATATACTGCCTGAGAGCATAATTATCATTTATCAGAATGTAATGCTGACAGAGACAGGTAACACACCAACTTCTATTCTAAACTTTTAAAAGTCTCAGAACAGGGCTGGTTATCTAGTCGTACTCAGCATCTTTAAAAAATTAAACTACTTAGTCTAGTCAAGGTAAAATAAACTCATATAAACACAATGAAAGTCTCACTAGCAGCACTCAATTGTCTATTCTTATACTAAAATGTGTCTAACACAGCAAGAAAAACAGGCTTCCTTGTTTGCAACACTGAACAGAGAGAGCATAAAAGAGATAAAAGAAGAGAGTGCATGCTAGAGACAGGTAGAGACAGACAACAGGCATGTTGAGATATCGTTTATATAAATATTACCTGTCTCGACATGTTCAAAAGGAGTCCTCTTCCATGGTGACACAATAATCTTAAATTCACACACACATCCGTAGAGGGGGCAAAAGTAGGAGGAAATGACCAGCTAAACAGAAGATGGGAGGAGGCAACAAAACACACTAACAAGGAAACAAGAGAGCTACAAGACAGCGTGTGAATTTATACCGTTGGAGGCTACAGAAAGTAGTTCCTGCCGATAAAAAGCTTGTTCTGTCTGTCTTTTGTTCCCCTCACTCTCGCTTTTTTCTGTGTCACTTACAGAGGCTAATGGGGAGGAGAGTTTTAAACTGCTCTGTTGCAGTTCTTCTCCATTGTAACTTCCCCCCTCTCTCTACAGCTTGTTTCCCTTTAAAAGAAGACAGAGAACATGCATACATTACTCATAATAGAAGTACTCCAAAGCCTGAAGCAAGGTTCAAGTTTCTTTTCCTTTAACTCGTGACGTAACACATAGGAACAAAAAGAGCTGCTAGCGTGTGCTATTACCAGAAACAACACCAACAGACCTACTGTATGATGAAAGATTAATAACAGAAGTGTAATTGTATTCTGGGGCAAAACATACAACCAGTCAAACTTTTAAGTACACTCTCGGATGGCCATGTATGAGCAACCACTAACAAGACCACATGAAGTCTCACAGATCAGCTCGATCTGCTCATAGACGCTCACATCTTTTCTTACTCAGGAGGCCACTGAACTTAAGGTCCACTGACTGTGTGCGAATGTGCTTCGGCCTTTCAGTTTCAGGAACTGTCTAATTTTAATTTCAGGAAGTGTTTAAAAGTCACCACCATTTCTGTTAAATTGCTGTTAAATTTGTTTAACTGTTTCACCATCTTGTCCACTAGATGGCAGCATCATCATCTAAGAACTAATAAAATTGTACAAAACTGCATAATACTAAATCTCACTTTTTTAGTAGGCCTCCACCTAAAGTTGATACACATACAGTACACACTGGGGTGAAAAACAAAAGTCCTAACCCTCCTGTAGGTCTTCACTGGGCTTCTCATAAAAGAATGACACCGTCAAGGTGAGGCATTAGGGAAGGTGAGAGGAGAAGAAGGGTAGTTTTGGATCCAGAAAAACTCACTGCTATTAGACAGCAAAACTAACAACACCAATTAAAAGCCCCATTACTAAATTATTAATACACCACAAAAAAAAAACCCTGTCTTACCTGTGAGTTGAAGGAGACTGTGCAGAGGAACGCTGTGGGATTGGTGGAGGGCCTTTAGGTCCTCCCCCAACTTTTTTAGGGAGTGGTGGAGCATCTCTGTTGTCACTGAGAAAAGCAGTGGTGACGGGTGATGTTTTTCTTTCTCCATCACTGCCCAAAAACTGGGCATGTGGCTGAATGGCTAATGTTTGAGGACGAGCATATGTGGGGGTATGGTTAGGGGTGGTGCTGGGGGTCGAACTCTGGGTCACAGACCTACTCTGTACTGCTGGGGCTTTAGCCACTTGTCTGTCCAGTTTTGGGGAGTCTGGTGTTCGAGGAGGAGGCGAGGGGCTCAGGGCAGAGGTGAAGCGCTGTGGAGGGCAGTTGGGGGAGCTTCGTGGGGGGATAGGGGGTAAAGTGGTCTCAGAAGCTGAAGACACAAGAAGGAGAGGGGGACAGTCCACTGGTGCACTTGGACGAAGTTTAGTCCTCTCTTTAGGCACAGGCCTCTCCCTCTCTCCAGCTACTCCTCCGTTGCTCTCTTCCTCTTTTCCTTGTCTAGATGCTGTTTGTCTTTGTTCGGGAACCAGCTTATTCTCTTTCATCCTGGATGCCTGTCTCTCCTTAGGGACTGGTTTTGAATCTGGTTTTGAATCTTTCTCTCTTTCTCTGGGTATAGATCTTGGGGTCTCTCTATCCCTTTGCTTAGGGACAGGTTTGTCCTCCACTGGAACAGGTCTCTCTCTTTCCTCTGATCTCTGATCTTTTTCACACTGTGCACGCTGAGAGCATGTGTCAGACTGTGTGTCATGATTACCATGTGTTTTACTTAGGCTAGTCAGGATACGTCTCTGGTGACCCGGCAGGATGATGCCCATCAGTTCCAGCTGATCTTGTGTGAGATTGCGGCATTGTTGTAACGTTGCAAGCCCTGCGCTTCGAAATGTCTCAGAATATTGCTCTAGATGAAGCACACGTAACCAATCCCACACATTTACACAGGCTTCAGACTGAGACATGACTGATGTGTGTCCACTACCGCAGAGAACATGCAGACATTAACACTTCAGATCATGGTTTTCCTGTGGAGGAGAAAAAACATTTACAGTATAACAAAAAGCATTGCATACATTCAGCAAGTAGCATGATGCAGGGTTTGCAAGAGGAACAAGTAAAACACATATCGGTTAAAAATAGATTTTTTTCCCCCTGATTTAAACTGAAAAGTTTGTTTTAGTTCCTAAAATGGATCACTGTGTGATTATGAATAACACTTCCTACATACCAAACTATTTTGAGAAACCCTGCACTGTGAAATGTGTTATACTTTTTTGCTTCCTAATCAAGACAGAAATAATTATGATTAATAATAAACACTGAAATGGCATATATTTTGAAAAGAGGGATTTTTTATAGACTGCAAACAGAAGTGTTAAAGTTTGTGACATACTGCACGATGGACAACTCTCACCTCAGTAAAAGAGTAAGTTGTGTTAATGCCTCAACTGTAAGTGGAACTTTAGCCGTTTTAATAAACACTGTCATTTTAAACAGCACTTCTGCTCTATTTAGTGTCTGTGCGCAGCTTGAACACATATAAATTATGCATAGATCATCTATTCAGAAATTTATCAGGACACTGCACAGGTCAGATGATCACACCTGATTCTTTAACTGAGCTATATTTGTTTTCATTTTTATGTGCTATACATAAAAATCCTTCTGATCGTCAAACATTTCTGATCTCATCCAACATACATGAATAGATAGCATCTTTATAATTACTGCTAACACACAGTCAGTGCTGTAACACTATCACTCAACAGACCACTATGGGAGGAGATGTAATTGACACAAGCACTAGCACACACAGTATGTTCATCCAGACTCACTTAATTCCCTCTACAACTCTTTATCTAACTCACGTCTGAAAGCTGCATAAATAGATTCAGTGTTCACTTCCATCTACTCTAGGTTTTGTTTTTCTAATGCAGTTTTACAATATGGCTCATGTGGGGTTCTGTTAAAGTATAAGGATTTTGTTTTGTTTGTTTGTCTTGTCAGGGCTTTGTCCACTCACAGCATTCACATACAGTAATGTAAACCCGCCTCAATATAAGCAACAGCTTAGCACCTGTTGTAACATCGCCATCACAAAAACATCAGAACATCAAAAATTAATTCTGACAGTGGACATTCCTCAACACGCACACACACAGTCTAATTAGGGACTCCTTATACAGTCATGAATTTCTCCAGGACACCTGATGTTTGAAATGAAAATAAATACCTGTTTGCAGTTTCTTTCAGGTTTAATTCAGCTAAAGAAAGTGTTGCGCCTTTGAGAGCCGCTGATACAGTTTACACCCACAAAAACAGATCATTTGCCTGGCTTATGCACATTTTTGGTAAGAACTGCACTTAAAGGGCTAGTAGCTGGTCTGTTTTAAAGCTTGAGGGCTTTATTTACTCATTAGATCATGATTACAGTTTAGTCTAAACTAGACTCTCACTTTTTAAATAGGATGGATGTCTTTACGTACCTACAGTGGCTTTATTTTCAATAGCACCATGTATTTTAGCATTGCCTCCACTGAATTTTAAAGTTTAGTTAAATTCAGTTATAATGCAAGAAACAGAAGCCGGCAAGCTGTTGTTTCATTTCATGTAAACATGTATTTGCTTTCTGACCAGCAGAAACATGAATCTGATTTCATATGGTGACTGCAAGTGAGGGCTGTGGAGCCTGGGTGAACACACAGTAACCCACACTATCCAGTCTGAGAAATAGTGTTCACCAGTGTGTGAGTGTGTTGAAATGAGTGTATTTGTAATATGAAATTTCCTGTCAAACGTTTCCTCAAACAAGGCAGAGACAGTGTGACTCTCGCCCTTGTCTCTGATCAAACGCAGTTCCTATTTTTGAATTGAGGAACTAAGAAGCCCTTCATGCGATCAATTAGAGACTGACAATGACAGTCAGCATCTTTGACCAGCATTTTTCACCTCAGCACTCTGATCAAGACATCAGCCTTGTGGTGAGTGTGTGTAACAAAGAACATCAAGAGGCACAAGCATTAATAGTAGGTGAGAAAACAAAGGGGAAACAGTTTATGCTGGTTAAAAGCCTGCACAGTCTGTTGCTGCTCACTGTCAGTTTGCAGACTGCAAAGTTGCTGCTCGTCCCATCTGTTTTATATTTTGTACACTAATGACTGTATGTACAAAAATCAGCATATCTTAAAATTTGCTGATGATGTGGTGTTTGTTTTTTTTGTTTTTTGCAGGAACTGGAACGAGGACATGGTGCTACAGTTTAAGATCAGAAAAACAGAAGGCATGACTTTAGCAAATCCTTCCCTTGTCCTACAGTTACTGTACAAGCCTTCAGAATTACCCTGGTGGACAGCTATAGACAGTAAACTGAATTTTGTACATGTCAATTTAGTTTATAGGAAAGCAAACTGGGTCTATACTTTTTGCAAAAAGGAAATATTCTAATGTCTGTGGTTATTGTCATGCCGTGTGGTATGGAAACCTCAGCATGTCCAGAAGAAATAGACTAAATAGTATAATCAGTCTCATTCATAATTACTTCAGTAAGCCAAGTTCAGCTTTCTGATATATTTAAAAAGCTTGTTTGTAGGAAGGCTGAGGATATTCTGGCCTGTCCATATCACTTTGTTCAAAGAGTTGGAAGGACTAGAAGGTCTAAATATGTCTCTGTCTTTCGTATTTTGCGATTTTCCTGTAGCGAATCCAGAACACTAAGCTCAGTGATCTTGGCCACATGGTAAAACTGTGCGTCATCGACATAACAGATAATATGACATAAGACATGTCATGTTAAAGGACACAGGAAACATACGTAGATAGGGAATGTTGCATTAAACAAGCCCCATGGTTAAATTAATCAATAGAGAAATTAAGAGATCTTCATTTTAATACTTTGCACATTTATCATGCAGACAGAGACCCTGCTGTTAGTTACAATGGCAAAATACCACAACTAACAACAAACAAAACCCCAACATCCAAGTTTTTGACCATCAGATGCACGTTTATTGGTCTTTGTGGTGCTACACCATCTTATTTGAAAAAAATGTGCAGCTTCATCCAGGTACTGAGGTCCTACATTTTCACTTTTGACAAAGGCTTCTGACATCCTGCTTCCTGTGTTTGTGCTTCACCAGCTTAAATAAATACCTTTAAATCAATAAAACCAATTTTGATCTTTTTACCTGACAGTCAGTAAGATGACAGACAAGCATATCTTCAAAAATTTCAGTGTGCTCCTTCAACTGCTGAAATCAAGCATTTTCACAAGTGTGCACATAGTAGTAAAGAGAACTACAGGTGTTTCATAAATTTTAAATCAATTTCAACTGTTCATCATATGTTGACTTCCTTTTTCCTAGGTGTTATTTGATTTTCTGTAGCTTACACAAGCATTTTGCTCTCTGGACATTTCAATTCTTTTGTCTTTCCACTTTCTCCTTCTGTGTTGATCTGTCTAACCCATCCTACTCTGCACTCTCTCCCTCCCACTCAGAAAGCTGCCAATAACAGAGTCTCTGTGCTGCTCTCACAATGGGGCATTCTGTAGCCTAGAGAAACACACACACACACACACACACACACTGACAAGAAGGAAGGAAGCGCATGGTGGGGGCCTACATTGAGAGCCTGATCACATACTTTAAAACAAATGCTCATATAATTAAAATGAACCTGTAAAGTTGATGTTGGAGGTGGTACCAGAGAAATACAGTAGTAGTTTCATGTCCCTTTTTAATTCAATCTGACACACACACACACACACACACACACACACTCAGAGCTAGCTAGTTTTCTCTCAGTTTCTCTCAGTTTCCTCTCAGTGATCACTACTGACTGATGTCAGGTTCAACTCATTATTGTCCTCAGCTCATCACTCCTCTCTTTGAGTTTATATTGAGTAATTTCAACCCATTAAAATAACACGTGTGAAAATGTGAAAGGGTTTGCCAACAAACTCTATCAAAATAGCATCAATAAGATGTATTACTGTCACAACAAACACAATTGTCCTCATTTTGTTTTTGCATCAATAGCACATACAGTGACAAGGTTGTAACTACCAGTGTATAGCATGGCACAAAGAAGAAAGGTTTAAGAAAGCTGCCCGGCTGTAAACGTCACAGTATGGCCAGCATCAGAATGCACCTGTGTGGTTTTACGCAGTCACAACTGCCACTGGAACAAAAATAAACCATAACCCAGTCTTTATATGGCCTTTATTTTTCCTTTACCTTTATAATCCCTAAAGGCATATGAGTACTGTCAGTTAACAAAATGTGCATTTGCACTGCTTGGCTTTACACAGCCACATTCAACACATAGCCTGATAATTAAATAAATTAAATAAATAATTTGATAAAAAGACAAACCAACAACCATCAAGTCTCATCCAGCCATTCTACACCAAAGCTGACACATCTATTTCACTGTATAAATAATATGTAGTATGGTATAAATGCAGACAAGTAGGTAGCATACAAAATCAACTGCCATTAAAAACATTGCAATTTGATATCAACTAGCTGTAATAACAGTAAACTATTTCACAGTTCATGTTTAGGTGCTGGTCAAGTAACAGTCAGAAATATTAATATAATATGCAGATCTGAACACTCACATCAACTGAAATAAACACTGACAGAAATATAGCTACGTGCAAACATTTGGACAGCCCTGAGCATTTTATTGGTTTGTGAAGTAAAAATAAATAAATACCTGCAGCAAATAGTTATTACAATTAACCTTTCTTTAAATGTTAATGAAGTCATAACATCTAAAGATATTGTGAAACGTAACAGTAAAATGTATTTTTTAACTGACAAATTAAAAGCCAAAACCTGTGGCACCTACTTGTAAAACACAAAGAATTTCATTAACTCATTAGGCTTTAATTAACTCCTTAGGAGCTTGTAAGGCAGCTCAAGAATTATCAGTCAAAGAATTGGCAGCTGAAAGGGGACTGTGCATGTCAAGTCAAGGTGAGCAAGATCAAGAAAACCATACCTCTGCTGGGCAGAAAGGCAAAGCAAAACCCCTCGTGACTGCAGAAGAGGTGTAAAGCTTCAGCTGACGCAGGGGTAGTGGTGCACCGCTTCACTCTGTGGTGGTGATGCACAAACAGGGTCTACATGGACAAGTCATGAAAAAGAAACCTTACCTGCATCCTCCTCACAAGCTAAAGAATTTAGAACGACCCTCAGGGATCCCTCCATTAAACATCAGAAATTGTGGTTATATTTTAAACATGCTGCATTTGCAAAACAAACAAAAGTATCTCAGAACTTGAAGTTATATGCAGAAGGAGTGGGTGAAAATCCCTAAAATAACAACAGAAAGACTCTTACTTCTTGGCAGCAAAACATGTCTGCAAGCTGTCGTATCTGAAAAAGGGTAATTACTAAGTACTGACTTAGAACATACCAGTATTACCGTTACTATTTTTTAAGGGTGTAAAACTTCTCCTCCTCCTCCTATTTCACAGTTTGGTTCATATCTCTGTTTGCTTGTTTGTTTGTTTGGTTTAGTTTTTTTGTTTAGGGGGTGGCAGTAGATTTTATTAAACAGACAATATTCTACACCACTAAACATGGTTGTGCGTGTTTTGTCTATGACGTAATGGCCTTCTCCTTATAGAAGACCAAAATGTTCCCACACTGCTGGCCTGAATGTGCCCGGGTGGTCTCGGGGTTCTTATCCATCTTAAGCTAATTAAACTGTGCCAGGGGGCATGTCACTGTTCTTTATTTAGCTATTTCAGTCTTGGTTTCAGAATCACTACACCCCTATACTATTTTTATTAGAAGTTCAGTGATTAAACTAGAAAAAAATGTTTATTTTATTGTTTGCTGCAGGGGTTGTGTTTGCTTATTTTCATATCAAACATGGATATTATAATTAGCCCAAAGTTTATCATAATGAAACCTGAGCTAAAGCACTGAATTGTATTTGTTGTACTCACTGACATGTGCTGTATCATTAGTTTACTACATGCTGTTTTAGAACATACTCCTCTTCACCCAACCTCTACTGTGCCAAAAGCTTCAGAATAAGATTCAGCTTTCTTTAGCCCACTTCTCATTAGGATAAAGTGAAAGCAAATGTTTTTGGCTCACTGCCAACATTACATGATGAAATGAGAATAAATATCAACAGGCGAGGAATGTGGAGAATTCAAAGCCTCCATCCTATGAATGAACAAAAACACTACTGCAAAACCTCTGTTAAGTATCCTTCTTTAAGTAGCGACATTTAAATCAGCAGCTCATCTCCTCCATGTACTGTTTTGCCTGCAGACAAAACATAAACTCACTTTATTCATATGGAATGACATTGACTTATCTGTACTGTTCATGTCAGTGTCACATGTGAGAAATACTGTGCAAATATCTGCACATCATTGTAAACTTACTTTTAACGTTTTGCTGCAGCTGCTGTAAAAACAATGAAGGGAACAGCATATTTTTATTAAATATGTCAAGATACACAAAAATAATCTCTGCAGTGTGACTACACCAAGAATTAAACTGACTGTGGTCCTGGCGTAGCTCTGTCTATTTATACTTACTGAGAAGAAGCAAAAATCTACTTAACTCACATTCTACTGAAATGTTGTAAGGGAATGTACAGCAATCTATGTTTGTGGGTCATAACATCATAGTCTTATTAGCTCATCAAAAGAGCCAGACCACTAAATTAGTCTGGCTGCAAAATCAATATTCACTTATCACAGATATGTATATCAATATCTGCCTAAAAAGTAACAAGAAATGCGATTACAGAAATTCCAGTTACACTGTGACTTTAATGCATACTTGTTCAGCAGAAAGTATAATTTAAAAAACACATTTAGGGCACCGTGGTGGCTGAGAGGTTAAGACAGAAGCCGTATACCAACAGCTTTCCCCATCAGATTCCAGTGAGGCTGGTTTGCTGCTTATCATCTCCCTCTCTCTTCCTGTTTCCTGTCTAGCTCTGCTGCCAGAACAGGCAAAACTTAATAAAAAAGCTAACAAAAATTTTAGTGACCGCTGTCAAAATTGTTTAGTTTATGTTTAAAAATAATATTTGCTGTTACGCAGTATTCAGATTCTTCAAATTCCCACAAATTTATAGGCCTAAAAAAAATCCAGTGTCAACCAGGCTCTATTCACATATCCTGTAGTTAAGAAACAGGATGTGTTCTGTCCATCTGACGAATGTTAGGTCCAAAATTCACCAGCCAAAAGCTGACATAGCTGAAAAAAGTTGTTTTGTCTTCTGCTGCTTGTTATGCTCAGTATCAGAAATTTGCACTCTTAACGTTTCTTAACAATATGCTTCCATGGGAGTGTTGGGTAGTCAGTGGGCGGTACAGAGTAATTTTCCTCAGATCCTCAAATTTTTATCAAGGTGTTTTCTTTATAAGGGCTGCTGAAAAACACACGCATACACACACAGGGGACATGAGTCATACACCCACCACCAGACACACTGCTGCTTTCAGCCCACTTTCAATTAAAACTGAATAGTGACTCAGTCCTGCCAGTAAAGAAATGCATCCGAACAATGACCTCCAGTGTGAGAGCCTGTGTGTGAATCTTAGGGGTGCAAAACTTCACGGAAGAGGTTTCCCCTCATAATGCAACAACAAACTACTGAGCACATCTAATCTAAGAGTCCATTATTGGGGCCAAAGCCATTATGGCATATGTCAGCTGATATAAGCGCAAGTACAAACTGTGCATACCACAAACTTACAGCAGCATGGTTCCCATCATTCATGCTGTTTACTGGCATCTCCCTTCCCCCTTCCCATTCTGACTGCAGCAACGTATGTAAAGGATAACAATGGATGTTTCGCATGTTTTAGCACATGTAACATTCACAAATCACAATCCTTTTTGTGGAGTTCATGCATTCCTAACCACTCTCGTGATGACATCACTTTGACTAATACACTACAAAAAACGTTAATGAATCACACTGAAAGATGCTTTTGTATCTAGTCTGCCCCTCAGTGACACACAGACTAGAATAGAATCAGCTTTACTGGCCAAGTAAGCGAACATACATGTGTGGAATTTGTTTTTTCCGGTTGTTGGGACCATTCAAGGACAGTACAGAACATGCTAACTATAACTATGACAGCTACAGACAACATATGAATAACAACATTTTAAAAACACCTCTCAGAATAACGTATTACATTTCACTAGCACCACAAACTACACCTCTCTGAAAACAAACATAATCTTCATGAATGTTAAATTTATTCCAGGATCATTGTACTTGACGTCATTAGATTTTTTTGTTGGTATACCTAATAAATCGGCAATTCAGTGTATGTCTCACAGCACCAACGTGCATGAACTTAAAGTTGGATGGAAAAGGCTGAAGAAACCAGACTGGGGCGCATCTAACTACTCGATGTGTCCTCTGAAATACTTCTCCTCTCACCTCATTAAGGAGCGATTTGCAAGCGAGTAATCATGTGAATGTATGAGACAGATGGAAAGGGAGACAAAGAGAGGAGAAAAAGACTAATAGTATAAGAGGGACAAAGAAAGACGCTGACAGGGACAGACATACTAAGGTTTTGACTGCAACTTGATGTCAATGACCAATAAATAATTCAGAGATTACACTCCTGGTAGAAGCACCATCCATCTGCATCGAGTGAATCTGAATTGGCTCGACCGCGCATGGTGTACATCTTATACTGGCAGAGCCCTGTCTATCTCTACCTTGATGAAGAACGTCCTATAGCACTACAGTATGTGGATCCTAGTGTGCACTTAAAAGCCAAACCAGACAGCCATAGGGCGTACTCATTATCCGCTTCCACTTCAGGACAAAACAAGATCAGAAGGGCAACTTTACTACTATCAGAGTGTAGTAATCTATCTTACACTCTTTTCTGTCTCCATGCACTTCACTGAACAGCTTTTCAAAATGTGTCCACCTGACCTGCACTAATGCTCAGTGTATTACAGAATACTACTATCAGCATTACACAGCGTAATCTTTGCTCCATGTTCATGCTATTTTATCAACTCAAACACTGTATCTAAGTCTTTATTTTAGCCTTAAAGCTCCATTGTTTCCATCTACCTTACTGTCTTTTGTGGGTTTTTGTGTTTTGACAAAACGGCTACTGCAACGCTGGAATTTCCCTTTAGGATTAATAAAGTCTATTTGTCTATCTGTGATGTTGTTTTTGGTATTTGTGGCCCAGGGAAGTCATCATGCTTAAGTTCTCTAATACAGTGGTTACAAAACCACTGAGTTTCATACTGCTAAGCTGTGTGTCTGGAGGGAATGATGTTTGTGTCAGCCAGAGACATCATTTTCATGGTTCAGGATCTTGTATTCACATACTTTAAGGGTCTACTGAGCAACCCACTCATGCAAAGTGAGCTCTATTTTAAGGTTTCAAACCCACAGGCAAAGGTCTTCCTCTTTGACTGTGCATCACACAGAAAACAGCTGTATTAAAAAGGAAATTATTGCAAAGAAACAGGAAAATCACACTTCAATATCACAGTTTCCACTGATCGGATCTTAATAACATTTCTAAAAGCATTTTCACAAAGTCTCACTATTGATCACACTTTACCACTTCTATGTGTGAACTCAAACAGTAGATCATGTAGGTTAGCCCTGCCCTGGTCCACAAAAAAGCAGAAATAAGCGGCTGGTAGTTGTAGGTGTACAGGAGGTTCTTACTACACGAGAAAGACGGTGAAAATCCTCAAGTTTATTATAACTGTCACCATCATATTTGCAGCATAATTTATGTGATTTATTTAAAAACGCTCTGTCGCACGTCCACCTGTTAACAGAGCTTTTTTAATGAATTCCTCTGAGGATAAACAGCACAGTCGAGGACTTTTACTACAGAAAGAAGAGAGCAGCCTGTGGCAGCTGAATAAAAAAAATAGCATTAAAAAAATAGCATTTTCCTCCTCTTCATTAATTATCCAGTAAAAGCAGAACTGGAATCAGCAGTTCTTGTGTATTCACTAAAGAGTTTTCTTTTTTTTTTTTTTTTTTTTACAGTTTTTTGACGGGTTTTACGTGATACCGTTATTTCACGGCAGGTCCAGCTAGTTAACGGTCAGCGCATGACGGTAACCAAGACAACACATTCTCTGTTTCAACTAACCCTCTGTTTGTTTATTGGTTTTACACGATTAAGTTAGTTTCTATTCTTATCAACTGCTGTCCCGGTATAAGTTTCTCTTGTAAAGTTTCAAATCATGTCACTCACTTACCTCTTCGAGTTGTAACAAGTGTCCCGTTCACTGAAGCAGCCTGTCGGGTTTGTTACTTCGGTGGAAATTAGTGGACACAACTGCGACGGTAAGAAGCGCATAACATTTTCTCACGGCTGAAAAGCTGCAGCAGCAGCAACTCACAGAGCGTTCAGTGTTCAAGCCACCGTAGAAGAAGTAGACTGTTTCCGGTTATACTTTTTAAAGTAAAAGCATGTACTTACTCTCAATCGTATAATGTTTTATTTATATGGCCGTGACTTGGGTCTTTTTGTTATTTTTCTGGATAATAGTTGCTAGTTTGACGCATCACAATTGCAAAAGCTTCCGTACGGCCGTCATGTGACCACTGTGAAAACCTTCATGCAAATGCTGCCAAATTATACAGTCGCTATTATTTCCTCGTGTTTAAAAGATCTCCTCCAGTCATAGAGCAGTGACAATCACACTGCTTTAAAGAAGGAACTGTGTTTCATAAGGCTTTTACACAACAAATTCCATTTACTAAGCAAGAACAATCTTAAAATCACAACTCTCTGTTTTCGTTGAATATTTCTGTATTGCTAATATTGCTATTTTCGAAATTTAACTCGATGTGTCTTCACTCAACCATCATGTACATCCTCACTGTGTCACTATGTCACTCTTTTTTAAGTTGCTAAACCAGGACTACCTTCACAAATCATGCTCATGCACTTGCAGCACATGCATGTGTAGTAAAGAGTTTTACCATGAATTTAGAGAACCTTCCTTGTATTGTAAAACTCGGCAGTGAAATTATTCTGACCAAAAAACAGATGATGAAATGACATACAAAAAAAGCAACAAAAAAAAAAAAAAATATTATTATATTTTTGGGACAAATTTGAAACTGGCCAACTTATATTTTACCTTGTTAATATAAGCAATTTTAGAGTTCGATGCCTTCAACCCTAAAAAAAATATGGCTGAAAAGTTTCTAAAATGTTCAGTAACACTGCGTCCTGAATGATTGCAAAATTAGCAGGTTAGTTGGTAACACATCCACCAAAGACAGTCTTTGCAAGCCAAGATGGGTCATGGCTCTTCACTTTGTGCCAAACTTTGTTGGAGAATTACCAGTCAGTTGAAAAAGAATATTTTTTAACACCAGATTGGAAATAATTTAGGTCTTTATATTAATTTCTGGTGACTGTGAATCTGTTGGTACGGCAGTTGACTATGAACCCCAGGGTTGGTGGTTTGACTCCCGGTTCCCCCGATGCCTGGCCACATGTCAAAGTCTCCCTGGACAAGACACTGAACTCCGAAACCCGTGGTGCTTTTAATGTGGCTACCTGTCCACAAGAATTTCTCCAAGAGGATTAATAAAGTTTCAGTCATTACTATTATCATAACATTGTGACAAGATTCAGGGATTTCAGGGAAATCGTAGACTGTAAATGTGAAAACCGCTGTTGAATGTGTCTGTTCTTCAAGCCCAACGGCAGCACTGCATGAGAAACAGTCACCTGAATGTAGCCACGGGAGCTCAGGAAACTGAAACTGCATCCAGAAATACTGTATAACCTGAAACTCTATTACGCAAGAAGGAAGCTATACACCAGTTCTGTGCAGAAATGTTGCTGAGCTCTCTGAGCCCAAATTTATGTCACATGGACCAAGACAGTGGAAAAGTGTTCTGTGGTCAGACGAGTCCATGTTTCAGGTTGTTTATGTACCAAAGATAAAAAAGACCATCCTGACTGGTACAAAAGGCTGTGATGGTATGGGGAAGCATCAGTGCCAATGGCATTAGTGACTTTCACGTATCTGACATGGAGGTATGGGATTTTAAAGAGACATGCTGCTACAACATCATGGCTTCTGAGACACAGAGTGGGTGTGCTTGATTGGCCTGCCTGCAGCCCAAATCCATATCCTATTGAAAATGTATGGCATATCATGAAGAGGAGAATCAGACACTGAATCCAGTGCTTTTTAAGATTTTTCAAGACCCACAGAACACACATTATATACTGCATACCTAATTTTCCTTTGGGGAACAATAGTTAACTGATATTATAAAAATACAAAATTTAAATTCCCTGGGTGAATGTACTAGTCACAGATCACAAAATAACAAAACAATGACAAACAGTTACTGCACAAAGTCCCCTCTGAAAATATTGGTATATACCAATAGAAATAATTCAGAACAGATACAGATCAGACAGGCTGCTGATCGGTTGCATGTAAGTTCTGAAAAGAACCAGAAGAGGGCAACCATTCACCATAAAGATATTGAGCCTTGCAGCTGCATTTCAAAAAGCATTAAGTTTAAAAAGTAATAAAGTGAAAACCACATTAAAAGCAAAGAGAAATTGTTGCATCTACACAGACCTTAAATTAGTAAAGCAATTTCCTTCAACTGCAATACAGCCACAGTGTAGGGAGTCAGAAAGATGAAAGCAACTAGGAGACGAGGAACCTGGCATGCAATAAAAGTCATAAGCCAAACCAAACAGAGGCCCATAACTTCACAGAAAAACAGTACATCATCATTTAACAGGAGGATTATTAAAAAATGCACTTTTCATCAACATGCTTTGCGAAAATGTTTATATTTTTATAGAGCTGAAGGGTAATATGCCTATTATTTTTGGCCTGTGTGTGTTGTGTTCCGAGTTTCTCCATGTTGTAGTTAAGGACTCTGCTCATCTGAAAGACCTAACAGGTAAAACTGTTAAATTTTAGCCACTGGGAGCCTGGATGAACAATGAACTGTCTCCGTAGCACATTGGTTACTAATTTTACTTTGGACCTGGGGTAAAGATCAGGAACTGGGCTGGAAAGATTATCTTGAGGAAAGGAGATGCAAGAATGAATACGGAGAGGAGATTAAAGCAAATAGAGAGAGGAAAATTAGCCAAGGAAAGGTTAGGGAATAATCAAGGAGTAAAAGTTTCAAGATGAGAAATGAGAGATGGGTGAAATGAATATAGCACACAAGAACAATAAAGGAAACAAGCTGGAGATTGTAGGGGAGACACAATCGGATGAAGAGGTATGGGAATAAATGATGGAGAACAAATGGTTTAGATTATGTGAAGGAGGAGAAGAGAAGACAAAAATGGCAGAAGAAGAGAAGAAACAGACGAAGGGAAAAGAAAATGAAAGAAATGTAGCATTTAGGAGGTGGAGGATAAAAAGAGGAGAGACGCCTGAATGAGAAGTGGAGGATGGTGAAAAACAAAACAAAAAACAGTACCTCGATGAGAAATCGAGGAAAGGACGAGAAACAGATTACAAAGGGGCAGCAACAGAGTAGGGGTAGGTGGAGAGATGAGGAGGTGGGGTGGTGATGAGTCATCACCAGGCTATCAGCCTTGGTGGGCCAGGCTGCTGTGGGGGTGGCAGAGTGACACATGCAGAAACACACACACAGAGGATGCTGGCCATCACGCTGCTTATACGTATGTCTCCTCCTGTGTAGGCGGGTGGAAGACAATACAGGGATGCCACTGGGACACATAGTTCACACACTTGCGCACATGCAGCCCTTTTCACTGACATACTCACAAACACAAACACACACACACACACGCAATGATGATGGCTGAGCGAGAAGCCTCATTAAGACTCTGAGGATGGATGAATGGCTATGTCCAAAAGCAAAGGGACAAACAATCAATACAGCTGTAGCAGAGAACCACAGAGCTGCATACAACTCGTGCATTTTTGCCTCTCTCACATACACTTTCCTTCATCATTCATACTTTATTAGGTGGTGCATATGCAGAGGCGGATGTTGTAAAAAGGGAACAGAGAGGATGACATGCAAAAATCATTTTAAGCCTTGACGTTGCACGTGCTGTACAATATGTTCCCGTTATTGAGGCACTCCCAGATACAGACAGTTTTGTGGCCTTTAACATAATTGTGCTTTCTTATGTTTGTCAAATATGTTTAATATTGGGGGTAATTTTACTTTGGGGCTGAATTGATCTCAGAGTTGCCATGCCAACAGATTGGGGGATTCCTAGTTCTGATCTAGGTCACTGCGCACATATATGCTACACTCAGGCAAGTGCCTGGGCACATGCAATCAAATAAACACACGTATGCTTTGCAGTAAGCAAAAACTGTTTATCAATGATGTTTCGCTCTTCTAACCATAGGAGTCCACTTTTAAAATCAATGTCTTTGTGTGTATGTCTGTGTCACTGAAATAATATGTGAATGAGAGCAGATCAACCAATTAATCAGGTCAATGATTTTTAGACCCATTTTGGCATTAGGACAATCATGCAAACCTGCAGGCATCATCAGACATCAACCCAAGCACAGGCACTCACAGAAAATGTCATACGGACAAAAATGAGTCAGATTACCAGTGAACTTTGAAAACCTTTGTAGGAACCTGTATTTAATTTTTAAACTCTACATACATTCATACATCTCTCAAATAGAGGAGCAGACAGTACATGTGAGTGCAAAATCTGTTGATTAGTGTGTGTGTGTGTGTGTGTGTGTGTGTGTGTGTATAGGGGTTGCAGGTTGGGGGTTCCAGCTGCCTTCTGCACACCTGCATATTTGTTACTGTGTGTGTTTACAAAATGTGATGGGGACACATAATGATTGACAGAGAGACAACATGGGCAGAAACAAACAACTTTATACATGTCTAAATGCATAAACATAGTATAAATAAATGGTGTGTGCCCATATGTATATACAGGTTTGTATTCACTGTACACATTTGTTGTACAATTTACCATACAAATAACTGGCAGCTAATTGTGGAAATCATTTTTTAATTTCAAAATTTTGAATGACAGTAGAATGCCTTACTGAAAATATATTTTTCTATGATAGTCTTCATAAGTCCTGATTAGAAAATATTGACATTCCTTGAACAGGCATTTACAGCTACTTCTTTGACAATGTTACATATTAGGTTTCTGCATTGTAAAAATAGGTACAGTAGTATGTAGTAAAACTGTTGAGTGTGCATCTATGTTGCAGGTCTGTATATGTTGTGTTTGAGTGTGAGTTTGTGTGCATACATGCTGACATGTGTTTGTCACTATGTCAGCATTTGCAACTGAATGTAAAGTATGTATGCGTGCACATGTGTATATGCACACGCATACATAACATCTACATATGTGTGGTTATAGATGCGTATCAGACATCCATGTATCCCTGCATTATTTTGTGTGTATGAATACATGACTAGTAGTGTGTGTGTTTGTGTTAATCGCTGTCTTCTCTCTCATGGGCCTCAGCTACAGAGCTCTCATCAATATTCTCCAGGCTTTCGGCATGCTGAATGCTGAGCACAGAGAGTGGGATGCTGGGTAATGTAGTCTGTTCAGGGTAGAGCCAAGGCTTGAAATTAGGGTTGTGTCTCTGCTTCCACTCTGAATACTTCAAACAGGCTTTGTTGAGCTTCTTCATTGCCTAGGAAGGACAAAATAGCAAAATTGATAGAGAATTGTATGTATTTGGGTTGATTCTTACAATGTTGACTAACAAAGGAAATTGTGGCAGCGATTACAAGAAACAATTTGTACTTAAATGTGCTGTCAGTTTTCTTTCTTAGTCAACAATAAGATAAGACTGAACTAAACTCAACAGAGCTGCAGATACAGGGACAGAGGATCAAAATATCACAACAGGAAAATGAGATGAAGACAGATGAGTCATAGGATCACGGAAGACAAAGGGTGAGAGATGAAGATATCTACAGAGATGAAAAAAAGGTAGAGAAACCAAGAGGCAAATGTTGTGAGATGATATTGTGTAGAGCTGCATGAACAGATATTCAAGTTTAGATGTCAGCACAAATCATCTTCACATGTTTGTCATAGTATCAAAGGTGCAAGAGAACTACATGCAAATATGTATGAAAACCCTTATTGTAATAATGTATTTATAGCTTGAATTATGAATGATTTCTTTTTTTAAATCCCTTAAATCCCAGTGAGAAAATCATTACTGTATTCATTGCATTGAAGTCATCAGCGAGGATAGTTTGACTGGGTTTTGTACATTTTGTTGAGCTTCTATTTTTTGACATGAGCATCAAGAGATTCTTCATTCATCCCTGGGTGCTCTCTAGAGAATCTTTGCCCTATTTCAACAAATGTGCACACATCTGCTAACAGACAAACAACTACAGCAAACAGTATGTTTCTGGAATATGTAGAAGAGACAATTAACATTTGCCATCTTGACAGGCACTATTCTGTGTGTAACCTTAATGCGAAGTGGATTAACATGTCTACAAACACACTCACTGAATCTGTGTTAAACTGCAAATGACTTACGCGAGGAGCAAGGAAGTGGGAGGACTTGTTGACAACCCACTTGGGTAATGAACCTGCAAAGAAAGAGAAAGAAGGAGAGAGAGGATAAAGAGAGAGACACCATGTGAGAACAAGAAAGAATGAAAGTGAGAGAGAAAGAGTAAAAAAGGAAGAGGACAATGGGGAAAGATATAAAAGAGATAAAATAAAGTTTGCATTATCACATGTCAAGTCATCTAGGATCAAAGTGAGGCTTTGTAACCTTCTACTCATTGCCTGACCCACACACTACAAATGGGTAATTAAACACAATTACAATATCAACATCAGATTACATATCAGCATCATGCAAGGGAATGTCAGTAAAGAAGTGAACTGCAGGAAGAAGGGATGAGCAGGAACAGAGAGAAAGGTGGACTAGTCCTTCATATGGTATGGTGACTCATTTTGACTTAAGAGAGCAGAACAAATCATTCACAAGAACGCTAACTATGCATTAAGCACCTAGGCGAGTGTGTTCACCTACAGTATATGTGTGTACTCTGAATTAGTTGGTTCCTGTGTGACTGTGTGTTTGTGTGTGTGTGTGCATACTAGTGAGTTACCTCGTGGATCTACCTGCGCCATGTACGTAAGGGTACAGTGGTTGGGTCCCTGGCTCTGGATCATGTAGCCAGTCTGTAGGGACACAGCTCGCACCATGTCCTTTTTAGGCGGGTATTTCTGTAGAAACAACACACACACACACACACACACACACACACAATCTAGGATTATCATCATCCTTATTCAGTGCATGTACAGGCAGCCTTGTTACCAAGTGTCCTTGAACAGGACAAGGAGCCTTGTAAATCTTCCTTGTGGTTGCTCCATATCAAAGCGGAAGATAAAGTACCTAAGTTTCATCTATTTACTTTATAAATTAATTACATACACTCCTAAATTCACCGCTCCAATAAAAGATGTAGAGAATACACACATGCATCCACAAGCTGAGATACTCAGAAATCGATAACAGCTGCAGTATTTTCTAATATGTGCTTTATGTACACACTCTCAATAACTTTAGCTCTTTGTGACTATCCATCAAATAAAGTAGGTCTGCAGAGTAAGCATAGTGTTTCTAAGCTGCCAGCCAATCAGATTTTCTGCCTCACAATCATCTTTCTAAAGCAAATCCAGTCTACACTAGCCTGTGAATATCACAGCAGCAAAGGCCAGCTCCAGCCCACTACTCCACTGCTGGCTCCTTTGAGTGTAAATCTAAGATTATTATTCATGACGATAAAGTGCAGTAGTGGTTAGCCTGCATCAACTGGGACAGGCATACTGCAGCGCACTTATGAACTACACAGAGCAGCAGTCAGCTGAAGAACTGGTCTCCAAGGAGAACGTGATGGAGCTACTTCATTGTTTCCATTTGACACACATATTTGTGGTACCTGCACTTATTTCTAATAGGTGTAGGAATTTCTGCTGACAAAACAATGGCATCTTTTGTGAATCATCTGCAGCAGGTTTCTGGAAAATCACAGACATCATTTTAATTTACTGAGCTAACATAGACAGTGTTTGTAGGAGGGATTACAGAAAATTTTAAGCATTAGTCATCAAAGAGGTGTCTCTCTACAGTCTACACCTCCACCACACCAGAGTACATAATATCTTATACTCGTGGATACTTGATCAATTAGTAGTTAAATTGTCTTTTTGACTGTGGGTCAGACAAAACAGATGATCACGTTGGGATCTGGTAACTTCTAATTATATTTCTGACATGCAAAAATATATTCAAAGATGAGTTAACAATAAGAGAATACAACCATGTCATGCTGGTGGCTATGTGTGGCTGTTCTTAAACACAGCAGTACTTAAATACTAATGTAACATACTAACATGCTCTACTAGCATGATGTTGCTTAGGGAGGTATAATGTTTTCCATGTTTGCTATATTAGTTTAGCCAATCAGCATGCTGCCAGTTAGCACAAAACACAAAGTATAACTGAGGCTGATGGGAATTTCCTCTTGGTCGTGCTAGATTCAGGGACCACCAAATATATCTGAGTTTCACCCATCTCATAGTTGTTAGGATATTTCACTTTGGACCTGTGTGGTGGTGGAGAGACCAGCACTGCCATTCATGAAGCTCTGTTGAACCATTTGTTCTTAGTCACCTCTCTGACCAAGGCCCTTCTTGTCTGGTTCCCTGGACAACAGCCAAATCTAGGAAGAGTCCTGGTGGTTCCAGACTTTTGGGAACACTCACACATTGTACCCTGATTTCACCAAGAATTTATCACAGAGGTCTAAGGAGATTTCTTTGGATGTCACAGCTATTTTTTCCTGACATGCAGTATGAATTGCCAGATGTTACATTTACATATAGGTGTATGTCTTTCTAAATTATGTCCCATCAATTCAGTTTTCCACAGTCAAGTTATAGACTTGACAAAAAAAACAGGATACACTTTAAAATAATTTGTACAACAGCAGTTTTCACTCTGTTGTTGTTACTGAGTGTAGACTGGGGAACAGAAATGACAATTTTATCCATTTCAAAGTAACATTACATGTAACACAAGAAAGGGCGCAAAAATAAAGAGTCTTAAGTACTTTCTGATGCAACTGTACATAAATATACAAAGCATGTTCTATGGATTATTAACAACACATGCATGTTGCATGTGTTGTTAATAATCCTGGGAAAGAGAGTAGATGAATTAATTATCAAATGCAGTTAAAAATGGATTGACTTAGTGTTAACTTTGTAGTCCACTAAATATCTCCTTAAACTGCACTCGACAAGTCAATCTCTCAAATGCAGCTGATTATCAAGAGTGACCTTGGCTAACCACACACGCACACAAAACAAAGGCCCACACAGTCTATTATGTTCATAACCACTTATTGATGCAGGAATGCGGAAGGTGAAGCGGAAGTCAACAGCTAACACTCACATGAGACGTCTTATCCTTTTGTAAACATTATATAAGTGAGTGGAAATGGGAATGAAGAAAAAGGAAAGAAGAAAGAGAATGAGCGGACCAAACAAGCTGAAACTATTTCTGTGTTAACTTAGTTGTGGAACATTAATCAGGTAGTATTTTGATAATACAAATAAATGATTTATGAATTTGATGTGATCATTTTCTGGTTCCAGGTTTTCAACTGTGGGGATTTGTTGCTTTTGTTTCTTTGGTTCATTTGTTACTGTCACAATCAGTTGTTGTGGCCCTTTGAACAGGTAATGAGCACCAAGCTTTTACACTGCATCATTTTTGCCCTCCTCTTCCAACTGTACAAGAAACTAGCATAAAAATAGAGCCAAAATAAAAGCGGCAATTTCCTGATCTGTAAGTCACTTACATGATTAACAGGTTCTCTAATGAGTCTGTTAGCATAACAAGTTTTTAAAAAGCATGTCTGGATGCAGCACTAGAAACACAAATACTTTATATTCAACTGAGTAAAATGTCTCACTATACATGTGAGGATACTCCTTTACATAATGCATTCCCTAGCCCCTCACCCTAACCCTAACCATCATAACTACATGTCTAACCCTAAATTTTATCATAACCCTAAACAAATCCTTATACTAACATTAACCCTAAAACCTGGCCTTAACCCAGAAAATCCTCTATGAACTTGTGAGGACCAGCTAAAACGTCCTCACAAGAATGGTATTTGAACAAAATTTGACCACACATGCCCACACACACTTCCACAAATATGCTTATATGACATACTTTATTGATCCCCTCGGGGAAATTGTATATTATATGCAAATTACTACTTTGCATATAACCTAAACCTAACACCCTTACGCTGGTTTAACTGGATAAAAATTAATGTCCTCATCCAGTGTGCACTTATTTCAAAATTGTTTCACAATGAGATGCTCAGTGGAGGGGTCCATGAACATGGCCCCAGCTGAGCATGTGTAAGCCCTGTGTGCATATGTGTGTGTATACTTACAGCATGTTTGACCGAGTAGTTCATGATGATGTAATCTTTGCCTATTTGCAGCCAAGAGCGAAGTGTGATGACGTCGCGGTTTCGAAGAGGTTTGGGGCACTTCCCTGTTAACAAACAAGATTAACCTGATGAACAAAACACTGTAGATCTATGTACACCTGTGTTGTGTTGTGTTGTGTTGTGTATCTGCTTCTCAACACAACCATATCAAATTAGTGACAAATAAGAGCAGATGGTTGTTATCAACAACATGTTTACATGTGGGTGTGTAACATACATGAGTAGTAACCAACGTCCGCATTGACCGTAAGTTTCCCGATATCGAAGGTCTCAATGACGTTTGTGTCCCATTTCTTTCTGTATTCAATGTCATGGAGAACATCATACATGGTGTCAGCTGAAACGTCCTTACACACCATGCAACACTGAGAGACAAAAAGACAGAGTGTCCATTTTTAGTCAGGCAATAAGAAAACATACACACAGCTAATGCAACTGAATCATAAGACTAATATATAGTACCATATAATATATCCAATGCAAACTATGCTGTAGGAAAATGTGTTACATTTTAATGACAATAGATCCTATAAAATCACAGGAAAGTAATATGTCATTGTTGTGGAGAGCTACAGAGTTTGGTGCTATTCATGCCAGACAAAGTTTCAGGGAGACACAAACTAATCCTAGTGGACAGGACAAGCACAAAATTCAACATCCATACTTAAAGTGACATGCAAACAGTAAATAAATGAAGATGAAATTGGTAAATATAAATAGTTAGTGATTCTGCATTTAATCTCAACAACCTCATACACACTGTCAAACATGGTAACAAACGTGTACCACAAACATGTAAAGGATTACATTAGTCAGTGGGAGTCAAACAGCAGAGCATGGGACAGTATGCGTGTGTGTAACAGAGAGAGAGAAAATTAGGAGAGAATCAAGAAACTGACGACTGATCACAGATTAATCATTAGTAGACCTGAGCTCTTAAATGGAAAACACAGTCAGTGAAAGACAGAGACAGACACAAGTGGTCATCTGAGTGACAGCGTAAGAGGGGGTCAGGCATGTCCAAAGGCCCCTTGCTGTTCTGATAAGAGCATGAAGAAAATGGACAGAAAGTAGATTGACTCATCTCTTGTTGCAACACAGATTCAATAAAACACACTCAAAAGGCACCCATTTTGGAAACTATAATCTACCTCAAGATAAATTGAAGAGAAACATTTCAGAAAGAAAACGCTAATGTAGTCGTTATAAATCCATGATTAATGATTTAGAAAACGTTTTGTGCGTGTCACAACTTATTAATGAAACCATGGAGACTAATTGTCTATGTCAGTTGTGGAGTGCATGGGGCTGTACTTATAACCCATGTAAAGTGAAGTCTGCAGCCCAAGAGTAAAGCTGTTACCACAGTTACAATTTCCAGGGGGAATCAGTCTGAATAATGACAACAAGGAGAAAGAGGAGAGAGAGTCATGTAAACAGAAAAGGACAAAGATAAAAACAAAGAAGGACAGAGCATAGGGGAATGAGAGACATAGAGAAACACAAGGAGCAATAGAAAGGCCGACAGAGGCAACAACAGAGCAATATAACAAGAGTAAATGAGAAAGAAATAGGCCGAGGGTGGTTGTCTGTCCCAGGTGATTTAAAAACCTATTACAAATCAGACCAGGAGCTCTATGGCTCAATCTGCACCATCTTCTTTAAATTGTGCCCTGAGGGCTTCATTTAAAAAAATGATCACCAACGTCCCCCTGCATTTGGCTTTACAGCTGTTTAACTAGGAAGTCTCCCGTCTGTGTAGAGTAACAATAGTTCTAGTGAAATATTTTGTGCCACACTTTGGTGTAACAGCACAAAATATGCTGCTCATTAAAAATAATTTAATCTGAAGTTACCATTCAGTTATGGACCTGCAAAAGTCTTTACCAATGATCACTGGCTAATATTCCTGTCATCTGAAACAGTAAAAAAAAAAAACATGACTACAAGCTTTGAGCTAAATACTAACACTGACAGTTCTAACATGCTGCTGTATAGCAGGTACGTTTCACCACATTTAACTTCTTATTTTAGTGTGTTAGTATGCTATCATTTGCAAATTTGTGGCACATTGCTCTTTCTACAACATCTGTTAACTTGAACAATCACAAAACCTAAGATCAAAGTTTCACTGAGGAGCAAAAGACCAATTTTATTTTTACTTTAACATGAACAAAGGAAACTTAGGAGTTTTTTCCTTATCCAGTTTGAGGATCTAACGACAGAGAACGCTGTATGTTGTACAGACTCCCTGAGGCAAATTCACAATCCATAATTTTGGGCTATATAAATAAAATTATTTAATCTTACAGAATAACTGCAGGCAAAAAAGAAGAAAAGTGGAGAGCGAAAACCAAAGTATCCATTTCTGATTTTTTTTTTTTTTTTTTTAAAGCCCCAGATTAAGTGGCGTTATTATTTTGGGACCACACTCTCAATGTCCTATTTTGGTTTATAACCCACTTGTTAAAAAAACGTTCCCTCTGAATCCAATTTAGACGTGCTCAATAATGTTATTGTGAGCACAATACAGGACGTGAGAATTATGTTCACTTGTTGCTGAGCCACTGCAGTTTAAATTAACTTTATTCATAAACACCTTAAGCACACTCAAGCTCAGTCTCACAGTGTTTCACAATGGTCACACTCTGACACAAAATAAACTAAAAAATGCTAAATGCTGACAACGCATTTCATTACTTTCAAGACCACAGTCACACCTGTAGGTATTTTTATATTTATAGGTTAGCCTGATCTGCATGTATGTGGACTGTGACAGGGAACAGAGAGCTGAGATTCACGACCAGGAACTGGTGAAAAAAGAAAGGTAATGACCTTTCACCCATTCAACCAGTAGCTGGAAAGGAACTAAGTCTATTTATTTGTACCTTACTACTTTATTAATCCCTGTGAGGAAATTCACGACACAGTGATGACGCCTTACAAGGCACTGGGGCAACCTGGTGTTCAGTCTCTTACCCTAAGACACCTCAAAGTGAACAGGAGAAGCCAGGGAACAAACGACTGATCCTACTATTAATAGACAACCCGCTCTTCCTCCTGACCCACAGTCACCCAAAATTGTACAAAACTGTATATTAGGTACAATTTTGCCATTGTCTTGTACATTACCTCAGCATTTACAGTACTGGACAACTACAGCTTCATGTGATCAATTTATAGGTATTGCTATAGATTCAATGAGTCAACAGATACACAGAGAGGCCAAAACAGAAGTCAGATTACAAAGATTAGATCACTGACTGTACTGATTGTTTATATCTGACTAGTGATTGTAGGGTCATCTGTTACAGCTCTGCCTACATTTCCATCATGCCGGTGTGCACATAACTCACACCCACCACAGAAAAACTACCAATCCAATGTCACCTCTCTGTCACTTTAAAAAGTTGTTCTTGTTGTGCTTTCTCTTGAGACTTAATTCCTTGTAGTTGGTGAATAAATCTGATTCTGATTGACATTACAGAGAAACAACAAAGCCTATAAACAGAGGTTAGGGTTGGGGTAAAGGGCTAGAGAATGCAATATGTCAACGAGTGTGTGCATGTGCGTGTGTACCGACTGGCAGGACCTGCAGGTCTGAAACAACCAGAGACAATGATGGCTGTTTTGTATTCACAACCAAACTGAAACAGGAGTAGGAGGAACAAGCCAGTCCAAATGAAAAGCTGCAAGAGGAGAAGTGTATGGAGAAAAACATTCAGGCCCAGTACAGAATGAAAAATACAGCCAGCCAAGTACACATGTACGTAATTCTATTAAATACTAATTCAGTAAACTTGACAGATGAAGCAAGGAGATGGAGATAGAGAGGCGAGTGCGAGTGCGAGGGAGTTCAGAAAGGTAACAGAGGTAGAGGAGAGCAAACAGGCAGACAAGTAGGTGTGTATGTGATTTTGAGTCTTTTCTTCATGCGTGTCTATGCTGGGCCCACTACCCACTCAGAATACTCCGTAACCTCTGACCTCTGCACATCTAACACACTACACCCACTTCTTCTCTCCTTTATTCCCTGTCTCAGCCACTCTTGTTCTCTCCCTGAACCTGTCAGATCTCATCACTTGGTCCTATAGCTGCTGAAAATGATTACAGAAGACAATTATAAAAAAAAAAAAAAAAAAGGATGCGTGCATGATTCAGAGTCGGGCTTCCCTCTGTGTCAGCATGGGAGAAGGCAAAACCAGGAGTCTACCTGGGGGGGGGGGCATCTGACAGTTTGTCAACTATTAAAGTAAACAAAACCACCTACACACTAACACACGCTCACACTGTGCGCATGTGTGTGGAGCCGTGCTGACAAATGGTATCATGGTGACGATGGTTAGTGTGACTGATTACAGTTATGTACGTGAAAGCAAAGTCATTATTAATGAATATGGCATGATAATGCTTAGACTAATGAAAATTAGAACTAATGATAATGATGATTGCCAATCTGCTGTTTCTCTCACTCTCTGATTAGGATACACACATATTTCTACAGAAAAGAGTACCAGGAAGAGAGGAGGCAAAGAAAGCGTTAGGTCTCAGCTCTCACATTAATCATTTGACATGCATCAGCAACAATGCATGCTTTTATTTTGTCTATAAATAGAAAAGATGTATCTGTATCTGTGGCACCACTAAATGGCCCTCCCCCTCCCCCCTACACACACCTATAAGCATGACACATATGTGCACACCAACGACCATATTTACTGCAATCATTTTATTTGCAAAGGGTACAACTGACTGTGTGTCAGACTGAAAGAGTACAATGCAAAATCAAGCTCCTCTAACTGTCGTATTTACATAAAGATAAAGTGCCAGTTACAGTATGGAGAAAAGCCCCACCCACACTACAAATGTGTGTGTGTGTGTGTGTGTGTGTGTGTGCTCTTTACTTCTCTCTGTTTGGAGAGCTGCTGTGAAGAGATACAAATGTCCTGCATGAAAAAGCACGTATAAGCAGAACCGTAACCCCTGTGCGCACACACACAAACACATGGGTGCACAAACGTTTTTCCTTGCTTATGTCCTGTATATACACAAGTTATAGAGTAGCCTGAGGAATCACACAGGCAAATGTGGCTGATTTACATAAACCTGACTGGCCAATTCACTACACTATTACACACACAAACGGCCTGCCTCACCAGTACAAAGATAGACAGCGGGAATGAAAGAAAAAACTACTGTTGTGCCCCCTGCACATGAAGATAACACCCCTAAGCACAAACACCAATTTATTCAACAAAGTAAACACCTGGTAGCTCGCTCACACTCCTCAAACCCAGATACACCAGCAGAAAAGCACACACACATTTACATTACACATGGGAGGATGTGTCTACATATGAGACGGAAATGTATCCCAGAGTAACAGTGACTGTAATCACATTTTAGAGCAGTTTTGGTCAAATCAGTGAGTAATGTAAAGGCTGGAAACACTGAAGCAACATTAACAAAACTGCCAGCTGGGACGTCAAATCTACCATTTTGTGACAGCTGAGCACTGAATTTCCAGTCAGTCAACATTTGAGGCCGAGCAGAGACACACACTGGCAAAGAACTGCAAGCATAACTGAGATATAATGATATGTTTTTTCAACGCCTTGATCAATTTTAACAATTTCCAAGAGGCTATTGGTCCTGAATGCTGATAGATATGGTTAAAACTGTGAACACACGTACAAGACGTCACACAGACCAAGTTGTTTTTAAATCTTAAACCCTTTATTCAAGTGTTTGTGTTTCTCTTAAATAGACTTTAGATTTTTCCTCTGGCTCTCTTTCCCAGAACACATACGTTAAATATAATGTGTGTAAAAATATAATGTTCACATTAACTCCCTAGGCAAACAGTGATATTTGAGACAAACTGCCATGACCGCTATTTGGCTAGATAACAAAGTTTACTCATCAAGTACTTTCACATGCCTGTCACGTTATTACCTTACCTAAACAATGACCAGGAAGTGCTAAGCTTTTTTCACTTTATGTTGCTCATGTCTAACTGTACACTTAGAGAGAGAGAGAGAGAGAATAATATGACGCAGAGAAAAGCAGCAAATCTTTGCTGAAACCACAAAATAAAAGACTTATTTCAGCTAATTGTCTTTCTAGTGACTTCTTTACTATTACCTCGACAGTTTTATTATCTGCTATAGTACCGCTTGTGCTTTTGTTCATTTCCCTGAGCTTTAAACGGAGGGCAAACTGCATGCAAATCTATTTTCACATAAGTCATGGTAAGTTGACATACTATACTTCACATTACCTCATATAATTTTGGGCAGTAACTTCAAAATAGTTTCACTGGCAGAGATCTGTGCAGGCCTAAATGTGCCTCCTGATACAAACCCGTCCTCTCACTTCTCTTTTAAGTTTTTTGTGGTTTTGTGGCATAAAGTCACAACCACTATACACATTTAGTGAATCTAACACAGGATGTGTCCACTAATCTACTACCTACCTAAGCTAAAGGCTTTATAGTTTCACTGTTACCATCATGGGACATTTTCTTCCAGCCTTAATGTGCTTTCAACTGGACAAAATACAATATGTCCTATCATAACAACTGTTAGTTGGTTGGATGGAGCCTCTGCAGCTACAATATGACCATGCAGCAGAAAGCAGTTGTTTAAAGCCAGTCAGCAGTTTGAATCATACGGGAATTTAGGGAAACACTTTCCTGCCAACTGGATCATGCAGTTGGGTTTAATTTGTCCCTTTGTGTTTCTGCTGCTCTCCACATGATCCACGTCCTCAGTACTTTTTATTATTCCTATAAATCATTCAATGCAATGTATTTTATATTTCTAAAACTTGCATTATGGTTTTACATATACATTTCATACATGTGAGGTAGTCTCACCTTAATTTTGTGGACTGACTTCCCCTCCTCCAGACCCTGGCTCCACACCGTGATGTTCCCCTTGTTGTGGGTCAAACTCCAGCCTTCCTCGCACAAACACTCCGCCTTAAAGCTGGCGAACGCCCGGTCGTCCGGGATGTTCACACTCTGTCCAGACATGGCTCGTTACTGGGAGGATGTGGGAGCAGAAGAGGGGGTCTAAGACACTCCTGATCGGCCTGGAAGGAGACACGGTGAGCAAAGGAAACTCGAAAGCCAGCCACTCTTATCCTTCTCTTGTGGGGGAATAACTTGTCTAATTCAATTTCCTCGTTGAAAGAAGCTTTTGTGGGCTGCACCGCGTCTTGTGATGATCCGTGTGCGCGTTCAGGGAGGTGCAACAACAGCAGCAGCGGTGGAAGCACAGCCTCGCACAGGTGAGCGCAAACAAAAATAACGCAAATAAGTGTTTAAAAAAATGATACGGACGAATCAACTGTGCTTTTTAGTTGGTCGCGGGGGTTGAATAAGTTTCAGCCTCTTCAACAGCCGCTTTTCAGACAAACCATATGTCTCCGTAGGTCACTGTCTCTTCTATCTTTCCTCCCCGGCGTTTTTCTCTTTCTCTCTCAGTTGTCGTCTTCCGTGAGCTTATAATAATTTGCTGTAGCTCTCCATCGCCGCGTTGCCGCTGTGGCAGGTGGCAGAGGGGATGCGGTGAGAAATAAGAGGAAGAGGAGGAGGGGGAGGGGGAGTGGAGGAGAAGTCAGGCAGAAACAGGCAACAGTGATGCAGCGACGACTACAATGGAAACGCCTCCCTGTGCTGCCTTTAGGTACCCCCGTAAATCTCTCAGCTCTGCCTTGAGGATATTTTAACTTTTTTTGATTGCTAGGGGACTTCATAAGGAAGTGCTTTTCTTTTTTTCAGTTTTGCAACGCTCCTTGTTGATACTAAAAAGCTATAGCTGAATGAAAACTTGCATTAAGTAAAAGCTATGCCTATTCTTTTTAATCAGTGTGGTAGCCTAATTAATATCTGTCTATTTAAAAGACACACGAGCTCACTGTAGTGGTATTCTGGCTTCCTCCCACAGACCAAAAATATGCAGATTAAGTTAACTGGCGACTCTAAATTGAAGTGAATGTGTGTAGTGTTGTTTATTTCTATGTGTGAGCCGGATGAGAGACTGCTGAACTTCCGAGCAGTTTTATACATTAATATTTCACTTGAACGCATCCGACGCTACACGGACACTTTTTATTTAAGGTTAGTTCACGGAGCAACGGGGGCGCGCCTGGCTCCTGTTGGCTGACGTGTAAAGACTTTGTGAGTCTTCACGTGTTTTACTGTCAAATTACCTCATGAATTATTCGTAGGTGGAGTTGCCACATACAGCAAGGTGCCAACTACAATAAAGCATCGCAATTCCTCAGGTATTCCTCAGTTTGATCTGTAGGTGTTCTCACGACGTCTTGATGTCCAAATTATGTGAAGTGAACTTTATATTTTCCTCTTAGAATCTTATGGCCTATGTTTGTGTTAAGATATAAGTCCAGGATGTGCAATGCATTTTATGTTGTTTGACACTTTGACACTATAGTGCAGCCATACCACTGAAGATAACCACCCTGGATACACACACTTGCGTGTCTGTCTTGTGCATCACTGTACTAAAACATCACAGAATGACTTTGCTATTCATGTGTGACTCCCCCTGTGCACACATGGACTTTATTCACTTGGTTGCAATGGAGCTATATAGCTGTTTGGTTAGTGCAACTTCTTTGTTTCTACTGCTTTGCAGTAACTTTGCTGAATGTCTGTAAATAAAACTGTAGGTTTTCTCTTAATAAGCTTGACTAACATTCAGCTGTTGATACAAGCAAACACATGGACAGGTTATGAAACATGAGTAAAATGAGCCCATTCAGTAATCCTTCATGGTCAAACCAGAGGGTAATTTCCTCACCAGGATGAGAGTATTGCATTTTCATTAATTATCATTAAACATTATCAAAACATAAAATACCATAAGTAAGTAGTGAAAAGTAGTTCCCAAACTGGGGGCCATAGCAGGAGGGTCATACACTGTGCACTGTGAAGAAGCCCATCTTGCCTCTGAGTTCACTGTTAATGTAGTGAGAGAGAGAGCTGTGTGTGTGTTGTAAAGTCCTCAATTGTAATTTCAATTAAAGTAAATTCGCCTGCTTTTGTTTTGCTTGCTGTTGCTAGATCATCCAGTATTTGTATGGGTATTGTGCTGCCATGCAACATAGCAAAAAATCTGCAACAGACCTTTCTCATTGCAAGTGCATTGACATGTTACAATAGCAAAAACACACAGCATCAATAACAATCAATTATAACTGCAGTCTGTGTGGATGAGCCACTTTCAGTGTTCTCCAATGCACATATTGGTCAGTGCAACTGTGCAATATCAGCATCACATAATATCAGTGTTGTTAATACAGATAATGAGTTTAAATGCTTTAGAAACACATATGGACCTAAACATATTGAGAGGTTAATAACGATAATGGATGTATTGTTAACAACGACAAACCCACACTGGAGCATTGCTATGAGATAGCTGGTAAAGGTGCCAGTGGATTTATGAAGGCAGAGCATGATGTCCTCTATGATTCATGTCTGGCAAAGCACAGTAAGTATGCTGCCAGCACACAACATATCCACCTAATAAATTACAGCTCTACTCCACAGGAGGCCCACTCTTTTATATTTCAAATGGTTCTGCTTAGATTGTACTGCCATCACACAAAACGGTGCTTAGAGCTAGAATCAATGTTTCCTTTGTTATACTTTCTGTAGAAGTAGCCTCCTCAATGTAAGTAGCAGGTATCAAACTGTAGAGCCACCAACATCTTTTAGCTGTCCACACCATAATGACGATTAAATTAAATGGTCTTCTTTCCTTAACTGATATGCTTTGAATTTTTGAGAACACAGTACTTCTTTGCATGTCTGCTTCAGCAAAACATTTCAACAGGAAAAAATACATAACCCTAAGGAAGCAAGATGCTCTCAAAATTCATTTTCAATCTGACTTTAAAGATAAGCAGATATATTATTATCAGACATATCAAGGTACGTTTCTTGTGCAGGAAGTAAAAAATTTCATGCAGTGTTTCCTCTCCGCTCTGAGATATAGACACAGCCCTGTTTTGGTGGACCACTTTTTTCCTCCTGATAAAAGAACCATTTAACTCATTTCAAGTTCACTGGCTTTCCTTTTTATCCTCTGTTCTTTCTTTTGCACCACAATAAAGCAGCTCAAGTACAAACACAATCATCATTACTAGATAAAGGTGTTCACACTGAGGAGAAAAGCAGCAGGGGAATCAACATTATGTAAAACACAATAGCTTGTGTTGTTCACAGGACATGAGAGATACACAGAAATAAGCAAATCATGTTTAATCTTTAATAAAACTATCCTACAGTAATAAGAAAAATAGATGCATACAGATATGTTGAAAGCAGTTAAGTTGGATAACATGATAGGAATTAGGTGACAGTGACAATTCTGATTACCATCCATTCAGTAGCGCTGTATTTCACCATGAGTGCATCGTGCTAAAACAGTCTATCCCAGTTTTTGAACACAGTGTTGCAATATAAAGAGCTATTCCAAACAAAATGTTGGACGTTATGTCTTGTAAACATGGTTAGAGTTCATTCACAGCTGTGTAGGCGGTTTCCTGATTAAATGGTAATAATTAAATGTTTTCCAGCCCTTCTAAAAATTAAACTATATCTGAAACTAATTATTGTAATTAAAGCGACCTCAGATGATGACACTTGGCTGCAATGGCCCTCGTTCCACCAGGAAAAGCCACAACAGCACGACGCTCTGACGCCACCTGGCGGCCATGAGGCACTAGAAAATACTGTGTTGTGACAAAACAACAGCTTGTCTCATCACATTTCTGTCACGGTGATAGTGCTTTTGAGAATAACAGTACTTGTACAAAGCGGGTGTGAACAAAAGTCTCATAAGAACAACTGTGTCCTGTTTTAGGGATACAGTAACAAAACGGCTGCTGAATCTGGAAACCAAAGGGCACTGTTAGCTGTACACTTTGTATGTTAAGGCAGAGATAACCCACTTATAGCTATAATATTTTGCACCAATTAATCAAAACAGGTAAATGGGACAGCTGCTGACCTACATAACGGGTTAATTCAGGCAAAGAGCCGTAAGAAGTAGCCGGTAGCAACAATACGCATGCGCAAAACATCAACAGCGAGCATACTTAGTGTCAGACACTATCACTCTCAGTACACCTTTTTCTCGCAATTCCCCACGACAAACGACCAAAATCAAGAGTCGCTGACTCCTGGTGCACCCCACTGTAGTTAAAGTTGATATAAGTGAACACCGACATATGCAACAGACAGGTCTACGTAACTTTAACACGTTGCCTAACGCATAAGTTTCCAGTAAAACGACATTTCCCAGAATGCAACGCGAATTCCAGTGATATCCACGCTACGATGAGATGAAGCGGTTGTTTTCGTCCCACTGGTTGTGAGTAGATGCCTGTAAATTGGGGTATAACTGCTGTTACATCGGGATTAACGCTGTATCACCGGTCTGTAGGGCATCTGTTTCCCTCTGGAATTACTGTCAGACTTAGGGTTTCATCCCCCGCTCCGTTTTCGGTGACTTTGTCGCCATGTTATCATCTGTTCCCACCAGGCTAATTGCGCGAAGGTCGCGCAGTCTGTCACCGTGCGCCCGCGTGCTCCAGACCAGTGCAAACGGGGCCGTGTGGCAGGGTATCCGCGACACACCGACAGAGGCTAATCGCAACCCCGTAGTGTCCACCTCCCGGGTGTCTAGAAGAGGCATTTTGGTAGAGGAGACCGCGAGTACCAGTGTGACCCCGTCGGTGCAGTACCACCACCTCGCCCCTAGATGGCTGTCAAATCTGGAGAACCGCCGCAGCTCCTGGGCGGCGCTGGCCAGCAGAGGGCGCAAAAGTAACAGGTACTGGGAGGAGAGCAGCGGAGGTGAGGACCGGGAAACAGGTGGAGGAGCCAGCCGGGCAGGAGTGGCCTCTGCCGGTGTGCTGTCTGCTGCAGCCGTGGCCTTCTGCTTGAAGAAAGACTCTGATAACAAAGGTAGACCTTATCAGTCGTCACCGTGTTGCCTGCTGTGTTACTATTTATTAAAATTCAATTTTCATTTTAGTTAATATACTGATACGCATTTTCACAAGATGCAACCAAGTATCTTTGTTGCCAATAAAGTTGGCACAAAATGGATAATGTAACTCTGCTTTAAAAACACGGACATAACTGCGTCAATAATGTGTGTTTAACTTAGCTGTATTCTTCTTTTATAATGTTTTTCTGTTTTGTGTTTTTGAATAACAAGGTGCTGCTCTTCTGGAGGCAGCGAGGACCAATAATTGTCAAGATGTGGCCAGGTATTTTATACACACGCATGTTTCCTAATTAATAATTTCTCTGACTGTTCTTGTGTTCACATTACATGACGTTTGTTTGCTCTTATACTAAATATGAAGTACACATCTCACAGATTTCCTGGAAACCTTGCATATACACATAGCACATAGGCATCACCCATTCTGTCTTTCTTTAATCTTTCATCAATCTGGGAAATCTCATATTCTTTTAGAAAGGCCCACAATGTCTGCTGAGACCCACTAGTTGAGATTATCTGCAGCTTTGAAAGCACAGTTATATCACAAGTAGTTGTAGTTCTGCCAGCAAACACCAGATGGAAGAAGAGGACCACCTGTGCCAGTGTAGATGTGTTTGTAGAGGAGGAGGTGTTTGCAGGATGGATGTTGTAATAAGCATAAGTAATGTTGTCACATTATATTACCATTATTTATCTTTTCTAAATCACTCCACAGATTAACATAAACATATGCTCTGAGTTTGATCCCTTACAACTTGCCTGTACACTCACAGCCAGTCAGCCAGAATAACTATGCCACATGCCTGTGAGTATGTGTGTGCGTGTGTGTGTGTGTGAGAGAGAGAAAGCACTTTACCAAGCTTGTAGTACTTCTTAGTTCCATCTGTCTTGCTGATGATATCACATTACAAAACTTGAGTACAGAAGAAGGAGGCTGACACAGTTACAGTATGCACACTCTATGGTCAGATATATGCACCACCTCTTCAACCTGAACCTGGTAATGTAAATCTTTTTGTGACAGCAAAATATCAGAACCTACCTGGACTTTTGGATATGTACAGTATATAGACGTTGGCCTTTATGTTGGCACGTGGCTGAATTTTCTGTTAGTCATGCTGCTCAACACTGGGAAGAACGTAGATTAATATGTACTATTTTAAGGGTGTTAAATGAATCGTTGTTGTGTCCTCTCTGTGTTGTTGACTATGGGTATCCAAATCTATATATCGGAGTGTGTGCATGCATGTGTGTCCATTCGCTGGCTTGGGTTACCTGTGCCCATGTGGCAGATGGTGTAGGTGAGAGTGCAGCGAGACCACCAGTAAGCAGGTCACAGATGTGTTAAGTGCTTTTAGTTGAGTTTACAGTCTAAGTGGTAGAGTGTCAGGGTGTGTCTGCTGATAAGCATCTGAGAGAGTAGAGGTGTCATTTTCATGCAATCTTTACATATATTGTGTAGTGAAAGGTTTTACGACATTGACTTAGCATCACAGGGAACATTATAAGGCTAATCTTCTGTCATATACAGCATGGGATTTCTGTGTTATGATGCCTGCTGTTCAGTACTTTTTAGATCTGAAAACATTTTTCAAAGGCAGTTAGTTTTCTTATTTGCAGTGTTGTTACTGATGTGTTATTCTCCAGTGTTACATTGGTCAAATACAGAAAATTGAACTGAAAGTGGCTGAAATGTCATTCTGAGCATACTTTCATGTCACCTGGCCGTTTGACATACGGAACTAAAGCCATTTCAGTTCATCTGCAGCATTTTCCAGTCCAATTCCTCCATGTATTTGTCTGAAATGTTAAATGTACAGTAAACACCCTGAGTTCCCTCGCTGTCGTTTTGTTTAACTTAACCATCTTGTAAAATTAAAGCACTGAAAGCTGCTCAGTTCAGCTGTGACTTGGCTGAAATCAGCGCTGCACCTTGGAAAGATGGATACCACATGCAGCCCAGGCAGTGAAAACAGAGAACGTCAGAGCTGAGTGGAGAGCAGACAGAGGCCACTGTGTTGACTGTAAACACACTCTCTGTCTGCCTGCTCAGCACGAGAGACGACTGACCGATCACTTACACACACACACACACACTTCAGACTGTGTCACTCCAGTACTTGATGTCATACCCTCGGGCAGAAAACTCAACACACATCTGGCTTGCACACACAGACACGTTAACTGGTCAAGGACTAAGTGTGTGGCTTAAGATCAAGACAAAGACATTATCATGTGCTGGGTCACAGTCACACAAGCAGCTGGCCAACCATATCTTATGCATTTTCATGTGCATATTTCTTTTTGAGTGAACAAATATTCCAACATCTTTATATCTTTTTATGTGTGTAAATAGCAAGACATTATAGCATGTAGCTAGCACGACTAAATGGAAACTTTGTATAGGCTGATGTCAACGGTAATATACCAAAGTCAAGATAGAACCACTTTCTTTTTATTCCTTCTCATCAGGCTGCTAAAAGAGGGAGTGGACCCAAATCATCGCCACCGTCTCGGTTGGACTACTCTCATGGTGGCTGCCATGAATCGACAGCACAGGTCTGTGTGTGTTTCATCCTGCTAAACCCACCGAACAAATCACATTTTACCATTGTGAGATGTCTTCCCTGCTGAGCAAAACAGTAATTTAGTGTTCAGGGATCATGCAGCTGTCTGCATGAGTTAGTGTGTGAGCATATGTCATGTCCCTGCTCCGCTTGTTACAGTAGGTCTTCAGAAGTGCAAAGTGCGAATTTTATCCTGACAGACGGTCTTTACCCGTTCCCCCATCTCTCTGTCCGACAAATTAAATTAGCCTCCTGGACCCCAGAACACACACACCAACACAGAGAGGGGCAGAGGTTAAGGCCAGGCCAAATCCAATTTACAGGGCTTTTTTTTCTCCATCAGGACTATGTGGTCACTTGTTTTGTGTAAGGGCCTCATGAGTCTGTGAGAATATAAAAATACCTTAAAATTAACTTATGTAAATCAGGGTTACAATTGCTCCTTTTCTTAACTTAGTAAGGTAGTTTGAAAGAGGAGAAGAACAGAGGGCAATTTCAGTGCTATAGAAGAAGAAAAAATGTTTTTAGGATTTTGATTGTATTATTGATGTTGATTTGAAAATGTAGATTTTCTATGTTATTAATAACATGTTCTGAATTTTTTTTATATATAAATTTGTTAGTGTTGAAGCAAATAATCAATTAAATCAACAGAAAGTCAAGTGGCACCTGTATTGCTGAGCACTCAGATATTTTTATGAGCATTGTTCACAATTTTTAGGGCCAATAATTAATCAGAAAAAAATATAAAGAAGTATAAAGATTAATTGTTAAAGCTCATCCTTTGAGACAAAGATGATCATATGCTTTGATAATTTCATGGTGACGTCTCAGCTACAGTATCTTTGTATTTACATGACGTGCTGAGTGATTGTTGGTGCGTAATGTGTTAATGTGTCTCGTGACATGTTTAATGATGTGTTGTCTGTCGTTCGTCATATGTTTTTGGAAACAGATTTAGTTGTATGTTTGTGTTTGCACACATTGTGTATGTACGTCATTGCCCTGTTCTTTGTGTGTGTGCGTTATGAGTGTTATAACTCAGCGAGGCAGTGACACTCCTCTGTGTTTAATCCTGACTTCCAACCCCCCAGTGAGCTCTCACTGCTGCAGGGAAGACAGAACATCAGCCAACACACATCACTCACACATCTCAGTCTCACACACACTCATATCCACTCACAAAATGTGCACACACACACACACACAATCACACAGACAAGCAGAGTTTATGCCAAATATCTTACAGGCCAACTGCCTATTACTCAACCACACACAACTTTATTTGCAGCCGTTAAGTGAAAACACAGAGAACATCAGTCATGAACAAGTTTTAGCCTTTAGCTAGAATGTCAGCAATGATCTTATTGTTGAATTCTTCTAGCCCTCCCTGACTTTGTTTTGATTTTTTTTGGTGCAGAAGTGATAACTGTGTTTTAAGAGACAATTTCACCACATTGTCATTTCAGGAAACTACGGTAGGTGCTGTTGTAGATGTAGTGTTCACCAGGCAGCTTTGCCTGTGTTCAAGGCTTGAGGTGCAGCGGTTGTGAGTCAAGAATCAAGGGTGGAGCAGAGGGATGTGAAGAATTAAGGGTGAGACATTGGGGGGGCGTGGGTTTGCTTAGCTTTGATGTAGGGCTAAATCAGGGAGGCGCAGGGCCTGGCCCACTGTTTGCACTCTTTAACACACAATACCATCTCCATTTCTCTTTCTCTTCTTCCATTCCTCGTTCGCTGCATTCACGTGCACAATGAGTGCTCAGCCGTGTGAAACGCCTGTTGACCGTTCCAACCTGTCGGCCGAGTGACGTGGGGGTGGGGGGGGTGGGTATGCAGAAGCGAGGGAAAGCGGAGGGATGATGGAATGAGAGGCTGACTGGCTTGTTGGGAAAGAGAGAGGCAGAAAATAGTTGAGCAGGTGAGAGAGAGTGATGTGGAGTGGGGTTATGGGTTTGGGATTAGCTGATTTTTGAACAGCAGTGAAAATCACCAGAGAACTTCCAGTGAAATATTATCATCACTTGGTCACGATATGACACTATTGTGATGTTAAGCAGCCTGGTTTAGTGACAGAATAAGTTACTGTACATGAAATATCATTTTATTGCATGTACTCTGCATCTAAGTGAAGTAAAACTACATTACGCATTTTTCTCTGTATTTGTATAGATTAGATATATAGATTTTTTTTAAACAGTAAGACAAAGTATACAAAGGAAAATTAATCAGTGCACAACAAATGTGTTAAGTCTACAGAACAACTCTGTAGAGAAAGAGCACCCATAATACAATTACCCCCTCCCACGCCTTGCTACTCCATTTCCCTTGATGTATAAGAGGTATTTCATCATACCCTCATTGCATTAGAGCTAAATCAGTATGCTGGATGTCATGGCTTTACATTGACACACATACTATTGAGGGAAGCAGTTCCATACAGGCACAGGACAGAAAGGCGAGACAGTAAACCTTTATTTTGACTGAAGGTTCTGAAAATATTTCAGAAACAGTTGCAGCCACATAGTTTTAGAACTTTTAGTTGATACAAACTGAGCAGTGGATCTTTTCAAGGGTGGGTGAGGCAGGATCTCTCTGCCTGATTAAGACCACACGCCTGGTCAAAAGAGAACCAAAGAATAATGTGTGGCACTTGATCTGAGTCAGACGCATGTCTCTCTCTCTGAAGGTGTTAAAAAGTAGAACCAGAGTTTTACCAGGTCAGATGTGTGTGTTTTTTAAAGATTAGATTTCGAAAATCTCTTTCCAGTACATGTAAACAAGGGAAAGTCTATCTTTTTCACCTTTGTCGCAGCAGAAATAATATTACACATTTTTTTGAATCAGTCATTCCAAAGCTACCTCATTACAGTACTCCCAAGGTCTTTGCGTTAAGAGAGGAATAAGATGAAGAGATTTGTGAAAAAAAACGTCCTCTGAATGTATTTCATGTTTCATCAACAAACATTGAATGTAACACAGATTAGTTGAAATAAACAGAAATTAAGAGCAGGAAACCTCTCCTCATGGTGTCTATCTGCACCATTTATCAGCACCAGGTGAGGTGGGGTCAGGCGAGGTCCAGCATCTGGGCCAGGTGGTCATAGACATGGATGGTCAGTTCGGCTCAGGTGTCTATGATAGCACAAAGGAGACGGAAATGTCTCTTTCCTGTCCTCCCTTCAGGGCAGGATAAGAAACTAACACTGATCACCTGCCAGCAACAGAGCTGGAGGTTAGGTCTACCAGCCTTAGCGTTGGTTTGTTAAGTGATGAGTAACCACGACAACAACTTTTTGGGATAAAAGAAGAATAGTGTAGCATCTTTTAACTGGGGGATCCTACGTATTTCAAACAGACCTTATGTCCAGGGTCCTTGACCAACACCCTGACTCTCACTGAGCTCTAGTGGTGGATTAACTCAGATCACTGAAGCTCGCAAGTTAAAAACAATAAATACGTTAATTTAATTATTGATATCCAGTTTAACAATATGTTTTATGTTGTACAGTATATTGTGCCACTCATGGGATCAGAACAATGGACACAAGACTCCCAAAGAATTGCTGTAAAAAAGTATTTGCCCCCCCTTCCTGACTTTTTATTTTTTTGTCACACTTCAAAATGTCAAACAAATGTATATTTTACATAAAGACAACATGAGTAAATACAAAATGCAGTTTTTAAATGATTATTTCATTTATTAAGGAAAAACGCTGTCTAAACCTGCCTGGCCCTATGTGAAAAAGTAATTGCCCTTAAACCTAATAACTGGTTGTGCCACCCTTGGCTGCAACAACTGCAATCAAGTGTGATAACTTGTAATGAGCCTTTCACATCACTGTGGAGGAATTTTGTCCCACTCTTCTTTGCAAAATTGTTTTAATTCAGCCACATTGGAGGGGTTTTGACCATGAAAAGCCTGTTTAAGCTCATACCACAGCATCTCAATCAGATTTATTTCTGGACTTTGACTAGTACACTACAAAACCTTAATTTTTTTAAGCCATTCAGAGGTAGACGTTTCTGGTGAGTTTTGGCTCATTGTTCTGCTGCAGAACCCAAGTGCACTTGAGCTTGAGGACACAAAGTGTAAATCTTTAAGTTTCTACTTCAAGATTTTCTGGTAGAGCACAGAATTCATGGTTCCATCAATTATGGCAAGTCAAAGCAGCCTCAGACCATCACACTACCACCACCATGTTTGACTGTTAGTATGATGTTCTTTTTTTTATAAAAAATGCTGTGTTAGTTCAAAGTCAGATGTAACAGGCCTTGGAGCTTTCCCATTTACGCCATTTTTGCCCAGTTTCTTCTTACTGTTGAATCATGAACTCTGACCTTAATTAAATTACTTTTTCACATAGGGCCAGGCAGGTTTGGGCAGCTTTTTTCCCTAATGAATGAAATCATCATTTAAAAGTTGCAATTTGTATTTATGTGGGTTATCTTTGTGTAATATTAAAATTTGTTTGATGATCTGAATCATTTAAATGTGACAAATATGCAAACAAATAAATAAAAAATGAGGAAACACTTTTCACAGAACTGTAACTCCCTCCCTGTTTGATGCATATGTTGACTTAAAAATTTTACAGATAATGTTCATTCATAAGATTCCCTTAGGACGTTTGAAATTTTAACTTTTGCTCCTGTCATTTAAAAAGGGACTTTAACCATATTAACCTCTGCATGCCATTAGTTTGGCCTCAAATTAGTGCTGCAACTCTCTTCCTAAATGTCCTAAATAAAGTTAGGCACTTGATCATCAGTTGATTAGTAAAACTATAAACTGTTTTCTAAAGCTCATTAGTTTTTGCACTATACTGTGTAATTAAATCTTTCTCTTTCATCTTTTTAGCTGCACTTCCCTTCTTTCATCCATGCCTCCTGCTTCTCCTCCTCCTGTCTCCAAGTTTCCTCTTTTTATCCTATCATGTTTGCCTTTCTGATGCCATTAACCCTTTTCAGACCCGTCTAATTTCTTCACACAGCCTTGCCCAGCCTCGTGTGACCAACCACAGTTTGTGTGCATCTGTATGTGTCTCGGAGAGATGCATCAATGTGTTTGTAGAAGTGCTTGCAGGGGTGAGAGGAGAACCCTCTGTGGGTCACAGCCCCCCTGGCACCCCCAGCCACAGTGATACAGTAACAAAAGAGAACCCCCCCTCGCTAGTCCTTTATAGCCCCTCAGCAAGGTCAGAGACAAAGACCTGCCCAGGCTGTTCTCAGCCTCAGGCTCCCAGAGGAATGCACCTCGTCTGTGGAGATGACTCAAAATACTGAAGTCTGGCCAGATTGGAGTAATGTTAATGGCAATGAAAGGAAAACTAAATTTCTCATTGTTATTGGCTTCTGGGAAATTACAGTGGGGATTAATTTTATTGTAGAGAGAAATTAAATGCTAAAAAATGCAGATTAGTCGTTAATAAAAAAAAAAAACTCTAGCTCCTTCCTTTATTCCATTTAGTGACACATTTTGTATGTCAACATAATGTGTTTTTTTATATATTTGAGTGTTATTACAGTGTCTTCTGATTTTCTTCTACTTATTTCCCCTCTAACCCTAAAACCTTCTGTCGCTGTAACAGGTTGTTTAATTTCAGACCTCCCCTTGTGATATCAAAGCTGACTTATATTCTTGAGATTATTTCTTCTGTCAATACTCATTTATAAGAGCACATGTTCTCCCAGTGGGAAGCTGTAGCCTGTTATATGGTCAAGTGTAGTTGCTCTAGAATAACAGTCCACCTCATCCTCTTATGAATAACCATTTAGCTCCTTTAAGCTCTTTCAGGCCTCTGCCATAACCATTTAGCTGAAAACGATCCATCACTCCCTACCAGGCCACATTACATAGTCACAGGTTTAATGACAGCCAGCAGCGTACTGGCAGGGTTCATGTTTCGGCCATCGCCCTCCTTCTCTCTTTCAGTCAGCCCAGTGTGTTTGTGTGTATTCATGTGCATGTCTGTGTCTCAGTGTCAAAGCCATTGTGTATGTTGTTGGTGGTAAATGTTACGTGTGTTCTGTAGACGGAGAGACGGTACCTGGAATGTCCTTTGGGTCACACTGAGTGGTGTTGCCGAGGTTCTCGTGTTTGTTCTAAAAGGGAGTACGCTCCAATGAGAGACTACACACAAGCACCAACTGTGACACACAGACCTCCCAACAGCGCCGGAAACAGACCCGACCCTTGGCCCTTCAGTATATACATATGTACACATGTTATGGAGCAGGGAAGAAGAAAAACGTCCATTTGAGTTTATTCACCATAACGAGACAAACTAGAAATGGAAGTGAAGCAGGTGAAAGAGTGTTGGTTAATAGAGGAAGCAGATATTTGCACCTGCGTCTGCATAAACTTTGTTAAAGGCTTTGTTACAGTATGTTCAGTTCTAAATCCATTTTCCTACTTCCAATATTAGAGCTAATGGTTGTCACAGATAACAAATATGCTTACATGGGTTTAAGGGAAGATTTAGACATGCACTAGTATGAAATTTCAGGACAGATTATCAGATCAACCATATTCTCTTCAATGAGCAAGAACACATTAAATTTAGATATTGCTGTTTATTTTTCCCACTAACATGTCAAGCATGTGAAGGCTAGAGCCACTGTAGAGGAACTGGTCTGGCTCAGTATTTAGAGCTAGTGACTGATGAATAAATGTCGTTCAGCACTAGGTTTTGGGTGATGTCCCCAGTTGTCCTCAGCTGTTTTGAAAAAGCTCCGAATTATTGGACCTGAATATCGTCTCAAATCTCATTATTGAACAAATAGCGGTACTTAAAATGTCTCACTTATTGGCCAGTAATATATAAATCGTCCATCACCAAGAAAAAAAAAAGGTATTCCCATTAGCTTCCATGTGGAAGCTAGTCCAAGTGGGTGCCAGTCTTTTTTGGGCTCCACTGAAACCGCACATACACAAACTGCAATTAAATTAATCAGTAAATTAAGATCAGATAGATATAAATGGGATGTTTACATCTATCTAAGTGTGTTTATTTGTTGTTGTTCTTCAGTGTGGTGAAGGTTCTGCTTGAAGCTGGTGCTGACCCAAATGCTGGCGATCACTTCAACAATGTTTATGACACATCACGGGAGAAAGGCATCCACTCACTTGAAGGTAAAAATGCTTTGTGTGTGTGGTTGCTATATTACACATATGAATCCTAAATGTAGAACTAGATATTATGAGACATTATAATTTGCATAAAGATTAGCATATATGTACATGTTTCATTTCTTGTGTGTTATTTATTTTATATGCTCTATGACAGGTAGTGTGTGTTTTATTTGTTTTTCCCATGAGCTGCACACTCAGTCACACGCACACACACACACACACACACACACACACACAGGGTCTGTGTTGGGTTTCTGCAGACATATTTATATGGGATATGTATATTGCAGACATTTATATGGCTGTCAGGTTTGGGTCCACGTGGGGCCAGCACAGCGTGGGGAAGCGTTTCCCAGATGCACTCTGATGGATGGGCTAGGGGGGCCTGTGCGACGCTTTATTGGGTTAGCTATGATTATCCCACCCTGTCTCTCTCTCTCTTTCTCCCACACACACACACACAGACACTGCAGACTGTCAGAGAGATAGAGAAAAGGAGTCAGATGGATGGATAGAGGGAGGGAAGACTGATGAAGGAAGCAGGAAAAGAGGGAAGCAGTGAAAGAAAGCGAGGGGAAGGGAAGAAGGTAGGGAGCAGCGATGGATGGAGTGAAGTAATGGTTAAAGAAGGAGGAGAAAGAAGAAGATGTGGATGTTAAGAGGGATGGAACAAGGAGGGAGTGGATGAAGGAAATGGGTTGGATGATGAGGGAGGGAGAGGAGAGGAAGTCAGGAAATGGATGAGACAAAGTTATTGGGATAGTGGGAGTGTGGAGGGAGGGAAGAGGGTGCAAGTGATGAAAGGAATTGATGGATACAGAGGAGGAGAGGAAGGAGGCGGAAAAATAAAAATGGATGATGGTGGAGTGGCATGAGATGAGAGCTCTTATGAAAAAGAGATGTAAGGAGAGAATGATAGACTGTCTCTATTATTAGTGAGGAGCACAGCAAAGAAGATCCCAAAACACAGCTCCCATTATTCCGATCGTGTTGGACAGTTGAGCTTAAATCTGTGAAAATGAACAACTCTTAGGAAGCTGGAAACAGGAAAGACAATTTTGTAGTCTGTTGTTTTATGATTGTCACACTTTATAGAGCCTTACCATTGACTGAGAATAGATTAAAGAAATTTCGTCTGAATTCGGGCTGTTATTTGTTTTTTCATTATCTTAATTTTCTTCAGCTCCAGGGAGTATAACGTTTGCTTCTCAGATTGCAGTCGTATTCACGGTGTCTTGTTTCCATCTTTGAGAAATTGGTGTATTTTCTCCATTTTTAACCCAAACTTACTAAAATCTGCTTTCTTTTGTTTGCTATTTATGTCAGACAACAAGTTATATAATTTTATATAAACATTACACATGAAGCATGTTCCCAGCAGCCATTTTATTGACTTTTTTTGGTCAGTGCATGTTCTAATAAAGAAAAACTCTCATCTCTTTCTTATCTCTTTTTGTGTACTTCTTTCTGCAGTCCTGGTTTCCAGGGAGGATGAATTCAGCAGCAGGCTCAGCAGCAGGGCAGGTTTCCGCGGTTGCACAGCACTTCATTACGCCACCCTGGCTGATGACCCACGCACTGTCCGGATGCTGCTGGAGGCTGGTACATTACACATCCCACTACCCAAACCCCATCTCATCATACTGCACTTTAAAGTCCATTAGCAACCTCTGAGGGTCAGCAGCTAGACTTTTATAAGAATTAAACGTAAAGTTGTTCCTGTATAGCAACATTACAGTTTTACATCAGGGTCCTATGAGGGGGTTCTCTAACATGGCCCCAAAAGTTCTTTGTTCTGTTGATCTGATGATTTGCTGCTTGACATGTCAGTAATTGTGGTGCCATCGGGCCAAGGAAGGACATGTTTTGTTTCATTTTCTCTCATTTTAGATTTACCTAGTGAGGTATAAATTTTAAAATGTAACCCTCAGCTATTCCCTCATGAACTGAATTCTGTGGCATTTTGAACTTCATCTGAAGTTTTGGTTATCTTTTAAGGCAGTGACACACTAAGCCAACATCAAAGACTAAGACACAACTAGACCAACTCTTGCATAGCCTCATGTCACCTTCTTCTGGTCTAAAAAGTGGCACTAGGAAATAACTGCCTATACCAGCAGGTGGCGGTAGTCTGGATTAATTGTTGAAAAGGGGAAAACAAAGGACCTAAGACTGCAGCTAAACAAACTTTAAACCATTTCTCTTCTCATGCAGTAATCCGCTGAGCTGAACAGTGTATCAGGGTGTTCTCTATCACTGATGGGTCCGCTGCCAACTCAACATGCTGAGGCGTCTGCAGTCTAGTGCCAGTGTTGTGGACAAACTGCAAAAACTAGACCAACAGACGCTAACTTGGCTTGGCGTGTCATGTCCCTTACATCCTGCTTTTATGCGATAACATTGCTCCTGTTAATTCAAACTTACCATTTATAAATTTTAACATGAAAATTACTAATTCATGCACAGAAATGATTAATTAAGGAGTACCAGTCTTACCCTGACACAAGCCCAATTCATTGATGTCCACACTGAATGGCTCTTGTTCTGCCTTTGGAGCTTTAACAAAAGCTTTCCATGTATCATCATCTTAACGCTTCCACCCCGAGTAATATAAACAGTATTACAAAGCTAATTTGAAATTGATCACTTGTTCATACCCCCCTCTCAATTCACCCCCATTACACTCGCACCTGTCGTTGACTCAGCTCCACCAGTGCGCTCACACTCACAGACCCTGGGGGCAGAATACCCCCCTCAGTTTCCAGGCGAGCAGCCCTTAAACAAGCTAGGACTAGTTGAACTATGACCTCCATACAGAACATGCCCTTGGGGTAACTTCACAACTACAGGCTGTGTGTGCATCTGTGTGAAAGTGTAGCGTGTGTGTTTGTGCCTCCATTAAATTAATGAAAATACGTATATATACAAGTATGCACTTATCCGTTTGATATGCTTCAGTTTTTACACACCTTTTTGAATCTTAACTTGGACAACATTATATTTGTTGCTTTTTAGTATGATGCATTTTTAAATTGAAAACCGTTCAGTTTTTGACTCAACCATCACTATACAGACTCTGAAACACACACACCAGCTAGTATTAATGTCTTGTTTGTATTTATGATGGATGGTGCATCCAAAGATGTGTCTGTCTGTCTCTCCTGTCCCACCCCTGTGTATGTGAGCACTCCGTACACTTAAACAAATCACCTCGTCTAACTCGATCAGATGTTCTGCAGACGCATTTTTGAATTAAAAAGGTAAGAAATTTCACAAAGCAGAGACATTTGTTTTAAGATGATCAGATTAAAGACGGGCTGGGTTGTTGCTCGCTTCACTGGACTGTTGGTGGGTTGGCGCCACCATCACAACCAATAACAATCATGACATCACACTCTCTCAATCAGACACGCTTTGCTGGCCATGTGCTTGTGTGAGTTTGTGTGAATAGGCGCATAATTAAAGACTTATATACACGTTTCTAATGCATTTCTGATTATTCTTGACGAGGCTTGCGTCATTTCTATCATCAACTTCTTCAATGCATTTCCTCTTTGTAGTGTCCTATTCATCTTTGTTTACATCATCACAAAAAATGGTATTAAGTGCCACTGCTTTGGGACATCTATGTGGATTTGGCTGTGTGTGTCCCTTTTCCTTCCTGTATGTGTTTCTGAGTCATATACCTTGTTATTTCCCCTGTGTTTCTGTGCATCCATGTTACTCTACCAGCCGTGGGTTTACTCTTTTGGCCTCAGCCGGCCCTTGAGTCACATCTCCATCCATCACAGTCTCCGGGCCCACCCTGGGGCCTCTCCTCGGTCCTCAGTCCCTCGCCCTACCTGCGGACGCACTCTAGTTTCTCCCCAGGCTCCACATCAGGCCTGTGGCCAGGGGCACTTGGTAATGGACGGCTCTGTAGGTGGTAGGAGGCCAGAGGAGACACACATGCTCACATGCCGCACACAATGCAGATACAAGGACACACACACACACAAAGACCAGCAGGGACTCTATCCCACCAGCTGCAGTGAAAGAGAGGGAGGAGGAAATAGGAAAGAGGAGGGGACTCCTAATAGGCATAACTAAAGCACTTCTAATAAAGGGATCCTGTGTATGCAAGTGTGTGTGAGTGAGTGTGAGAGTTCATCTGTGTGTGTGTGTGAGTGTGAGTGAGTGTCGTTAGTGTTGATCCCGTTATAAAGCGCTATGGCCTAGAGGGTTGGCCTGATATTAAAGTCTTAAATGATGCTATTTATTATGTCCAGCGTGTGTGTGGTTACTTTATTGCTTTCTTCCCTCATGTTTTTGGTAGGTGGGGGGTTGGTGGTGTATTGTTTTCGGGATCGATAACTTTGTGAGTAGGTCGCAAAATTTAGGGGTTTATCGATAATCATCACAGTGATTATTAGTCTCTGCGGTCGGTCCTCGGGAGTAGTAGGAACAACCAGCGCTGTATTGATTACATAAAGTTTTTAGTGAGTCCAGCTTACAAGAGAAACCTCAGATGAGTTTTCTGGTTCTTGGTGCACAGTTAAACATCCTGCACATATAGGACAGATGGCACTGCTGTAATTCAATGCAGCATTTTTAAATTGGTAGAAATTAGCTCAAAGGGCACAGTGGAGACCTTAATATACCCTTGATACATGCAACTCAAATATATGTTCTTGGAGTATTGTCTGACAATTAGTACTAAAAATTTGGCAGTGATTTATTTTAGTCATTTTATATTTAGGAGAGAATTACATGTATTTAAATGAACCTCTTCATGTTGCTCCAGTGAGGTGTACTGTTTTTCTTACAGTTCCTTTCTTGAGTGTCATTAATGTCTTAAATTACATTAAGGCCTCAGACTGAATTATCAAAGGCTGTTACATACTGTTGTTCATCACTGGGATGAAGCATGAAGGATGATTTTACTTGGTTACCATTTTTTATGAATTCAGTGCATAAAGCGTGTGAGTGTTTTTCTGTAAATATATTTACAGAAAAAAGTGCTGGATGTAGATTTAAATTTTTATTATTAGTACTGATATAATATCAGATTTCTAGGCCAATACCTTTTTTTCCCAGATCAGACTTTAAGGAATATAAACTTTTTTTTTTTTTTAAGAAAGAACACAAACCTCAAATATTAAATCTCCAACTTTGCATCAGTAACAGTTTAAAATCAGGAGTATAAGTAATGAATAAATGTGATCATACATTTAGGACAAATTTTCACCCTGACAACAGAAACTTTTAAGCAGAAACCTTGTATAGTAATAGTACTTCTTGACGTTTCCACTGTTGTTTAACTTTTCTTTAAACAACTTTTGGTTGTAAAACAAAGATACACTCCAGTTTTCTTTTCTTTTCACCAACTTTCATCACAGCTTTTTGTAGTTGATGCAGGAAGCTTTCAAGGCTGAGGTTTGATACCAAGTCCTTTTCTTTTTCTCTAAATGTGTAGCTGATTTTTGAAAGAATTATTACTATTAAATGATGTATTTGTCATTAACCTGTTCATGTGGAGGCACGTGTGCGTTGGTGACTCTGGCTTAAGAGCAGGCTCACAGGTCAGGGCAGAAGGCACTGTTAACCACCCTCACTGACAAGCCCATCACTGTCCAGCTTTGGCACACTTCACATATGCTGTGACATTATGTTTTTGTTTAACAAAATGATACCCTCCCTTTGTACCCTCCTGTTGTGTAGAAGTGTGTGCTTGTGTGCCTCAGTGGCCCCCAACCTGCAACAACCTGCAGTGTGTATAGATCGTATAATAGTCCAGGGTGATGGTGTGCGGGTGTAGAGGTCAGAGTGTGCGCTATTGACAAGGCGTTGCAGATATGAAACCCCCTACAGGGTCATTGCATGGTCCCGTTGTCGCACTGCAGTTAGCCTCAGTGACCCCTGAACCCATGTAACCTCTCACCCCCATCCTCACTCCCTCAAACGACGTTTCTACGTTCCAGATGAGGTGGCAGTTCTCAAAACAAAAACAGCAAAAAGATTTTTCTTAAAAAAATAAGTGTTGACTTTCTTGTTAGTTAAACCATTTTACGTTTTCCAACTGATGTTTGTTTGTGTTTTATATTTAGTGTGTGTTCACTTGCATACAGGTGCCAACCCCCTGCAGACGAATGGTTTGGGACACACAGCACGGGCCTATGCTAAGGAAGGAGAAGTGAGCACAGTACTGCAGGAGTGGGAAGGCAAGGTATGACACGCTGATCACATTCATTGAGACACAAGCTTCCATACGGTGTGTAAGCAATTAAAAAAACCCATCACTTTCCATGCATATACAGATGCTTAAATACAGTAATTGTTTCCTGTGCCTGGGCCGGAATGACTCAGCACAGTTCACTCAGCAGACATCTGTAACGTTTGCTTGTCGTCATGCACAGACACACACAGTCCTCAGGAGGTTTGTGTCACTCTGGTAACAGGTGCTACAGAGTATTAAAGATGTGAACGCTGGTTAACCTGGGTTAAAAATCTGCTGAAGAGTAAAACTGGATTATATATAAGTATAATGTAATTTAAATCATAGAAGAATAGATACAGTGCTGTGATAAAGTAATTGCCCCCTTCCTGTTATTTTAATTTTTTGCATATTCATCGCACTTAAATGATTCCGATCATAAAATAGATTTTAATATTACACAAAGGTTTTGTTCTGAGTTCTTTTATGACCTCCTGCATGAGTCGTCGTCGTGCTCTTGGAGTAGTTTTGGTGGTCAGGCCACTCCTGAAAAGGTTCACCGCTGTTCCAAGTTTTCTCCATTTGCGCATAATGGCTCTCACTGTGGTTCGCTGGAGTCCCAAAACCTTAGAAATGGATTTGTAACCCTTTTCAGACTGATACATGTCAAGTATTTTGTTGTTCATTTGTTCTTGAATTTCTTTTAATCACAGAATGATGTGTTGCTATTTGATATGCTTCACTTTGTTGGGAAGCTTCTATTTAAGTGATTTCTTGATTCAACAGGTCTGGCAGTAATCAGGCCTTGGTGTGGCAAGTGAAATTGAAGTCAGCTTTTCAATAAATGTGGTTAATCACAGTTCATTCATGAATTACTTGTTCACATAGGGCCAGGGAGGTTTGGAGCTTTTTTCCCTTAATAAATGAAATCATCATTTAAAAACTGCATTTTGTATTTACTTGAGTTATCTGTGACATATGTGCAAAAAAAATCAAGAATTGAGCAAATACTTATTCACAGCATTGTTTAGTGTGAAATTTGGTTTTGGTTTTTAACTTTCGTCTTCACTGTAATGATAGTAAATCTAAATGCTCCATTATGTACAGCAAAGTGATGAATTTTCAAAAATGGGCACTGAAGTTAAAGTATTTATTAATTTATGTAATTTTCAGTCAGGCCATTCAAATTACTGTTATCATTGCTTTAAAATACCTTGGTCAGATGAGTTAAAAGTTTTCTTCCAAAAGCACAATACAGGCAATCATTAAAAATATATTAAGATCTCACCAAAGTGTGAAAGAAGTCAAGTCTTCTTTTTCTAATGCTTTGCGACAGGTCATATTTTTTTAGATACAAATGTGATTTAAAGTGGATGAGTTTGGGTGAGGGCAGTCCTAAACTTTCAGGTTTTTTTGACTGGATAAAGCTTCAGAAACAGCTGACTGATAAAGCATCACTGCTCAGCTCTTGGTATATCACAGGCTTATAGTCGGAGTAGTGGATCTGCTGTTTTCTTAAATAAAGTTATCCGTAGTTATCTACCAGCTTGACAGCAGTCCAGAGGTAAACAAGATGGAGAGAGAGAATAAACAGCCTGCTTCCACTGCAGGGTGAAAACCTGGAGTCTGAGGAGACAAAGAGGAGAGGATGTATGAGTCACGGGGTGGCTGCAAGAAAGAGAGGGAGAGAGAAGAGAGTTGGAAAGAGATTAAATCTGCAGAAGCGAGGAAATGAGTGTCAGAGAAATGGAGGCAATGGCAGATAGAAGTAGAGTGTTAAAGGGGAGGAATACAGGAAGCCAAAAGCTGCAGAGAAATGTAAAGAACATATCAAAACGTTAGGAAGTAGTAGAGAGGAAGGAAGATACCTATTTTACACGCTATTCCAAAAAGATTACTGTTGTAAAAATGTAAATTTCACCTGTTTGTTTACAAAATAATGTAATTTTGATGTCCCATACTTAACAGTAAGCAGTCCAAAAAACAAATAGAAGCTCCTGTCTGTGCTGTTGTAGTATGTAGACGTGTTCTCACAGATTGTAGCCTTGTACTATTGACTCCTCTGCTACAAACTCTTTCTCTGCTTCAGTGTCTTGTAATGAGGATGAGTTGTGAATCACTGAACACGTAACAAAGAGGAAAACGTGATCATATAGAGAGAGAGGAGTGAGGAGATGCACACACCTGCTTCCCACTTCCCGTCTCCCTTCTCTTCCTGATTCACTGAAAGTTTATCTGTTCGCTGTATGTTTTACTTTTATTGCCTACACCCAGTTCCAGGAGGCGCAGGCTCGACGGGAGGCAGAGGAGAGGAGGAGGTTTCCCCTGGAGAGGAGGCTGAAGGAGCACATCATCGGACAGGAGGGGGCCATAAACACTGTGGCCTCAGGTAAACAAACCACCTTAAACCACAAATATAACAGGTGCATTTAATTACACACTTTTAAACCACAGCCTCATCCTCCTCATTTCACTGTTTTCTGTGTCTCTCTCTTTTGAGCATGTTTCTGCTTTGTGCTGCCCTCCTCTTCCTCTCTTGCTCTCCTCCCAGCCCTCCAGCAGTAGGCGGGTTCAGACAGACCGGCAGAGGCTGTAATTGGTTAATTGTGATGAATGAGCTGTCTGTCAGGCATACACAGGTGCTGCGTGTGTGTGTGTGTGTGTGTGTGTGTGTTTGTGTGTGACAGCTGAGGAGGCCAGGCTTGGAGCCGCCAGTTAACACAATTACAGAGAGGGGAGACATACTACAGACACTCCTCCCCTCCACTTTTTTCTCCCTCTCTCTGCTGTGCCTCTTCAGTCTCTTTTCCACGTTTGGCTTTCTCTCCTCTGTTTCTCCTTGTGTTTTTAACTCTCCATCCCACCCTTCACTCTTCCTCCTCACACTCTGCGGCCTCCATGCTGTGCCATCCATCTCCCTTTCTTTGAACGCACGTTGTCAGGGATGGACAGAAGACAGGCAAAGTGAATGAGACAAGAGGATAAAAACAGATGAGACAAGCAGGTAAACAAATGGAGGCAAAGGACAACAAAAAAGAGACAGGAAGGGTGATGGCAGACGAAAGCAGAGAAATAGCTGAGAACCAGAAAGCTCGGAGCATTGACAAAAAGACAAAGAGAGCGAGTGTAATGCATGGAGAAGAGGAGGGAGGATGAGTTAGAGCACAATAACCCAGCAGACAGTAAAAAGCTGATATTACACCAGGCATCCATGGAGGCCATGTATTGATCCGCAGATATGTGTGTGTGTTTGTGTTCAGAAAGCAACAAGCGATGAAGAAAGAGGCTGTGTGTTACTTTTATGATCTTGAACATTTTGCGTTTAGATTTGTGAAAATAATCAACTCGCTCCCAAAGCAAGAAAGGAACATTATAATTTTGTAATATTTTTGTGAGAGCTAATACTGCTGAGTTTATAACCAACAGGAGAACAGCTTGGATTGTTTCCCTCTGTAATTACATGCTTAATCAAAAAAACTACAAAATACAAACCAGAGAGTTGTTTTAAACTAAAACAGTGTTTGTTGTGTTGCAGATTTGAGCAGTAGTTACACGTGTCAGTGCAAGAAGAAAGGATCATGGGATTTGTAGTCTTTGGCAGGGTGATGAATGATTGTTGTCATCATGGCAAATTGTCCTGAAAGCCATAGAAGACATCACCCCAGTGATAAAAGAACAGCTTATTGATCTTTAGAGAAGTATTACAGTGAATATATCACACACACAGACACACACAGTGAGAGAGAGAACGTCCATCTGCAAAGACTGTTATCGAAACACACTGTATCTACTGTACAATTTTAAATATGTTTGCTCAGTGTTGTTCGTTTTTATTATAAGTGAGTTAAGCAGAAATCAGTGAGGTCAAAGAGGGGACAAGGAGATGGAACATGAAAAAAAAGGAAGGAATGTATGGTAGATAAGGAGACAGCAAATGAATAAGTGATGTAAATAGTGAGTTAACAGTGAAAAAGCTACATACTGTACACATTTTGTTACTGTATAGTGTGAGTTCTTAGGACTGCGACTTATTATTTTAATTTTCGATGGTTAAGGTATATACATGTGACTGCAACATCCCCAGTTCAGTTCCAGGCAAATACTGTACCTTTTTTGCATGTCATCACACTTTGTTTTCTCTCTCCTATTATAATATATAACCAGAAAAGCAAAAATTCCATTAAAAAAAACTTTAAAAATGCCCATTTCAATTTCCAAGAGGCTAAGGCAACATTTAAATTGCTTGATTTGTTTGACCTTCTGTTACTGAGGTCAAACAAAACAAGATGTTCAGTTTTCAGTTAAATATATCAGAGATAAAAAGAAAATGTTGTCACATTAGAACAGCAAAAAATATTTTGTAATTTTCTTTGAAAAAATGCATAAATGAATTATTGTTTTGCAGAAAAGGATCAGTAAATAAAGTTTGGTGTTTATATTTACAGTTGGTGTGTTGTCATGTCTCTAAAACGGCTGTTTTCACCTGAATTCCTCATGACAAACAGCTGGCCTGCAGCAAGACAAGACACACACGCACACACAAAGAGTACAAATACACCAACTATACCATACACACACACACACACACACAGGAAGGAGGTTAGATTGATCCAGGTTTAGCTCTCAGGGCTAAGAGTTATTGAAGAGAATCATCCCTCTGTAATCATGTTAGAGCCAACCAGACCTGCCCAGTACACACTGCTCTCAGTGTGTGTGAGTGCATGCATGCATGTGTGAGAGAGAGCTTTCATTTGTTTCGTGTCTCCTTCCTTTCCTTGCTGTTGTGAGGGTCCTCTGAAAAATGTCAATGTGTCCTTCTGTCAAAGTCGCTCTCAATCAGCTAAAACACAGAAGGTTACGCCGTCATTCACAAAGCCATTGATAAAGCCGGTGGAGCTTTGGAGCCCCTCTTGTCACTTTTCATCTCTGTGGCCATCTCTGACACACTCGTTTGTTTCTCTCCCTCATTCTCTGTCTCCGTATCTCCATCACTCCTCTCTCTTTCCCCTCTTTATCTCCTTCTACATCCTTTCTCCTCTTTCCTCTCCTTATCTTTGTTCTGTGTCCCTCTCGGCTGTGTGATCTCTCCATCTCTCTACCGCTCCTTCTCTTCTTCTGTTCTTTATGATTATCAGCTATTAGTAGCTAATTTAACACACACGCAGCTTTGTAGCTGCAGCAGGTTGCACTGAGTGATCAGAAACAGATTGATTGTGTAAGACTAAGATGGTTTGACAGGACATGTTCTGTAGGTGTTAGTGGACACTTTGGCTGTTGTAGAATGAATGAAATTAAAGTTGTTGTTTTTTGGGGGGGGGTTGTTCTCTTAAACAACATGGCCACAGTTCCCCTGATACTTGTTTAAGCTGCTCTTGATAACTTGCAGAGAAAAGTGCAAATCTGAGATACACTGTTTAAGCTTGTTGTTGTCCATTTGTGTCACTAACCATAAGATATTTATGCTAAGATCTTGTGAGAGGAACAGTTTATAGCTGTGTATAGCCAATGACAAGTTAAAAATAATAAATGGCAGGTGTATAAACCTAGTCAGAGACAAAGGACATGTTGCATAAATTTACTACTCTGTAATCTGACTGAAAGACTTTTACAATGTTGTTGTCACTTGTCAGATTCAAGTGGACAGGGTTTCATAATGTGAAAATCTTGCAGGACCGGTGTCTGAACAGTGGCAGTCTAGAGGTAAAGTTGATCATTAGAAGCCAAAGAGGGACGTGAGGGAGAGGACAGAGCTTTTACTGTATGCTGTGTTCATAATGGAGCTAATACATGTTTCTGTATAAAGATGTAGAGGTAGACTAATCCATCTCAAGAGCAAGAAAATCAGCACATTAGGAGGCAATAAAAACATTTATTCTTATAAAGGATACACTGGATTCCCTTCCACAATGTCAAGAGATCATACTGGGTAAACGTTGTAAAGAAGTCATCAGAATCAGAAATACTTTATTAATCCCCAAGAATAGTCATGGTAATTGGTATCCCAGCTGTGCAGCTACATTTCTGCCATCAGCTGCACTGAGCAGTCTTGAGGTTAATGTTCAGCACATAAAGGGAACTATGGTCATTTTAGCTTTATCAAGATAAAAAAAAAAGTGGGGTCCACAGGGGTGAACACACAGACAAGCATATTGATGCCTTTGAACATTTACAGTTTCCACTTAATGTTAGGACTTTGGACTCGTGAGGAGGATGCCACACAAACACAGGAAAAACGGGCTGTTTACGAACCCATGACCCTTTTGTCAAGACACCAGTGCTGAACACCGAGCTGCTGTCTCACTGACTTTGTTTGATCCTGCTCATACGTCTCAGGTTTTGGCTTCAGCCTCTCAACAAGTCCAGATTTGGACGAGTTAGTGCTAGTGTCTGCTTCTTCGTTGAGTGGCCGAAACCATGGCCAAATACACTCTTTACTCCTCTCCAATCCACCTCATCATCCTGTCTTTGTGTGCGTGTGTGTGTGTGTCTGTGGTTGCTGGGGTGATGGCAGGGTTGGGTAGGCACTCCTCTTTAAGCAAGCATGTGTGTCTGTGTCTGTGCGTGTGTGGGGCTGCAATCCATGCTAAACTGATTTTGCCATGGCCGCGCCAGGGAGGCTAACAAAATTACTGCTGGCTAATGGCCCCACTGACTGGGGGGGGAGGCAGGGGCATTGTGGGTAGCTTTCTGGAGGTCTCTCATCTCGCTCTCTTGCTCTGTTTTCTTCTTTCTCCCTTTTTTCAACCAAATGTCTCTGACCCTTTTCTCATCCCTGCTCTCTCACTCTTTTATCATAGTTTCTGGGGTACCCTCCACCCTCAGGTCAACTTGGCTCAGTTGGGCGAAACTTACTTGCAAAGGCAACAAATGCAAATGACAGAATAATAGCCTCCTTTCCCTCTCTCTCTCTCTCTCTGTCTGTCTCTGCACTGTGTAGCCATCAGGAGGAAGGAGAATGGTTGGTACGATGAAGAGCACCCTCTCGTATTTCTCTTCCTCGGCTCATCAGGAATCGGTAAATCACTCATCTTAAACACACACACACACACACAGACGCTTTCTCTCTGTTTTGACCTCATGAAGTGACAAGAGAAAAAACCCTGGTCACCTAAAAGTAGCTGCCAAAATAAACAGAACACTTGAGTAAGTCAAGTCTGATGAGTAGATGAAGAGTGTATTTTACTTATAACAAATTAATTCAAAAGAAAACTGAACGCATAAAACTACAAAAGCAGGTCACAGTGTAGAACGTGAACAGGTTGTAGAATCTCTGAACAGTATTCAGTAAATGAGTTTGTCATAATTCACTGTGAAAAGAAACTTGCATTTTTGACTGTTTCTCACATTGACTTATTGAGTTGATTAATTGTAAGAACTTGGGTTTGAAGATAAAATTGGGGCCATAAATCAAGACAAAAGACAGAGACAGTTAGGAAGTTTTATTGTAAATGATGATGTACTATTACAGATTAACCACATTAAAATCAGCTCCAGCTGCTGTTTTTGTTCCATACAAGGTCTCTAGCTAATAAAAGATCTTTGAGCCTTATTTTTTTAATAATTACTATAAATTTCATCTGCGTAGAAAGGCAGTTTAAGTCATGTCATGTAGTGAAAAAAAATGCATTTATAAAAACAGATTATTGTTCTGATTATTGTTTTGAATTGCTGTATATCTGTAAGACTGATTTCCAGACCAATCAAGGTATTTTTTGCTTTTAATTTGTTGATATTGGTCCATTCTTTGACCCTTTGAGGTCTGTGTACACCAGCTCCCAAAAACAGCTGACTGCACCCCCTTTCTGACATACTATGCAGCTGTGAGTGAAGAAACCTCAGAGGAGCACTAACAAAACAACAATATCCAGCATTTTCAATAAATAATATGCACTGAGGATGGTGGAGATGACCTGAGACTGTCTTAATCCAGACCTGGCTTTTCTGCTGAAACAGATCCACATTGACACTCATTTATCCACGGATATGTTAAAAATATACTAAGACTAATGTTTTTAAAAGCTGTGATACAAGAAGAACACACAATAGCAAGGTGTGTGTGTGTGTGTTAGAGTGGAGGCAGTAGGGAGACAGCGGGATATTATGGGCCAGATGGATGGCTAAACAAGAGAGAGATGGTGAAATGACAGGCCGGAGAGATGGATGAAGGAGAGGCAGTGTTCATATTCTCTGTTGCCTTCAGCGACAAACAGTGGCCATGAGACATCAATATTAAACACAGCAACAAGACACAGGAGCACACACACAATCATACCCGTATGCATACCAAACACAAGACATCAATATCATATATGAGCATTTATATGCAAAATATTTTACCAATAAACATAATGTGTGGTGCTGGAGAGCTGGATATGATTGAAAACTTTGTAGGAGGAGGCTCTGGGATTTAGGCCAGCACTTAAGAGTCTGTTGGTCTGAAATGAGTAAGCTTGTTTTCCTGACTTGCTGAAATCTCTGCATACTGATGTACTCCAAAAATATATATTAAAAACAAAATAATTATATGGGTGCAGGTGATGTTCCTGTTTTAAACTGAATAATTAAATGATGTCATTGTTTTGTCTGACTGGTTTGATGGCTGGTGTCACAGGGAAGACAGAGTTGGCCAAACAGGTGGCTCGCTACATGCACAAGGACATTAAAAAGGTATGTTTTGTAGTGTCAGACACACACATATACACACACCTGTAGAAGAAAACAGGTCTCAGTTTAAAATATGTACAGATGTGTATAAAAGTATTTGATATCTTTCCACTTAAAATCTAAAAACCACAGTTTCCTCTGAAATAAGTTTCACCTGACAGAGTAATTGTCATCTCTATTCAATATTTAATACAACAGGGATGTGTTTGATTTTCTATGTAACATTATTCTAGATAACACAGCAAAGAAAAATGGCACAGGCAAACGTTGGGAATATACTGTAGCATTTTGATGCAATGATGACGCACTTCAACTGGTAGTTTGTCCTCTTTCCATTAATGTTCAGTTGGATTAAAGATCAGGACTCTGTAACAGGCCACTTCAGATTTGTGCTAACAGTAGGTTTTGGCTCATCATTCAGTGAGATGTGAGGGTGCTAACACGTCAATACTACACACCTACAGTACCTGGATGTTTTATAGGAACTGGGCACCTCACTCAAAGATGGCACCAGCTCATGTTAACCTGGTGCATGGGCCAAGAGGCTTTACACATTCCCCCTCGGCCTGGAGACTTTATATTGTGATATCATGAAAATAAAACTCCAAACTCTGGAAAATTTAATATTCTATATAAATACAAAACATACATGAATTAAAAACTCAGAATAAAATAGTAAAGAGCTACCCTGTTTACATTTCTAGATGTCCTATCAACTTTTTTTCAACATTTCTTTTACAGCATGTACTGGGAAAATGCTTTTTGGGCCAAAGGGTAGATTTGTTTCATTGCTTTACCTATGTGAAAACTTGGCTGCAAGTCTGAGCAGCTGCACCGCAGTCCTCTCTACTGAGACATCTATATACAGTCTGTATACAGTGTGTTGTGCCTTTTGATTGCAGGGTTTCATCCGCATGGACATGTCTGAGTTCCAGGAAAAACATGAGGTAAGATTCTTCATACCTGTTACAAATACACTGTGCATATATTAAACTTTATTACATATCACACACATTGTGTTGCTGTAACAGAAGCTCATTCACTTCAGACAAGAGTTGATCTGTATTGCATCACTCGTCTGCAGATTCATAGCAATGGTGCATTGGATTAAATCTGTGTGTGTTATAATAGATGCATAAAGCAATATTAATGTTGTTTTTTGCCCTACTTTGCCTTTTTCTGTGAAGTTTGGTGATGAATACATTTAATCAGTGGATGAGCTGCATTATGTTTTGACATTTAAGAACCACATTCAATCAATTCCAGGATTTTTATTCACTGTTAACATTTTGTTGGTGTTCTGTTTAAGTTAAGTGTGATTCTGATAAAAACACGTCTGCTCTGTGTTGCATTTTTAAACTTATTATTATCTTTCCCTCGTCTCCCAGGTGGCGAAGTTCATCGGTTCCCCACCAGGGTATGTGGGACACGAAGAAGGAGGTCAGCTGACTAAGTTGTTAAGGGCGTGTCCCAACGCCGTTGTCCTGTTTGATGAAGTGGATAAGGCCCACCCTGATGTGCTTACTATCATGCTGCAGCTCTTTGATGAGGTGTGTATACAAACACAAACATGCATATTTACTGTACGATACCTTTGTAAACTTAACATTCAGGCTGTTGTTTCACCCTCTGGGATTCCTGCTTCTCCTCTCACAGGGTCGTCTCACAGACGGAAAGGGGAAAACCATTGAATGTAAAGACGCCATCTTCATCATGACGTCTAACGTCGCAAGTGAAGAAATCGCCCAGCATGCACTGCAACTCCGTCAGGAAGCTGAGGAGGTCAGCCGCAGAAAGCTGGCCGACAGTCTTGGTGAGAAAATGCACTTATTTGCAAACACTTATTTAGAGAGCAAACACAACTGTATGTTCTCCAGAGCTGATGAAGCCTTCAGGATGGAAGGTGAATTGTCTTCAAGAGCTTAGTCCAGTTGCCACTGAACAGCATTTTTTGGGATAACCATGACCTGGACGACACAATAGACACTATAGGTCTCAAATAAGCAGATATCTGATGAATAAAATCTGAAGTTAAATGTTAAACATGTTGACATTGTGTTTGTTCCAGATGATGTACAGAAAAGTCATGACATCAAAATCTCCAGACAATTTAAAGAATCCGTGATTCGACCAATCCTGAAGGTAACGTGCTCAAGTGTGAGGTTTTGTTTAACTGTTGCATTTCTTCAGCAGTTTACTGTAGTTAGGGGCGCTGCCTGTAGTTGTCATTGTTAATTCTTTGGTTCCTCCACAGGCTCATTTCCGGAGGGACGAGTTTCTTGGTCGGATCAATGAAATTGTATATTTCTTGCCGTTCTGTCACTCAGAGCTGTTACAGCTGGTCAGCAAAGAGCTCAACTTCTGGGCTAAAAAGGTGGGTATGGGGAATATATTTGGATTCCTGTTGTCACAGCATCCTACATTTATAACATAGATGTCCTCCAGTGGGAGCCGAAGGCCTCAGCCATTTTGTCCTGCAGCTGTGCAGTAACACACACACAGATCAATATTATGTGCCGCTGCTACTCACTATAATGTGATTACAGTGTTTAACATGTGGAGCCTTCATCAATATTTAATTATTAATATTACAGGCTGTGTCGTGATGGGCAACATGGGCCCTGCAGGCGACTGATAGGGGCCTGACTCATGACTCTCACTGAGATCATTTGTCTGTCCTTTGAATGTTGCTGTGTGTGTTTTTTGTGTTTGTTTGTGTCTGTTGTTTTCCATTTTTAAATGTGTCTTCTAATAACTTGTCTCTGCATGTGGCAGGGGTATTAACAGCTCATTATTACTGAATCCCGATAATTCACTCACTTATATTAAATGAATGAAATGTTTAGTGCACCATTGCCTTAATATGGTATTTATTGTATATTAGTGTGTATATCTCTGGAGTAAAACAGGGATCTTATTTATTGAATGAGTGTTAATATGAGTGACTAAATAAGCAGCTCTGATCACTGCTATTGACTGGTGTTTGATTAAAATGCATTAAGGGCCTGTTGATTAGCACTGGCAGACATGATGCTTGACAGTATCTACTGCTGATGCATTTGTCTCCGTCTCTCAATTTCATTACTCCTCGATCCATCTCCACCACCATCTTCTCCTTCTGATTTGATTGTTTATGATGCTCCTGTATACTGGACTTCTCACCTTCATCCTTTTCCCCCTCTCTCTTCTTTCTCCTTTTTCTTCTCGTGTCTGTCCTGCCATCAGGCTAAGCAGCGCCATGACATCACTCTTCAGTGGGATCGTCCAGTGCTGGACCTGTTAGCGGGCGGGTACAATATGCATTATGGAGCACGCTCCATCAAACATGAGGTATGGAGATAGTGTAACACAACAGGATGTTTTAGAAGACTTGAAATGATAATGATAATCTGAAAATCCTTCTTTCAAATCCTGGGTTATGTCCACTGTTTTTCTGTTGTACCGCACTAGTTCCATTGAAAGCTCTTAGAACAAAGCAATTACACAGATGTGAAACTGTTAAATGTTAAAAATATCATATAGATTTCATGTTTATCTTCATTGTAACTTCCACACAAAGGGATCAGAGAATGTAGTGAAACTGGGTTTGTTAAAAACTTGTTGGACCATGATTGTGCATGAAGCTGTTAGGCAAAGTGTTACATAATATAGGAGTAACAACCAAAACTATGACAAAAGACTAATGTTATTAAAACCTTTGTTTAATGCAAGAAAATCAGTCTTAATTGAAAAAAATGTTTCTCAGTCATATAGAAGTAGATATTTGGTCTGTGATACATAAACAGCCTCCAATCAGCAGAGAACAACGCACAGAAAATACCAAAAAACGACAGAGCTAAACTCTGCCCACTAACCTCATCACTGATGTCTCAGGTTGAGCGTCGGGTTGTCAACCAGTTGGCTGCAGCGTACGAGCAGGAGCTGCTGCCCAAAGGCTGCACCCTGCGTCTTTCTGTTAAATCAGAAGGCCAGGAGGAGCAGAGCACACCCAGTCTACGCCTCGAGGTGGTAGGAGAGGACAGCTCATCAAGAACACTGGACATCCGTCCACCGCTGAGCCCTGAACACTAACAAACAACACAAAAAAGAAACACATAGGATATATATACAGACATGTATGTACACGTGAGACTCGCAAAATGTCATCATCATCATCCTACAGCATCAGTAGAATTGATTTTCACAATAAAAGTACCTCTGATAACCACAATATTACTGCCTCTTTTTCAGTACATGCAGTAATTTCATGCCAACTTATCTACACTATGCAGTACAGTGTCTGCCAGAAATGTACTGGAAACCATTTAATGTCACCACAGACCTTCATATCAAGATGTGCAGAGTTTCAGTAGATTAGTAACATACAGTCATGGCCAATATTATTGGCACCCCTGGAATTTTTCTAGAAAATGCACCATTTCTCCCAGAAAATTGTTGCAATTAGAAATGTTTTGGTATACACATGTTTATTCCCTTTATGTGCATTGGATCAACACAAAAAAAGCAGAAACAACTTTTGCAAACTGCTCAAGGTCTCTCAGATTTGAAGGATGCCTTCTCCCCACAGCAATTTTGAGATCTCTCCATAAGTGTTCAATCGGATTTAGATCTGGACTCATTGCTGGCCACTTTAGAACTCTCCAGCGCTTTGTCTTCAACCATTTCTGGGTGCTTTTAGAGGTATGTTTGGAGTCATTGTCCTGCTGGAACACCCATGACCTCTGACGTAGACCCAGCTTTCTGACACTGGGCCCTACATTGCGCCGCAAAATCTTTTGGTAGTCTGCAGATTTCATGATGCTTTGCATACAGTCAAGGCACCCAGTGCCAGAGGCAGCAAAACATCCCAAAAACATCTTTGAACCTCCACCATGTTTGACTGTAGGTACCGTGTTCTTTTCTTTGTAGGCCTCATTCCGTTTTCTGTAAACAGTAGAATGATGTGCTTTACCAAAAAGCTCTACCTTTGTCTCATCTGTCCACAAGACATTCTCACAAGGATTTTGGCTTTTTCAAGTACATTTTGGCAAACTTCAGTCTGGCTTTTTTATGTTTCTGTGTCAGCAGTGGGCTCCTCCTGGGTCTCCTGCCACAGCGTTTCATTTCGTTCAGAGATCGACGGATAGTTTGAGCTGACACTGTTGCACTCTGAGTCTGCAGAACAGCTTGAATTTGTTTAGAAGTTGTTTGGGGCTGTTTATCCACCATTCGGACTATCCTGCGTTGCAGTCTTTTATAAATTTTTCTCTTCCGTCCACATCCAGGGAGATTAGCTACAGTACCATGAGTTGTAAACTTCTTAATTATGTTGCGCACAGTGGACAAAGGAACATGAAGATCTCTGGAGATTGACTTGTAGCCTTGATATTGTTAATATTTTTCCACAATTGTTGTTCTCAAGTCCTCAGACAATTCTCTGCTTTTCTTTCTGTTCTCCATATTTAGTGTGGCGCACACACAGACACACAATAGAAAGGTTGCGTCAACTTTTCTTCATTTTAACTGGCTTCAGGTGTGATCGCTATATTGGCCAGCACCTGTTTCTTGCCACAGGTGAATTTAAACATCATACTGTATGCTTGAAATAAAACGATTTACCCACAATTTTGTCCGGCCCATTTCTGCAGTTCTGTGTGAAATGTCAAATTTGTCTTTTTTCTCAGCTTTCTTTGTGTTGATCCAATGCACATAAAGGGAATAAACGTGTATACCAAAACATTTGTAATTACAACAATTTTCTGGGAGAAATGGTGCATTTTCTGGAAGAATTCCAGGGGTGCCGATAATTTCGGCCATGACTGTATGTGGATGTAGAAGCAGCCTGAGAACATGAAACATCTCATCATCAGTGGACATAAAAGCTTTGCTGCTGTTTGTTTGTAGTTGCTAAGTGTTCTTAAACTTCGCTGTTACAGTGTAGACATTATATAACAATGAAAACAGCCAAAATATTTCATATTTATTCATATGTATATTAAGCTGATGGCAACAGACGGTGTACACAGCTTAAACTGAATCTATGAGAAGCAGATTGGAAACCAATTAACGTGCTGCATCATTTGCATCTTCATCTATGAAGAATGGTGAATAGAGTATTAGTCATAAATTTATTCTCAGTAGTTTTTGCTAATAATAGTAATTTGCTGTGAAGGAAAAAAAAAAGTATTAATGACCAAAGACAGGATGACATTGCCTCAGATTGTTGTGTTTTCATTTTAATGCACATTTCACATATGGAGAAATCCTCACCAGCACAACCGCATTAATACATTTATGTAAACACAACCTGCTGATTCATTTTATTTTAGTCCCACATGAAAACGTGCAGCAGTCCATATGAATTATGGGTAATATAACTGCCTTGTGAATTGTTTCTTTTGATGCATGTTAATGTAAAGAAGTCTCATCAGTCACAGCAGCGTGCTCTAGTGCTGTACAATCTGACATTACGTTTAACATCATAAAAAAAATAATATTCAAAGTGTTGTACCATAAATGTTTAAACAGTATGCGGACAAGGCGCCAAATATAATCGAGCAACATTTCTCATTCTTGTCTCCCAGTCTCCACAGTGTAAATAAAGTCATCACAACAAAAAGGGAATTCCTCGGTTTTTTGTCCTGTTTGACTTGTAGTGACACTCCTGATGGATGGATTGATGTGTGTGTGTGTGTGATTCCAGTGCCTGGGTGGGAATTCTGCAACAATGACGCTTGTCCACCTTGTGAAGCAACATAACAGAGGAATTTCCTTGGAATTCTGCTCATTGTGAGGGTCTGTGTTGGACGCTGGGGGGGAATGTAGACACTATCTCACACACACACACCCTACAGGAATGTTTTCCCCATAGGGAAGAATTAGCATGCAGGGAAAAGGGACATTGACTATTACTGTGCTCCGCCTGGACCCCCCAACAACACACACACACACACAGTCAGTGCAGTTTATTCACAGTTGTCTCATGGGGGGAGGAGGTGTCTCTGTAGTGTTTATAAATCATCCCCTGCTTCAGTATTTTTTATAGCAAAACACTGCAATAATTTTCTTTAAGGTGAAAACAATGAGTCAGTCGATTAGTTGATGAGCAGGAGAAGTTTTTCTAGCAACTGCACTTTTCTGAATTCTAATAATAAAAATATTTGCTCAAATACAGATTCAGCCACATCTCAATTCTATTGGAAAAAAAAGAATTTAGCTTCTATTTTATGATTTGTATAGTTTCAATCAAGGATAATGGCTTTTACCTAGATTCCCCTCATCACAGGAGATAACAGCCACAGTCTTATTTATTTCATATTCATTAAATCCTATATAGGATTTCTGAGAAGGAAAAGAACAAAATGTGTAGATTTTCTCAACTATTCCCCTATTCTCTCTTCATCACCACACACTTCCCCTCCATTCATCAGTCTAGAGAGCTGACAACTGCTCATGAACCAAAGTGCACTCTGTGGTTGTATTAATTGTAGTTTACGCTGTAAAAGTTTAGATATACTTGAAATTTTAAGCCTCACACTCTTTATGCCCACAGAGCAAAAGACCAGCAGACATTTTCAAAAGTGGGGCTCTTGAAGCGGCTGCATCTGGACAGTAGCTCGGGTTTTGCTTTACCTTGAGGCTTTTCCCTTCTCTTATAACTCTGAAACACATCTACACTTTATGGTTTTAGGAAGTCAAGCTGGCATGAGTGTGTGTGTGTGTGTGTGTATCCATTTACCCTCCCCAAGGAGGAAGACAAGAATAAGAGGAGGAGGAGAAAGAGAAGAGGCTCTTAGTCTGTCCGTCAGGCTATTTCTGACTGCTGCCATTTCTCTGATTAGATTATGGAGAAACAGAAACCTGGCCATCCATCGTCCTAACCTCCCTCTCCCTCTATCTCGCTGCATTTTGCTCCCTCACTTCCCCCATCCTCCCTCTCCCTCGTGTTCAGCTCCTCTTCTCTCTCTCTCTCATCTACCTTTTTCTCTCAGTCCATCCCTCTTGCTCTGCTGTCCATCTGTCTCTATCCTGATGCCTCTCTCCCACCTTCTGCTTATGATACAAATGGAGGAGAGTTCAAGGTGCAAGAGGAAAGCAAAATAGAAAAGTGAGTAAGAGGGTAAAGGGTCAAACATGGGAAGAGACAGAGCAGAACAGAAAAACAGATGTTATTTAAGCACAAAAACATCTGTGTTGAAGTAAAGACTACAACAATAGCTTCTCTATTAATTTCTTCACCTAAACGCAAGTGGAGCTGGACACAAGCTGCTGCTGAGGTGCATGTAGATATATTAGATAGAGGATATTTTCATTATATTTTTTCTGTTTTTCTGTATATTTTTAAACAGGGGCCTTTGATGCATGTCATTCACCATCACACTTTCGTTTTCATCTCAATTAAAGCCAAAATGCACAAAAAATGACTAAAGAAAATATCCCAAGGGGCATGTGTTACATGCACAAACAGCAGATACTTGAATGTGTTACATGCACAAACGGACAGAGCTGAGTTAGGTGTAAGACACACTGCTTCTGCTGGGTGAAGAAGTTCGGGTGTGTTTGGTTTGAGTGCAGCTGCTGCGCGGCGGCTGTAGCATCAGCTCAGAGAGGTGCAGCAGCCAGGTGGAGGTGGTGAATGATGAACGACTACTAGGAGCTCTCCCATTATCATATCTGTCCCCGCTCTTAACAGAGGATTTTCATCCGTGTCCCTCCGCACTCCTCTCATCTCTCCCTCTCTGCCTGTCTCTCTCTTTCTCATTGTGCTCCCCCAGGAAAGCGATCGATTTCACCTCCATTACCTCAGTCCACTCAGCTCTGTTTAAAGATGCTGCTCATTCATGCGGCTGTAAAGCAGTTATCACAGCCCACACCGGGATTTTACTTTTTGTTTTGTTTACATGTTTGTCAAAATGAGGCTTTGTGTGAGTTTATGGCGGCTGTGCAGAGGTTCGGGGATGGACCGGCGGGCGCAGGCAGCACACACACCGGATGCCGTCCGGTTACCGCACGACAGTCACGTGACAGTCCCCTGGGAGAATTAGCATAAAAGACAAATTAAGGACCCCACCAAAAACACACCAGTCTGTCCTCCTTTCTTTTACAGAAAAGGAACAAATCCATTCCGCCTAATTCGAACCTTGCTCAGGGACAGCTCGCGTGGCAGATTGCAGCCTAATTAGTTTAGAGGGAATTTAATTCAATTAACTTTCCACAGCTCCGCGCGCCCCGCCGCTGGGCTGCTTTCAGAGCGCGGGGCCAGAGCTCGAGATCTAATTAGCGTGTTTGGAGAAGCTCTCCTGCGCGCGGCCATCCCTCGCCGCTCCAGCTGTGCTGTGCTGTGCTGTGCTGTGCGTGAGTGTGTGTGTGTGTGTGTGTGTGTGAGTCTGTGTGTACCGCGGTCTCCCGGGACCTGGTTTTTTATCCTAAAAAGCTTCTTTTTTTTAAGTAACATGCCGCGATCCATTAGGGTAATACAGGTCTGGTGCCGCAGTGGAGAGATGTATGCAGCATGTGAATAACCGCAGCTGCTCTGCGTCATTTTCTGGTGTATGAATGCACGATGAATTGATGTTAGAGCGGGCAAACGAGGATGAGTGTGATTTGATGGGTTAAAATGTATAACCACAGCTTCGACAACACGTATGTGCTTTCTCGTTTTGACCCAATCTGAATATAATCAGTGAATTTCTTTTTTTACACAAATTTTACACCGAGTAAACTCAATAACTGCATTCAAATGTGTGTGCTTCAAATTTTCATATACACTGGTCCTCAGACGTGAAACAATACGACGAGATTATGATGGACAAAAGAGAAATGTTCATTCTCAGACAGTGTTCTGAGCTTTCCAAAAAATAACACGAACCTAAACTACAGCTTTGAAAAAGAAAACGATTATTTGAAGCTGTGTGTTATCAGTTGTAAATGGTGTTCTACTTTCGTTATCATGTGTATCAACACCACCTGACTGAACACTTGAACTCTTACAGTACATGAAGAGCTGTTGCTCTGTCCTGACTTCCCTTAGATGCGCGTTGTCGTCTCAAGCCGGAGCGTCACGGTGCATTCCGGTAATTGGGGATTGAAATGCGGGGAGAGGCGCACCGACGGGACCCCCCGGCCTACGCTCCACCGTCCCCTCCCTCCTGCATCGTCCCTCATCCATCACCGGGCAAATCAAATGCACACCGCCTGCCACTGCTGCTGTAAAAACGTGGGCCTCTGTAATTTTTGATTTTATTTTATGTGCAATCAAATCCACCTGCAAGGAAAGAGGCTCTTAAGACGGGCGATGACACGACACATTTCAGTGACACTGCAGTGGAGAGCTGTGTACGATCACACACTGGACCTATAGTGGGTTTAACACAGCAAGGCTGAGGATACAGATTTAGCAAATGAAAAAGAGACATGGATCCTAATAAGCCTAATAAATGATAAGGATACTAGACTTGAATATAAATAATATAAACCAGTAATAGATTGATATTGATTAATATATATAATTAATTCCATCCAAAGGCCACAGTAATTTATGGACATGCTAAGACTGTAGATGTTATAACCTACCCTGTGTGTGTGTGTGTGTGTGTGTGTGTGTGTGGCGGTGAGAAGGCACAATTTACGCAGAGACAAAATACGCACAGGTTGTAATTAAGTCAGCATTAGTGGACTGGTTTGTAACGCCATACATCTGTGGCTACAGGTCGAATAATTCAAAATGACAACACAAAACAACAAATCAAATCCAAGAATACACAGAGGCACGCATATAAGTTTAATATCCAGTCAATAGTGTTAAATAAAGCTACAGTGGTCGTGTAATCAGAAATAATTATTTAATTCTAATATTAAATTATTGTGTCAGTTTACTTAATTATAAACCATTCAAACTGAAACGTGGACATTTGTTAAATGACTGCATCTATCTTTACCTTTTATACTAAAGCTTTGAACTATTTGTGATCTCAGCAGGAGTCAGCGGAGGGTTAAATCCTCACTGATGATGCAGTCTCACCATTAGGCCTGTGTTTGTTTGTTTGTTTGTCCTGGTTTCATCTTGCAGCAGCTGCACAGCAGCCATCAGCGGTTTGTAAAATCAGCGTGACTACACGTGTACATGACCAGTGTCACTGACTTCAATTAACTCTTAACAGTAGAAATAGAAACTGCGTCTTTTACGAAGCTGCGACAAAGAGGAGTTACTATCCAATAGCAATAGCTGCCCCAGTCTGAAGCAGGAAAACAGCTTTCCACATGTTCTTCTTTGGGTTTTCATGATGGATGGACCTGGCAGGCTCTCTCTCTGACTGACAGCTTCACTTGGATTTCAGACCACCGCCGCGTGTCGCGGGACAGATACCGGGCTGGGCCTCCCGCGTGGCTTTTCTTCAAACCAGCGTCGCTGCTCATCCCTTATCCCGTCTCTACCCTTATACCTCTCTGTCTCTCTATTAAGACGGCCCAGTCATCGATCATAGAGAGCAGTCTTTCACCATCACCACCACCCTGACAAACACAAGTTCTCCCTTAGCTTCGTTAAGGCCAATCAGCATGCAGCCCCGCAGATCCGCAGTCTGTGTCTATCAGGAATAATTACAGTGGCAGGAAGCATATGAGCGGAGAAGGAACAAATGATGGGAATTTAATTAAGATTTCTCCACAGATCACTTCGTGTTTGAAATAACTTAAGTTTGTTTTCTCTCTGAAATAATGTATTTAGTGAGCACAGCGTAGAAACAATGTAGGGAGTCCCTCAGCAAAAAAAATGTAGTTATTAGATAGCCTTACATCATAAAACCTATTAAGAGAGGGGTTATTTATTAATACTGTTAGTAGGCTATAGTTATTTATTATGTAGTCTATCAGGACGGATTGACGTCTAAACACAAAGCCTAAATTCATTAATAGAAGGAAACATAGCGACAAAACACTGAGAAATATGATGATATGGATTTTTTATTATCCTAATCATAATGGATTTTACAGTGTTCATAATTATTCATTGTAACTACTGCGATGGGCGTGTATGTTTTATACAGGAATAAGTGTTTAATTGCTAAATGATCTTAATATTTAGTTTTAGTTTTGTGTCCTGACATAATGTTTTAATGTTGCTGATATTAACTCAATCACAGCTCTGACTGGAAAGATACGTGTTAAACGTACATAAATTTTCCCTAATAACCCAGTCCTCCATGGGCCCATAATCCCTATAGTCGGGGTTCCTCTCCTAGGGGCCCTCAGGAGCCTCTAGGGGACCATTGTGCCCCCCTCTGTTGACTCAGACGTCATGAATGCCAAAGCTCCCCGTTACTGTTTCCGTCAAATCGCCCCATGAATGTAAAAGTCCAAAGTTAAAGCCTCCGCACAGGAGAAGTCTCCCCCTGCGCTGGAGCACTATAGGGCGGATTAGCGGCCTGGAAGAGACCGGTCCCCGCTTTGAAGGGATTAAAGTTTAAATTCTTAAAAGCGGGAGAGCTAGGGTCGCTCCTGGCTGCTCTTTTGGGAGGCAGAAACGGCCTGGAGAGTTTAACTTTGAAACAGTTTAAGTTTCTCGGTAAACTAACCTCTGAACCCTCAAGACGGACCGAGTACACACAACAGACGGTCCGGACTGAGAGTTGACCGGTTAATGTGGAAGCAAAAAAAACAAACAAAAAAAACCACAAAAATCACAAGGGGTGTAAAATATTCATTTGTAAGTGGCTTAAATAATATAATGCCGCCATGATCGCACAGAACATACTGGTAATTTTATGCTTAGCCCTGTGTGTTGCTGTAATAGTGGTGATTTTTATTTGTCGAGCTTGGGACAAAAAGTTTTCTCAATTCAATATGAGGTTGTATTGTTTTCTGACATATGTTTCTTGTTTGTGGGCTGTGCTCATGTACTTTATGTTACCTACAGTAGCTAGTTTTCCTGGTGATAAGGAATCGAAACTTTGTTATATAGGCAACATAATAAAGAGGGGGGCAAGGTATTTGTCATCATCTCAGGGGAGAAAAACTAATTTCTAATTTGGAGCAATTATCTATGCAAACTGTGTAAATAATTAACATGAATAATTAGTTATTATTAAACGGCTGTGGCCTACAAAAAGACAGTAAATAGGTATTAGACGTGAATTAAAAGCTTATAACTGCATTTAGAATACGACATTATTGCCAAGTACGTCTTTTAAAAGCAGGAGACGCTACTAATGCAAACAGACTAAATGTTGCCATAATATTTTCTTTTTTATATATATTTTTTATAGGCCTATTGATCTTAAATTCACACCTCTTGTTTTTGGCCTTGGTGAGCCTCGGGCCGGTGACAGAAGGAGCAATAGAAATGAGCCACGCTCCATCAGAACTGGAGAAATCAGACATCAGCGCGAGAGGAGCACCGCGTGCCGCCCCGCCTTCCACGTCCACCACTTCTCACTAACCACGCGATCAAGGCTTTAAACAAATCTTATTATTAATACTTATTTGTAGTTTAAGTGAGTAGAGCACAGCCAATGCACGCATGCGCGCAGGTACTATGTGACGGGTTAATGACATTAAGGAGCCTCGTCGTGCAGCCTGTGGTCAAGCAGACACAGAGCGCGCACTTTAAAGCAATATTAGGCATTTTACGCGCGCGGGCACGAGCCAAACCTAATTAATTTTTTTCTGCGTGCACGTGCAACGTAATTTAGGTTTGTGGATTATATTATTTGGTGAAATTTATCCGCTAATCAAAAGCCTGTTAACTTCATGAACAGATCTGGAACACAGCGCGCAGCAGCCGTAGTGTGGTTCAGTAGCACCAGATTTGGAAACTGCGCGCCTGCCTGTCTCAAGCCCTCTATGTGTGTGTGTGTGTGTGTGTGTGTGTGTGTGTGTTGGGGGCCGTGTGGGATATGACTTATCACATTGTATGACACCGAACAATAAACTTAAACCAATTTCTGAAGCGTCAATGCATTTATGGTTAGCCTGTCGTGGTTGCTCAGTTGTCTCCGCAGCCAGTTCCCTCTCTAGTCCTATACATCAAACTGACGCTCACTCTGGTGACATCTCCGTAAAAGTGATCGGAATCAAATCAGAGCTTTTAATCTCACCAATCACCGTCACATCTGGACGTTTCCCCCGACATAAAGACTTCTGTGCAGCTGCAGTTGTTTCCACGGGCTGTTCCGGGGCTGGTGAAACGGTCCTGACCAGACCGGAGCACGGACCGTGTGTCTTAACCTGCACCTGCTCACAAGACGCATCTTAGTCATACGTTAATAAATGATCATCTCACAGTTTTAGCCACAAATGTTTACCTTTTAGGACAATAGCGCCATGCAGATCAATCACATTTTACACTGTCCAGTAGTGTGTTTTTTTTCTGTGGATGCAACTGATACCAGACAATTTTTAAACACAAAACGAGCACAATAATTCGGTTTAAATTTGAGGTCAGTTTGCCTGAAACGCTACAATCATATTTTCTAGTTTAAACCTCAGAAAACTCCACACGCAGTCTTCTGTCTGAGCGCAAAGACTTAGGTTATAAACTACAAAAAAACAAATAAGGGATAGTTTATCTGTCTTGGCTATCATAACAGACTTCTCTTTTGGTAAAACGGTTTCAATTGCAGCTCAGTATTTTTTAAAGCAGTAGAAATAAGGAGCCCCAACTTTTGCAGTTGCAATAAAAAAAGAAACAATAAAGCAGCCTTGTTCTTGTCCTGACTGAAAATGATCTTTGAGGTTCGTTTATGGCGAGTTTATGAGCGGATTAAACTCATAATAACACAGTTTATAGATATATTTAAATACAACATAGTGATTTAAAGTCAGACCCCTGATTCTGGTCACGTTTGAGGTCAGAGGGAAGACTGAACTCACCAGAATCACAAACGTCCGATAAAGGAAGCAGCGACATTATAACTGTTTTAAATGATGAATTACGATGTTTTTTACTCCGATTATTTAACTCTACCGACACCTGCGAGCTCGCGATGCTCTGGAGCGTGTGGGCGGTGCACTGAGCGGTGGGAGGGGGCATCCATGTGCGCGCTCGCTCACTGCCGGCATTGTCATGGAAACTAGACCACCGCCTCGCTATTGTCTCGCGCTCTGCCAAGTTTATTATAAACACCGCGCGAGCCGCAGCAGCCCTGTCAAAACGGAGCCGCGAGCGCAGAGCGAAGTGCAGCGCTGGGAGGAGAAGTGAGGAGACGGACTCACAGAGACACGAAACCAGGAGGGAGAGAAGACGGAGAGCGAAGCTGCGAAGAGAAAGGAGACAACATCTGGATTTCCTACTGTTAAAAAAATAAATAAATAACGAAAAGCATCCGCGTGAGAGTGAGATACAGAGCGCACAGCGGTCAGGAGTTTTGGAGAGACAAGCCAGCAGCGCGTGGAGATACTGGAGAGACACAGCAACTCTGAATATCTGCGACTAGTCTGAGCAACATTCACGGTGTCTCCTGAGATAAAAAAAAAAAAAAAAAAGCAGCTCCAGACACAGGTGAAAACTCTGACTCAGAGTTCAGTTCGTCGTGTTTGCAGACCGGTGTTTGCACCGGCTGACCTCCATGTATAAGATGGATTACTCCTACCTGAACTCCTATGACTCCTGCATGGCGGCCATGGAAGCGTCGGCCTACGCGGACTTCAGCTCCTGCAGCCAGGCCAGCTCCTTTCAGTACAATCCGATCCGGAGCGGACCCTTCTCCAACCCGGGATGCACTCCGCTGAGCACGGCCAGCTGCACTCTGGGAGCCCTGCGGGAGCACCAGCCCACTCCTTACTCGTCAGGTACAAGAAGCTCTGTTTTTCACTGTTGTATTAAAGTCTACAGGGATCTCATTAAGGATCATGGCAGAATTATTGTCTATTAGGGTAAAAAAATATTTTTTTAAAGCGAGCAAACAAAAAGTTTCCTAAGCTAAGCACTTTGTCTCTATCATTTTCTCTTGAGCTGCAAAACACTGCTTATATCGTTATAAAAGGAACTGGAAAAACTATTTCATCTCTAGTTTTCATTTTAGATGACCTGACGCACTTAGGCCTAAATAGTTTTACATGTATTTTACCTTAATGAATCTGATTTCCAATTATATAACTGCAAAATCCAATTTTGCAGGGAGATATTTGCGTAATGCTTTGTGTTTTAATGTTACCAAATATTTTAATGATGGCGCTGAAAAAATCTGATTTTTAAAGGTCAAACATTGTGTAATAAATTTGAAAATACCCAACACTCACCATGTTAATATGTAATAACAACGACAATAACTATAATAATACTACTAATAAAAATGATACTAATAATATTAATAGCAATAATCTGCAACAATTATTGTGTTTTATTCTTAATTATAAATCAAATCTTGAGATCTAAGATTTTAAGATCATTATAAATTTTGTTCGTTTTCTCTGACTGGGGTCATAAGGCCTACACATAAACGGAAATGTAGGATTTATATATTGTGACATAAAAGCCCCGTTTCAAACCAGTTTGAAAATAAATTTTAGTTACGAGCGTTGACATCTGACACCTGTTTTGAAAATGTAGGCTGAAGATTTATTGCAAAATATTTGATAAATTCGAAAAATAACCTACCTATTTGTATTTGTTATAAACAAACATATATAACTAATCTGACTAATTAACAACACAATAAAACGAAAGTTTTCGGCTAAATAAAAATAGAAATTTAAAGCATGGATTGACTATCTGAGGATGGATTTCAGCCGTCTGATACCTGGATATTGCTTTTTCAGGGCTTCGTTATAAATGTGGCCTGTCGGGCCTCTCACACAGTGAGGTTTTATGTAGTCTGATTATTTTATTCTGTTGTCAGTTCTCATTGGTTCAGATCACACTGTGGTCAATGTATCCGCCTTCAACACATCAGTACCTGGGCCTGGTGTGCAGAAACACCGGAAACAGCTGTTTGTCATTTATCAAACTATGACAGATGTCCTGAAAACGTTGTTTATGATTGTTTTATTGTAAAAGTCCAAGACGATGCAGGTCCTGTTTCTTTTGCGCAGGGCCTCTCCGGGTTAGTAAATTATAGCAATTCATGGCTCCGCTATTTTAAATCGTCAGTCACTGCGTTTTCACTTTAAGATCACTAAACGCATACATATGTATATTTTCCTCTCAGTTCCTTACAAGTTTTTCTCGGACCCTTCCGGCCTGAACGAGAAGAGGAAGCAGCGGCGCATCAGGACCACCTTCACCAGTTCCCAGCTGAAGGAGCTGGAGCGAGTCTTCGCAGAGACGCACTACCCGGACATCTACACCCGAGAGGAGCTGGCGCTGAAGATAGACCTGACCGAGGCCCGGGTACAGGTGAGCGGACTGGACACCAAACACCTGAGTCATTATCAACATCAGAGACACTATTTGTAACGCAGTTACACACCACTCGTGTATGTATGTATATTTGTGTATCTATAGTCAAATGAAGTAGTTGTACCTCTGTCCGTGTTTTGAAGGTGTGGTTTCAGAACAGGCGTGCCAAGTTTCGTAAGCAGGAGCGCGCAGCCAACGCCAAAGCCAACAGCTCTGGTGGCACCACAGGCAGCACCACCAGCAGCAGCTCTGGAGGGAAGAAGGGCGGAGAGCCAAGATCTTCATCAGATGATGATGAGTCCAAAGAGTCCACCTGCAGCCCCACACCTGACAGCACGGCCTCCCTGCCTGGCTCAGCCAATGGAAACTTGGGCAGCCCTGCAAGCCTAAGCCCCAGCCCGGCTCCCGCCAACAGCGGCTATGTAAACACCTCTAGCTCTCCAGTGCTCCAGGGGCTGAAGCCACCCAGCTGGTCCAGCCTGGGGCCGTCCAACCCTGCCGTTGCCCAGCCTGCTGCCCAGACTCAGGAGATTCTGAAGGCCTGGCAGCCGGCAGACAGTATGACCGGGCCCTTTGCTGGAGTCCTGTCCTCGTTCCACAGAAAACCCAACCCCACCATCAAGACGAACCTGTTCTGAAGCACAGAGGAAGAGAAACAGACATTATGTGGTCCACTGGAACTGTGAGGAGCTTGTAGCTTTTGTTGAAAGAGTTAGGACTAACCCACTATAATGTTGAATTCACTGGAGTAGACTGCTGTAGCTCAGTGAGGCCCTCGGTTCTTCTCCCGTCAAAGTGACTCAAAAGTCAGATAATTATGATAATTAAGTCAAGGGTCTCTCTCCCCAAAATATTATGCAATCATTCAGATTCTACCTGCAAACATGACATGTGATGACTTACACTCTTCATTCACAGGCTCAACTCACAGCTGCCCACACAGTTTGACCAGACATCACTCTTCCTCGGATAAAACTTACAGACAGTGTTGTTAGCTCCATTTAGTGATGTAAAATTCTTCATGTACTTTTACTATGACCTGACTAAACTTTTAACAGAGACCAGAGGGGGATATTTGTGTGTCCACTCCAGTCCGATTTCATACAAAATTGATTTGACTCATACACACATCTGACATTGTCTGCCCTCCTTTCCTGTTTTTCTTGCACACCTACACTCACATTCCCACGCTCGGTGCACACTCACACAGCCAAAGCCGCAGCCCTGATGAGCATGGTGGTCAGGTACCAGTTTAAAGCAGAAATCTAAACATCATGCTCCAGTCTCTGCTGGGGGAACAAAACAAACGAACTTTAACCATCAAGCACAACTTTCTCTAAGCCACCCTGACACACAGAGTCCCACCAGAAGGAATGGGGTCCCCCTAAATCTCTTTGCTGAGCAAAACAGGGCACCCCAAAATCCAATTACTGCAGCTGGGTCCAGACCAGACACCTCCCAAGTTCAATTCATCCCCTCCTTCTTCTTTACTGTATTAAGTCCTGACTTCCCCACTGCAATCCTGAATGTGACACCCAACCCCTCCTCTCCTCTCCTCTCAGGCTTTTCGGCCCTATGCTTCGACTCTCTCTGTCCCATAATTCTTTGCTCTATCAAACAGTGGGCACTTTGTTAATTCAGCAAGGGAAAGAGAATATGAGGTGTTTGTCCCTGTTTTCAATCCACATCCTGCCCTGTTGTCTGGGTGGCGAAAGGTGGAGAACTGTAGTTATACACAGAGCAGAGTGTAACCTACAAATCTGTCAGTCTAATTGAGTTTAATTGTAATTGAGTGTTAGTATCATGATACTAAAACTGGTTTCTCACCTCTGTCACTGGAGGGTTTTTTGTTTTTTTTGACGATTCTCCTGCTGGAAACAAACGAGTCTGTTCTGCATCCAGCTCTTCGGTCTGTGGCGTGAACTACAGTGGATGCATAACTCATCACACACTCCAACTCAGATTTGCAGTTTCATTAGCTCTCCTATGGCAGAAAAATATGGGATGATCTTTCAGAGAAACACAATGCAAGCTGGTTAAACACTGATAATACACTGAGAGATGGAGTTTTTTTACTGTATATGCATAAACGCCCTGATTTTGTTCCTGTCGACCTTGTCTGTTTTGCAAAGACAGAAACCCGGCTGTTTCTACTTTATGTGACCTTGTGCTTGTGTTTCATCTGTTTTGTTGCAAATCACTGAAACAAGCGCTTCCTCCAGGAATCTACGAAAAAAAGGGGAAAAAATTATTAAAATAAAAAAATAATTAATATTAATATTTTTTATTATGTCTGTGCGAAACCCACACATTTCTTTAAAATGTCCCATGAAAATTTGTGGCTGTAAATTCTGTAATTAGTAATATAAATATTAGGTAGATTTTGTTTATTTCTCTCACATTACTTTACAGAATAATTTCATTGCAGAGCATCTGTCTAACAGGTCAACGTGTCCATGAAAACTATGAATTGACAGACGCTCTAGTGAATGAGAAGTTATAGCACTACTCTGAATATTCTAATAAATCTACATTATGGAAGCACTACCTGATGACTTTAATGATCTGGTTTCTTGTGTGTGGCAAAACCAACTGTTGTGTGTTAAGTCACAAAGCTATTTTCATGAACAGTGAGGCACGTGCTCGTGGAATCATAGTTGAATAAAAATTTACATGACAGTCGCTCATTTTCATTTGATCGTACACTTTTCCCTTTCCTTTACTGAGGCAGGTCTACAGCTCACAGATCATAACTGTTTCATCCTTTCACCTTTCCCTGCAGACAACAAAAATAGGAAAACAAGTGAATCTGTAAAATGAGGAAAGATATTAGCTTTTAATTGAAAAAAAAAACAGGGGTGAACAACTTACATTAACTTAACACAACCAAAAGAGAAGACTGCATTAAGAAACAAGATAAAATGGAGTGTGTTAGAGAGAAGTCTATTTTTTACTCATACATACACACACACACACACAAACAAACACCACTGAGAACACTGAAAGGCCAAAAAGGCTTAAAAAGACATTTAACAGATTTAACACATCTGAATCTATCTCTGCATCTGGCTGTTAAAAGATTAGACATACTGCACTACACATGATCAAGACGAGTAGCTGAGTCTAAGGTTGTATGTGAGTAACATAATTCAACAGTGTATTTGGGTCAGAAAGAAAATTAGGAGAAATTACACATTGATGAAACTGCTACATTCACATTATTTAAACTTTTTATCATATTTACTCCCAATTGTGTAACAGTAAGATGTCCTCCTTGCAAAATATTTTAGTAGCAAAAGCAGGTTGTGTGGTTAATTAGAGGAATCATTATGAAGTGATTCACCTTGATGAAGGAAGGTGTCAGGCATGTTGAGATGAATTCACACTAGAATCATTTAAAATGACAGTAAACTAGACTTTGAGTCTGACAGGAGGCAGGGTTTAAATTAAGAACAAATGAAGGCAGGTAGAACACTAACAGGTACGTTAACACTCAGATTTTTAACTGCTTAATAGTATATTCTGAACAAACCATTGAGAAAAACTATAAAGTTCGACTCTTTCACTGGTTGTGCCTTATTTAACCAACTTACCTCAGTCATGAAGGCTATTGATGAGGTTAATGGAGTAACAGCACCACCTACTGGGTACATCACTGAACAAGTGCCCTGACACCATTTGAGTCCTGCAGAGACCTGACTGTTTATCATAACACTACACTACATGTCCAGTAATAAAACAAAAGAAACAAATACGACTTTAAAAATAAGAAAAATCTCTACACTACATGAGATGTTGTAAAAAAAAAAAATGTTCTGGTGACAAATTGTTTCTCTAAGACAACAACAATATGATGGCTTAGCAAATCTGAAGTAGAATATACATTAGTGAGTCTATGTGGCCATGTTAACCTATTCCCTGAAAACGCTCCATTTAAACAGTTTAAAATGAAAAAGTTGTGACACGAAACTCATGATATTTAACTCATACAATGCTGAAATAAGATTTTTCTTCTGCAAATTGGAATTTTATGTCCTCACACATAATTAACGTTTGAGCATGAAAAATCTACTGTGTGAAATCTTTTAAGTGACATTTCACTTTGGTGCAGCATTTATTACCTCATGTTTGTTGACCAAAACCAAATGCTGACTTTACCAAAAAACACTTTGCTCCATGTGTCCCTTGTCCTCTTTTGTATAAGGACATAAAGTTAAAATCGCTCAAATGCTGTGCCAAGGTGAAATATGTATGTTTAGCTCTAACTGGACTGGTTTGGTTGATTGCTCCACATTCCCTTTATCATTAAAAACACATAAAAGCATAAATACATGCACAGACACTAACACAACAAAGGCCTCCATTTCAATATAACAGTGGCCCACACAGAAGCACAGAATTTAAAAAATGTGACTTCAGCTCACTTCAGTCTGACATGCCTGTGGGCTAGTTCCTCTCCTGTCACCACTTCCTGCCCACCTCCATCACAGAAGCAGGGCCGTTGCTCTGCCTGAGCTGTGGGCTGATATTATACTCACGAGTGCTTTCTAACAAGTCCCAATACTCATACTCTAGTTGTGAACACTGGTGGGGAAAAACCTGAGATTCTGAGATGAACACAGTGTTGTTTAAACAGTCTGAACTGAGGAGGCAAAACACAGGCTGTGTGTTTTCAAGGCTCTGCTTTCCCACTTCCTCCTTTTCATTTTGATTTAAACTAAAAAAAAAAAAAAAAGATCTGAGGAAACTCTGCTACTACTCAGTTAAGGTTTTCCAGCACAAAAAGGAAAACTGGCTTTAATTCTAACTTGAAGACGCAGGAGAGAATTGATCATCTACACCAACTCTGTCTGGACAGGAAAATAATATTATCTCCTCCTACACCTTCTTATGTAGTGATGCTTAAAGTATTAAAAATGATTCTCATTAAATAAGGCCTCCTCTATGACAATGACCCACATACAGTACATGTAAAAAAGGACGTTGGTTCAACAAGTGTTTTTGAAAATACAAATGGAGTGCAAATTCTCTCAGAAGGCACAGTCTGGCATGAATTGGCACGTTCCAGCTCATTTCAGTTTAGCTGAGATTTGGCCTTCCAGGTCCAGGAGTGGCACCAGCCTGGTTTGGTGCAGTTTATTTCTGTTGCTGCTGCTGTCTGAGGCTCTCCAGCAGAAGTCGCTTGTGGGTGGTGTCGAGCACTCCTGCCTCCTCCAGGTCCTCCTCAGTGATATCACTGGAAAAACGATAAAAGATGTAAGAAACAAAATAGATCTTTCACCATCTTCATGTTCACCCACTACTGCATGCATCCCAGTACGAATGTCAATATACTGTATCTGGGTGTGTGAGTGTACATACCTGAGGAACTCCAGGTCGTCCCAGCCGTTGTGTAAAAGACCCTCCTCATACCTCTCCAGTCCCAGTTTCTGCAGCCACTCCCCCACTGAAGATTCCCCCACAGACAAAGATGAACTGCTGCTGCCCCAAAGTGCCTGCAGAGGAGAAATATAACTCAGCATCAATTAAAAACGACCACAGGAACCCCTCAGCTCATCACAGCGACTGAAGAATGTATGCAAACAATGTCACAGGAAGGTGATAGTGTATACTAGCTTAGACAGGGCTCTATTTTTTCATCTGAAGAAAGAAACACTTACATTTGAGTTAAACACAAGTGACTGTCCTCTGCTACCAGTTTACAAATGGTTACAGATGGTTGTATGAACTATACAGGCTTGTTATGCTGTGCTACATAAAACTTTTCAGGTGAAGCCCTAGTTTAGTGGAAAAAATAACAAAGACTGGGGTGGCCTGGAAAAAAACAGACTATAACCTCCAGTCACAGTCAAGCTTCAACCCTTTACAAGACAAGTATCCTTGACTGAGCCACTCATGAATGTGAATTTAAATTAACTGCTGACCTCCTCAGGCATGTCTTCTGCGATGCTCTCCGTGATGGGGTTTCTGGGGGGGAACGTACGGCAGGCGTCCAGACTCAAACCCATCGGTGGCCCTCTAATAGGCGGCGGTGCTGAGGGAGCACGTGGAGGCTGCCCTGGAAACTCACTCTCACTCAGCGTCTTCGCCATCTGTAGCACAGAACACGACTGGTCGTCCAATGCCCCTGGTCCAACACCTCCTCCTCGCCTTAAACCCTCTCCCAGGCCCATCGGGGCAACAGGACTGGCTGCTGGGATCCTGTGCTCAGTAAGGTCTGGGTAAAGAGGGCGTGGTTTGGGGAAGGGTGCCTCTGCAACCATCTCCAAGGCTCCCTTAGGGAGAGGAGGAGGGGGGAAGTCAGGAGGGGGTCGATTCATTGTGGTTCCAGTTGTTCCTCCGACACCTCCCCCCTGTGCCCCAGCCATACAAACGCCTCCATCGTCTTCTGAAGAGCCCTCCTCGCTAATGGCACGGACTGCGTGTCTTGCCATGGGTCTGCGTGGGTGAGGGAGTCCTGACGCTGCACAGGGGGATTTATTTCGAGCTCCAGCTGAGGGAGGAGGGGCTTTAGCTGCCTGAGGGTTTGTGGAGGTAGGAGACGGGAGAAGCTCAGGTGAGAGAGCAGCTGCCGATTGGTTGGGAACGCCCTCCAGGATGTAGTAGGCGGGATTATTGTAGCTGTTCTTGCTGATGGATGGATCAGTGTCTGATGCATCCTGCTTAGATCTTCACAGTACAGAAAGCATCAGAAGAGACAGTTAATTTATCACCTTTTATGTGGATGGACTTGCAGCATTAGGTATTAATCTACAGCATGTGAAAAGTAAGGGTGTGTATACTGGTCAGCGTGTATGAGATACATAGGTGTTCTGTACCTTGCAGCAGTATCCTCTTTCCTTTCTCCCTCTTCACTGACCTTGCCCAGCTCTCCCAACGGTTTACGGACCACAGACGGCCTGCATGGTGGACACAACACAGAACAGGATTAAAATTAGTAAGAGAAAGAAAATACAGAATAACAAGCTAACATGGTTGTACTTTGGGATACATTTACCATAAAAAACATTATGTTGGTTCCAATTTCCAGTCTCAAAATGTTCACATCTAATCTATTTCATGCACCTTATTCCCCACAGAGTCAAAGTGGAGAAGGTGGTGAAGGTGAGGAAGTAAACCATTTTATACTAAGGACAAATCTTTCGTATTAAAATAAATTAAACATTTTTAGATACAACATTGTTATGGTATTTGCTTGTATACAGTATACATTTTAGTAGAAGCTTGAAAAAATCTATTTTGAAAAATGTGATATATTTTAAAACAAATTCAAAATATTGTACTGACTTGACATACTCATGTCCCGCTCTGGATACCATCGTGGATCTCCCTTTAGGTCCACCTGCCTCATCCTTATCCACACTGATCCACTCTAAAATGCAAGAATAAAAAGAGCTATGCGCGACACTCACAGTAAGTCTTACATTACACAGAATAATGAGGACAGTTCATAACTGCAAATTCTTAAAATATCTTTAGTAGTTTGTCTAAACTACTTTATTTACTGTCATTCCCTGTCTGTCCGCACAATGCACTAACCTACAACCACACATTTATTTACAGTGCATTACCATAGAGTCTCTCCCTGGTTCCCATTCTTTCCGAAGGGACTCTGACCCTCATGGACCCCCTTATATTTCCTGTCTCCTCGCCACGATGGGACAGGTAAGTGTGGAACTGCTGTGCTGTGCTTCCAATCATCGACTTCAGAGCCAACACACACTCTCCTAAAGGGGGAAAATATGTGTTTTTTGGTCAGAATAAAAGAAAAAAGGTCATTTGCAGAGTTGTAAAACCACACCACAAACACGAACAGTGTCTTTATACCATATGACTCATATCCATCCAGTGATTTCACTGTTAGAAGCAGATGTTGGTCCTGCAGGTACTCGATCTCTGAGAGCAAAGGTTTGAGCGTTGTTAGCTGTTTGTTGGACCAGCCCACACGCAGGAAGTTGACGTTGTCGCTGCTCTGACTGTCATTCTCATAACTCTTCTTAAACTCTACAGATGAGAGACAGAGAGAAATGCAGGACCGAGTGGATGGGAGAGAAGACAAAGGGAATAAGGTGGGAAAGAAAGAAGGAAAGAAGGAGGGAGATGTTTCTGTTGCATTTCATTCAAAAGTAAATGGTAGTCAGGAAGTTGGGATGCAGCACAGGTCAAAAACGGATTCTAGGTTAAAGGTATACTGACTTCCTGAGTTTGGGAGGGAGAAAGGACAAAACAAAAGGAACAAACAGATGCAATTTTATTACATCCATCTGATGTTAAAAAACCCTAGAGGAAAAAAACTATGTGCTGTGGGTCACTGAAAAGGTGCAGCCATGTTGACCTCACCTTCAAGACAAGTGGAGTAAAATTCGATGAAGAACTTGGTTCTGCTCGCCGTTTTCACTATGGCCTCGATGCTCTCAAACTCGATGTAGGCCTGCTCTGAAGACTTCGGCAGACCTAGAGGGGCAGGAAGGAATGGGTGTAGAGGAAGAGAAGGACGGAGAAAGGAACAAAGAACATTTGTAACTTACTTGTAAATGTGAGGTTATGGTCAATGTAGCTGTAATAAGCTGTAATGTTACTTCAACATGGAACCAAAGCAAGAACACATTTTGAATGTAAATGGAGAATAATTAACAGGTGTGAATCATTTAGCAGACTATAAGAAAACAACTGTCCGAAAGTGAGCTGGACAAAGAAAAACAAATGATTGAACATTTTAAGGACGAGCAACAACAGAAGGAAGAGAGACAGAGTTAGTCCAGACGGGATGTCAATCGACAGAAAGAGGAAGAAGTATTTTTTAGAACTTAAATTTATTTATTTTTACCTTTCTTGGAGACAAACTGGGAGGTCACCCCCACCTCGAAGGTACCAAACACTGGGGAATGATCACTGGTCACTATATCATCTGTACAGCCTGGTGAACAAAAGCATAATGTCCTCTGTTGATCACTCGTATTAACAGTCATATACAGTCTAGAGTTCGACAATGTACAGGTGACATTAACCACTAAACCTGCATGGTAAAATTGCTAAAAAGGACCTCCGTTACACTGAATAGCAACACGTGTAATGAATTTTTTTTTTTTTTTTGCAGATGGTCTTACCGTAGGAGTTGCAGACAATGTGTGTTTCTGGGTACGACTTCCACAGGATCCTGTCACACCACGATGGAACATTAGTTCTCATCTGGAACAGACAGAAAAGTAGAAGAAGATGACATAGTATCAACAAGATGACTCACAAAAACAGGAAATAAAGCTCGGTAGATCAGTTAACATACTCCTGTGGCCTTCTGCTTCTGCCACACATATGTGTCTCTTGAGCCTCGTTCATAACGATAGGTGGGTGGAAAGGAGATCTCTTCCTCCGCTGCAAGAAGATACACATTTTAACAGGTAAGTCTAAAAGTGTAAAGCTGTATATATATTCACAGAACACTGTGCTATTTAAAGTATTTAAAGTAAACTTTAAATGGTGAGAATTAAAGAGAAAGCTCTTACATTTTCTCACAGTGGCAAAAAAGAATAGAGACTGAAATGTTAGCAGTTTCTGAATAAGCTCATTTTAAGTCTTTTGATTTGTCTTTTCTCCAGTGAAGCAAAAAATCACAAAACCACACACTGAGTGGGTGAGTGTGGACAAGCAGCCACATCCTGTGTAAGTGGTTACTTACTAAAAGAAAAAGTGACATGAGACAGAGGGTCATCTTAGTCTTATGTTTTTGACTGCTGTAGATCATGATAGAAAAAAACTGTATGTATGTATGTATCTTACTATAAATATCGCCTATCATATGATGCTTTTTGGCTTGTTTTTCAGTATTTATATATATATAGTAGCAAACTAATAAGACAAGTTGTCTTGGGGCACGACAACGAACAACGAACAGGTCCTTTTGGGAAGTATGAGTCATCACCTCAGCTGTGTTATGAGACCAATGAAACTTTGTTTAAAAGGACAGAAAACTTCTGTTAATGTTGAGATTTTTTTAACTATTATTTCCCTACACTTAAACAGTTCATGCTCAAGAATATCGTGCACTGGCTCAGGCCTACTGACCAAAGCGTAGAAAGACTTTATTTTTCTCCCTCTCCAGGTTGAGCTGGTCCACCTTCAGTAGGGGGTCAAACTCCTTCCTGTTAATATAGTTTAAAATCTCCTGCACACACAGACACAAACAATCACATCATGAAATCTTATCCAGGTTTGCTGCATTTCGCAGTTTCATCAATCTGTCCACGTGTGTGTTCTGCTTCACCTGAATGTCCATATCGAGCCTGTAGTTGAGGTCTCCCAGCCAGAAAAGGTGTGTGAAACGCAGTGAGATGTCAAAGGAGCTCAGCTGTTTGTCTCCTAGTGACAACAGCCGTAGGATATCAAGGTAGTTCTGGTTTCTCCTGTGGAAGTCAAAGATCACATGTATCACAGGTAACAACTGGTAAAAATATAACTATGTGTGTGTGTGTGGGATGTTGTGTGTGTCTGTAAGTACATCTTATATTATAATATATATAATATAATATTTAGTCTGTCTCCACAAAATAAAACTGCAGCGTAAAACACATTTTAAAAAAAAAGGTAATGTGTGTGAAAATGAACTAAAACAAATTGGATGTGAACAATGCAAAATGTGTGTGTAGGACAGTGGTGGGTACCTGGCAATTTTCTCATTCCCTGATGTCAAGTGACAATTCACAAAACCAAAAGATGTCCCATTGAACATGAACGACACACCCACAGCTCCTTTGTTGCCTAGGAAACCGTCAAAACACACGCACCATCTCAATACATTACATAAACGAATAGTCGTGTGATAGTCAATCACACTAAAATGTCAAAACACACTACAATGAAAAATATAGTTTGTCAAATCATCCAGACACCAGATTTCTTCTTAATTCAAGTCACATTTTTCATAGGCATGTAGCATAAAATTATGCCCCTTTGTTATTCCTGTATCACACTGTGCTGTCGTTCCATTGTTTATATTTTATTTAAGGGTATGAAGGAAGAATAAAGCACTGTTGTTACCCAGTGTGTTGGCGATGCCCGTCTTGACACTGGACATTCCCACGTGGCTAATTCGGTTCTCGTGTTCAGGTTTCACCAATACAGCAATCTTTATGCTCCACAAACTCTGCACTGCAATCTATAACCCAGAACAACACACAATATAGTCGCCATTCATCTACTCACTGTACAAAAAAAACACCTTTCTTCATTCTCCCCCCTCATGACTGAGTTGGTAGATGTGAGCAAGTAAAATAATACAGATGTAATCAAAGAACGCGATATGTTTTATAACAAATATTTAATCTCAGTTTAAAAAAAAAAACTTCCTCACTGGTTTATAATCCAATTCCGTGTGCTCCTTCAATACAGCACGAAGTGACTCGACCCACTCACGATCACACACTGAGTTTTCCTGTGTTCCAAACACATAAAGGTCATGAGGGATAGTCACTGTCATCTCATCCAGAGTCTTCCCAAGGCCACGACACAACACCCATGAGGCCACAGACTTAGGCGAAGGCACTGAGCCTATAGACCAAAAAAAAGACCAAAATAGCACATTCTCATCAGAAATACTAATGTCATTGTTGTTATCACTGTAGATTATGTCAAATACTGTGTGTGTCTAACCCATATTCCAGGTGCCTATGAAAATGGAAATCATGTCTGGCTCGTCCTGGTTGGAATGTTTGTTCTTCATCAGCTGCAGCAGCTGGCAAAACGCTTCCCGCTTCTGAAACACACACACACACACACGTCAGTTAGTGAAGAGTGTGTTTTTAAGTAGCACCACAAACAATCAGTGTGTGTGTGTATATACACAGTATGTGCTTTCATTAAACCTTCAGACATTTTTTATGTATTTTTAATGTAGACAGACAACTCTTATTTTTTATTTTCCATCATGTTTTCCTTCATAAAAGAAGAAGAAATAACTAGACTAAGTAGCAATGCAGAGTTGCTCATGTAGAAAGAATCTGAATTCATAAAAGCGCTTTGTATACAGGTCTATGCTACAAACCTCAGCCCTGTTTGTGTCCTTCATCTGACTCTGAATATATAAATAAAAAGGAAATGTGAGAGCATTTCCTTATCAGTTTCAATATCAATGCACATATATCACTGTAACATTTGCAGGTACAGCAGATGTAATTGTAAAATACTCTGCCTTCTTACATCTTGAAACTATGTTTGAGAGTGTGTGCGTGTGTGCATGTGTGAGAGAGACCTTGGCACTAGCGAAGATGAAGTCTTTCCTCTGGCTCTTGTCCTTCTCCTTCTCAAAAACAATACCAAGCTTATTCTGCACCCGCTGTGACTTGATCAACTGGCGGACTGAGAGAGATAGAGAAAGACAAATAAACAGACGGGAGACAGAGCATTAGAGATAAAGGACAGGAAGGAAAACCATGGTCAAAGAATAGATTTAGACAGTTAAAGAAAGTTAAGGTTAAAGGTTAAAGTAGAACAAAGAAAATGAAACAAAATTATAACAAAGAAAAGTTGTTAAATGCTTCTTTTTTTTTTTTAAGTCTTAACACAAAGCGTCTCAAACACATACCATCCACAATATAATGTGGATGGTATGTGTATAAGAGACTTCATATAAAATACATTATATTTAAATTTCTGTTCAATAATTTATAGTTTAAACAGTGAATAATTTTCTCAAACTTTACATATAAAAATACAAAATCCTATTCTCATTGTGTATACACTATTTGTATGCTTCTCACTTTTGTCATGTGTGAAGGTGGTCCAGTCCTCCTGGCTGTCCTTCACCTTCTTCATCACCACCAGTCGTCCTCCCTCCACGTCCACTGACAGTGTGTACTTCTGACTCTTTCCAATCTTTGTCAGCTCTGCCAGGTAGACATCCAGCTTTACCTGTATTGGGTAGGATGAGAAGGATTAAACACACACACAGATGCAGAGATTGGGATTGCTACAGAGCTATCTCATTTCACATCATATCAAATCATCACCACCAGTGGTCTCTCAGTCAGCACTCTCTCCCTCTCCTGTTTTCAAACAGACAGCAGACTTCAAATATAAGGCAGCAGTGATGACACAGTGTCCTGGTCATCTTGATATCACTCATAAATCCATAGTTCTGTGACAAAGTGGGCTCTTAAGATAAGGCTCTTAATTTCTCAAGAAAACAGGTCGTCAATTTGAGTCATACGGTTTGGGTTTAACATTAATGAGGTCTGTTTGCACATCAGTGGGCGAATTAAATACCACATCTTAAACCTTTCTCCTCTTCCAAACAACATTTCTGTTCCTGTGCAACAGGAAGCTGCTGAGAAGATACCACCACAGAGAACACACACTCGGCTGTTAATCGTACGGTTCTGCTTACTCTTCTGACTCACCTCCTTCCCCCTACAGTAAAAAATCTCTCTCTACTCTGTTCTCTCTGCATCTTCTTCATCTCTGCTCTTAATCTCTTTTAATCCTTTTACTATCATTTTTCTTTTTTTACTCTCCTGTTGATCAGCAGCCTCCTTCATATGTCTATGAGTCTTATTGTTTTTTTACACTTCCAAAATAAAACAAGTACAATCCTATAACCGTAATACAAAACATTCACTTACTTACATACTTGGTCTAGATGAGAATAGGAAACCAAAAGTCATAAAAAACACTGAGTATGAAAAAGCCACTGATTATGCTACAGGATGTTTATTACAAACACTGCTTCAGTCTCACATCAGCTCTGCTGACAAATCTCCAGCAGTGTGTTGAAGAATACATGACTTCACCATCTATTTTACTTTAATTCTGATTCAGTCTGTGCTGCATGAAACAAAACTATACTTTCTTGATGACATGTGATAAATCAAATCTTGGAGCATTCCAGCACCAGACCTCAGGTTTGACTCTAGACTAAAATCACTTCATTTATCCAGTGTCCTCATAATTACTAGAATGCAGATTTTTCACATCATCCATACTTGATTAAATTAAGGTACATTAATACAGCATTATTACTACTAGTTTAATACTAACTTCCCTCATCCTGAAACAACCACTAATAGTGTGTGGCTGGTATGTGTATATAAATATAAATATAAATATGTATATATATATATATATATATATGTGTGTGTGTGTGTGTGTGTGTGCGCACAAATACCTCAAAGGCCTGCACTGGGATGGCTTTGCTGTGACGCATGGAGAGAGGAGGAGGGGAGCATGGAGAGGATAAACTCATGTCCTGGAGAGCTTTCAGGGCCTGAGGGGGGAAACAAGAGGAAGGGTGGGAGGAGAAACAGTTAGTAGACATAAGATGAAAAAAAAAAGAAGGAAGGCAAGATAGACATAAAAAAAGAAACTGTATTGTTTTCAGCATCAGGGTTGGTGTCGACAAGGGAACAGTTTCCCATTTCCTAAACACAAGCTAACAGGAGCCAGTGACATCATATGATTTGAGTAGCTTGATTTCATTTCCTTCCCAGCCTGCTAGAGCCCCTCTTCACCAGTGAAGTCCAAAAAGAAATTATTTGTTCTATTAATGCCAGCAGAGCCGGTCACACTTTACTTCATCAAAACAAAAAATCTGATTGGATAGTGCAAAGAAATTCTGTGGCAAAACAAAAAAAACAACTTTGAAATGTTATATCACATGGTGCACAGTCTCCATCTGGCTGTATTATTATTATTATTATTATTATTATTATTATTACACATTATGAAAATATATTTGAACAGAAACAAACAGACAAATGGCTCTTGTGTCTAAAAATGTCACATAATCCATCCATCTTTCTCCATCTGTGTCTCTTCCATGTGTTGTGTGTCAAGGCCCCCAACAAGACATAACAGCCCGCTGGGATACACATGCAGCTGGCAGGGCTTGTGGACAAATGATCCATCATATGTACAGGGTTATCTAAATGGACCACCTCCAGCTAACAGCTGTGTGTGTCTGTATGTGTGCACGTGGGTATACACCCAAACACAGAAAGAGACAGATGGAGAGAGCTGACGGGATTGTGTGTGTACATGCCTACACATGACGTGTACCTTCTTCTCTATGGAGGAAAGGAGTTCTTTGAGAACTGCCAGTTTAGTCACAAGGTTCTCCAGCTCCTGGTCTCCACCCTGATTCACTGACTGATGGAAGAAAAAAAACAACAACAACACACAATTAGAACTCATGCTTGTTGTGTAGTTTAAAAAGAAAAACAGAATGTAACTAAGAGAGGAGGGATGATATTGTGTGTTTTGCTGCTATGAAGCCTCATAATTTAAGTTTTCAAATACATATAAGGATCAACAACGTGACTTTTATGGAGATGATTTATTGAACCGTTCACTGAAATGTGGCATTTTATCCAGACTCTCAACTAAAAAAGGTCTAGCTTGTAAATCTGCACAGCAAACAGAGACCCAGAGAGATACAGAGCTGTACCTGTTGGATCATCTTGGAGACCATGAAGGCGCTCTGCTGATCAAAGACTTTAGAGAGGATCTCTAGACCAGACAGAACCTTATCCACCTCCCTACAAGGGAAAATAGAGAGAGATCCACGACTTAGCTTTAAAAAAATTGGATCTAATAATCTACAAGGAAACAAATTCTTATTATTTTTATAGGAACATATTGAGCCTACACAATTAACAGATAATTAATAACCATGTGATTTTGTTGTTATGTTTGAATGTGCAACATGTGGATAAAACAGAAGGTAGTAGGCAGCTTTACAGAGAGAGAGCAAATCCTACAGTATATTATGTCAATGGCGTAATGAGCAAATGAATAAAAGAATAACTCTGTGTCTGTGAAATATGTGCTAATGTAGCCTTCTTACCCATTAAGCCGTTTGCAGGAGGCCACTAGTGTCTTGTTGAGGTGAGGCAGGGAGCAGGCTCCCTGTTTGACAGCCTCAAGGTCCAGAGCATAGCTGCCCTTCAGGTACTCATGGGAGATGGTGCTCAAGCCGTTAGCTGCAGGAGCACTAGAACAAATGCAATTAAAGGCCAATAAGTATTTATTACCATCACTCCTCTGCATTATCAGTTGCATATTTACACTATAGAGAAGCTTTAACTTGTCTCAGACTTTTGTAGCACTAACACTGCATGTTCTCAGTGATCGTTGCTGCCATGAGTCACACATTCAAGATTCAAGATTCAAGATTCAAGATTCAAAACACTTTATTAATCCCAGAGGGAAATTATTTTGGCATGTTAC
>JAUMHL010000005.1:15500432-15511357 GCA_032362345.1 Sandelia bainsii
TCACACCTACGGACAATCTTAGAGTCACCAATTAACCTAACATGCATGTCTTTGGATGGTGGGAGGAAGCCGGAGCAAACTCCACATAGAAAGGCACCCGGCCGACCCGGGTCCTTCTAGCTGTGAGGCGACAGTGCTAACCACTACATCACCGTGCCGCCCGCCATGAGGTCATCTTATACTTATTCTTAGTATCAGTAAAATCTGCTGATTGCATTCTCAACTAATAATTTAGTGTACAAAAAAACGTACATCATCATTTTTACAGCTTACTGTATTAAAATAGCTTGTTTTGTCTGACCAACAGTCCAAACCGATATTTAGTTTACAAAGCTGAATAAACAAAGAAAAGCAAAGAAAAGTAAATACTCACATTGGAGGAGCAGGAACTGGCGAATATTTGACATTTTGTTTGAAGAATGACTAAAACTACAAAGTATTTAAATATAATTCATTTAGTAATTTTCTGTTGATTGTCAAATCAATGAGTCAACAGCTCTAGGTGGCATCAGTTGAAAGAACAGGTAGTATAATTGCACGTTCACATAAATACATAGTACATAAAGTACGTACAGCTGGTGTGCATACACACACACACTGAACTTGGCACAAGGCAGTCTCTGATAAGGGATGTAGGTCAGGTCACTATCAGAGTACAGCTGCTGCATGTAGAGATGGTTGTTGGAGTTGCCTGCCTTATGTAATGGAGGATGTTTCATCACTTCTTTTAGTAAATAGGATGACAAGCCCTCTCACTCTAAACAGGCAGTGCCCTGACATACACAGTGTGGGCATTTTATGGTTTATTGTGTGAGAAAATGGTCTGTGTAACTCTCCAGGTAAGCCCTCATCTTATCTGAACCTTCAATTAAAACATCTGCCAAGCTTCGCCAGTCCATAGATGCTGATGTTTACCCCTTGCAGCCATTCAGCTTAATGCCACAGCTCACAACCCGCAGGCTGACTGTAGCACTGTGTCCTGCAGGAAGAAACGCTGCAGGCAACCACATCAGAGTCAAGTCAGGCGGGGACAGCCCTAAAGTTGTGTGCCATGCTGGAGTTTGACTGCTGGGCAGACAGACAGCCTCTCGCTCTCTCCCACTCACTGTCTTCCATGGAGAAAGTAAACAAATGTGTTTGGCTGAAACCTTGTCTAACACTGGCAGGCTTCAACTAAGTTAATCACATAATGTATAGCAGCAAACGATGCCAGTGTGGTGCTGCAGAGACGTTTAGGCCTGTGTACACATGGGAAAAGTTTGTATAGGTTGGTTGATTGGGGAGAGACTTGAACACAGCGTTAAAACTCCAGATTCCCTGAAGGCGTGCGTGCTAGTTGTTAACCATTTAGACTGAAAAGTTTCCAGCAGCGTAACGTTTCCTCACAAACAGAGCAAGCCCTTCCTCCAAAGTTATATTTTCTGCCATAAAGTTACTTACAGGACACACAGTGCGTAAGCTCCGTTGACACTCTCACTGTCCCGCACCAGGAAGCTGCCGTCTCTCCCGGCCCGGGCCAGCAGCTCCTCGGCCGCCGCTCGACTCAGGTCTCGGTGATACCACATCGGCGGTGCGGGCCCCAACGGAGAAATCCCACCGCCACCACCCCCGGCCATGGCCACAGCCCTTCAAACCGGGTTCAACAGAAGCGGCTTCCCGTCTTCTACGAAAACCCTCCCAGTCCTCCTCCAGACCAGGAAAATAATCCAGGGAGAGAACCGCTGCGAGGGGGAACAGACGTTAAACGTTATTCCAGCAGCTGCGCGGAGGCGCGACGGCACCACGGCGGAGCTACAAGTTGTTCAGTTGTTAACTTCGCTCTTTGCGGCTGTTTCCTCAGTTCCTGAAAGTCTCACCACCCTCCTCTTTCGCTTCCCAGTCTCACGGAAATCAGGGTATGTAAATCCACACTGGAGACCGGGGAGCGACAGCAGGGACGACTCGCATCAAGACCGACATGACGCACATATAAACTGCTTCCTGTTGTGATTTTCAAAATAAAACTACGCGGTGACGCATTTATATTGAGAAGCTTTATTTTCGGGGCTAAGCCAGACAAAGTTTTTCCTGTTTTGTCTATTTATAGCGAGCTTAACAGAACTCTGTGAAAAGGAGAGATGGAGGGATGAAGAGATACTGGGATGGATAAATAGAGAGAGGTAAGGAAGAGGAAATGATGGCTAGAAAGAAAGAAAAGCAAATAAATGCACTAACATGGAGTAGATCATTGCAAGTACTTTTACTTTCATTTTTCTGAGGTATCGATCCTCATAATATCCCTGTATTTTTACTTTTGCTTCAACATAAATGGGTGCTACTAGTTTTACCTAAATTAGTTCTCCTGCATCTGAAGAGGGGAATAGTTTTTCCCTTTGTTGGAGTACTTGCTAAATGTTTTTCAGAATATATACTGCGTGTACTTGAAATCGACTCAAATGTTTTGCTTTTAGCTGTGAGTAGACTTTATGTAGAATAAACTGAGTAAACCTACTTTTCACCCACATGATTAAAAAGTTAATAATGTAAACTAAAATATTTTTCCTCTCTACTCTTTTATCATGGCTCTAAGTTGTAGCCCTCATTGTCTTAACTACTACACTAACACCAGAGGTTCTATTCTTTCAATATCTGTGACCTGAAGCCACCGAGGAGGCCAGGCTGCCGTGATTTCTCATTACAAGTTATGCAATAATTATTTTGTAGACTACACAAACACACACACACTCCAACAAGGTGTAACTGTCCACCTATGGGCCTGACTGGCAAACCACAGGAAACAGACAGTCTGAAGCACTTTATTCTGACTTCAGCTATTCTTTTTAATTTATTTATTTCTCTAGTAGTCCACAAAAGTCTGACTTCTAAAATGTGGTATGGAAACATGCTAAGCAAGGAAAAGGTAGAATTAAAGTGAGAGAGAGAGAGATGGGTATGGTGGTGTGTGTTGCCAGTGACCTCAGAAAAGCTGAGTATTAATAGCCACAGGGAGAGGAGCCATCTCAGTGCTATTTCTGAGGATGGCATCACACAATGTGTGTCTGTGAGTGTAAAAAAAACATTAACGGTTTGTGGCTTAACAATATGTCTGCATTCAGAGATCATAAAAGGTTGTTATAAAAAAGTTTGTTATAAGTTAACTTTTTTTAGTTCTAATGTTCCTTGCTCATTCCAACATCCAAGTAGCAATAATCTATGAGAGTGGCATTTTATGATGTATGACATATAAAAATATTTTGTACAGTATGCACTAAATACTATGTAAATATCTGAAAAGCAAACTAGCAAGTCTTCATCACCTGAGCTATCTTCTATAGCTGTATATCTGTGTAAAATTAACCTGGAGAAAGCAGGATATTTTTGTTTTTAGACAACCAAATCATACAACCCTATTCAACATTAACATTTTGATGTCGGTTCATATTAGAGGTAAATGAGAAAGGATGTTAGGTGAACTGTTCTGTGTAAATTTAGGGATTTCAACACATATAGTGATGACTGAAACATGTAATTCAAACTAACTGAAAACAATACTTATTTAAGTAGTCACAGAAAATATTGGAGCATTGTAATGGTCATATTTGAATAAAACCATCCCTGTATTACCAAACATTTGCAATGTGGTCATTCCACACAAGGTCACCTGTCTTTTTGTTTAAGGGCTTTATATACAGTTCATGTAGAGTAAAAGAAATAAGAAAGACTGGCTGGTTCACAGCAGAACTTGTAATGCTGAATTATACAATGTTATCAGCAGGAAGGATGTGATTATCCGCTTCAGAAACGAAGCAGCACTTTGACAACATCTGATCTTTGACAGCAGCTAAAGCTACTTGAAGATATCGGTGATGTCTTTTTAAAATTACTAGATTATTAATCTCAGACCATAAGTATAAAAGCACAGGGTGCACAAAAGTTGCTAAATGCCCTGTATATGTCAGGTTTTTCTCATATAGATAAGCCAGGATCCTCTATGGTTACATCCTGTCTAAAGACTTGAAAGAACACATTCCGACGTGGCACTGACACACACATGCATATGTAAACTCATGCCCTATACAATAACATACATATGCAAACGCAGTCACATAAACGCCCAGGAAGAGAGACATGCACATGTTTATCACACATTTACATATGCGTTAACACTCACTTACACTCTTTTTCTTCCTCCCTCTCCCTTTTTCCCTCTCTCTGAGACACACGCACACACACACACACACACACACACTCAGGAGGGGACTGGAACCTCATAATTACAAAGCAGTGGAGCCCACTAACCACTAGCTGGCCCAGAGTGGTCATGTGATAGTGTGATCACTGGGGCCCAGTGTAGAGAAAAATATCCCAGTTAAGCAGGTCCTGGGCCACTTTTACATTTTCCTCACTGGTAGTTGAGGTCATGAACGGGTTATTAGACTTATCCATAGTTGGTACTTCTGTGTAATATCATCCCAGAGCTGTGTGCGCCATGCCCTTTAATGCCTTGTCCAGATGCACAAGCATATTTGTGTTTTATTTTCTTTATCCAGACAGATTTTCCAACGTACTGTATTTTCCCTAGACACAAAACTGCTGTGCTATTTTGATTTTTTTAAAAAGACTAAGAACAAAATAAGAAGGAAATGACAAAAGCACAGAGAACTACAAGACATAGAGAAAATAAACCAGAGCAACATATGGACTGATTATTTTCCACACATGCATCAAGTGTGCATGTAACTATATATTATACAGTCTATCATCATGTGTATTCTGGAGCAATAGAATCACTGCCTCACAGTTGTATGCCTCAGTTCAATCAGTCAGTCAAGTGAATGTTTGTGCCAAGAAATTCCCTCAAGGTGGTCCATAGATATAACGGTCACAAGAAAGGGAGAGCTGAGAGTTCACAGTGATCTTGACCTTTGACCTCTAACCACCAAAATCTAATCAGTTAATTTTTGAGTCCAAGTACCTGTTTGTGCTAAATTTGAAGATATTCCTTAAAGGCTTTGCTGAGAAATCACATTTGTGAGATTTGGAGGGACGTGTATGGGCAAAACTAAAACACAGGCCACAGCTGTTATTGGTGTGTGTAGGATACATATCAAATTAATACAACCATCAGAGGACAAGAAAGCATCAGAGACAGGACAGTTTGAGAATAGTTTTACTGTATCCTCCTAGGCGATACAGGATAGTTCAAAGATATTTTAGTACATCATTACAGAGAAACATGCAACTGCCAGGAAAAGTAGTGTTGTCAAGGCAAAACTCTGGTGTTGCTGTGCATTATTAAGGTAGTACTCAGCTACCTTCGTGTTGGGGTTTGGCCCAGTGAACCACATCTGCATGCAGTGGCCTGAGGTTTTGGAGTAGGTTGTATATAGGTAAGAATTGGACCAGATCTGTTCACACATGGACTTGGGATCGGGGTAAACTTCAGTCCACTTTCTGCACTTGCTGCCTTCAGGGCATTTGTTAACACCTGCGAGAGAGAAAGAGAAAATAAGTGAGAAAGAGAAATGATTTTGGAGGACTTGTAGAGTCTGAAGTATAATTGGAGGAATTTAATTTCAAATGTATTAATGACCTGTGAACTAGCAAGAAACATATTTAAGGAGAAGGCGTTGGAGTAAATAAGTGCTTGGTATTGTATGGATTTTGTGGGTTAATATTAATTTTTCTGTAAGACGTGTACACATGAGTTAATATTTAAGTGCCTAGGTGCCTTATGTGCCTAGGTACAAAAACGTGAGTAGGTCTGTGTATACACAGGGTAAATAACCCTTACCTGAGGTCCAGTCCCATCCCTTGTGCCAATTAGTCTTGCAGGTGTAATCATTCTTGCAGTCCTCCCACCACTCATGGCAGTCCTCCTTACAGAGAGGGACATCCAAGATACGCTCTCTGCGCCAGCTCTGATCCACCTGGTTTGTTTGATCCATAATTTCAGAATGCTAGTAACATAATTCTGTTCTTTCTCTCATTGTTTTAAAAGTATTCAGAAATTAGGCATTACAAGTATAATTGGATAATTTCATTAATTGTCTGAAATGGCAACAACAATAACGAAAACGTAAACTGTTTGAGACTGTAGCTATCCTGAAAAATCCTGTCTACTTGTAATGCTGCCATCTAGTGTTGCAAGTACACAAATACAAATGAGACTGAGGCGTCACTCATCCACGGCACATACTTTTTGTATCCAGGGTCCCAAGTGTGGTGAGCACTCATAGAAGCAAGTGTCCTGGATGAAATGTTTCTTGCACTGGGAGCTCATAACACCGCAGTGATTCCAGTTGAAGTTGTACAGGTAGGAGTTATCATTGTGGGCTTCTTCAGTGGTGTTGGCCATGCAACATGCATTGTCACGCCAGGGAGCACACTAGACAGAGGATAGGGAAAGGGGGTCACGTTGTGCTGTTAGACCACAAATATATTTTTCATCCTTCCTTATGAGTGTCAAATATCTGGATCAGCAGTGGTAAAATTATCTTTTTGTACCAGCTTCCCACTGTTTGATCTGTTCTGTCTTTGATGGGGCACATTTATATTCATCACCTGAAGATAAAGTTCTCCCTCGGGGCCAGGTTCTGTTTTGTGGTGTTTTGCATCCATACACATGTTGAGTTTTTCCAGAGACAGAGCACCACTGGAAAGGGCCAGGAACACGGAAATGACAGTCCACATAGCTCTACAGGAGGGAGGCAAGAAAAACGGGAAAAATAACATCTAGCCAGCAAGTGTTTGGGTTTTTCAGTAAGCACTGATTAAAAAGAAGATTTTTTTCTTGTTGTTTATGCATTGTCAGCAGAGCTCTACTTTAACACAGATATGATATTTTAATATTTGAATTCTGTTTGTGTTTCTCACCATCCCACCTCCCCCTTGGAACAAACCAATACAAACCTGTCTGGACTCTTATAGTCTTTCTGAGAGAATGTGTCATGTAAACGACAGATGGATGTAATACGTTTTGGAAGGAACTGCTGATTTTGAATAGGTTTTTCCAAAATGTCCTTTCTAATATTTTAAGAAAGGATTCATCACTGTTAACTTACAATATTTATTTATTAAGCAACAGATTAACTACTGCTGTTACTGAATCCATTTGGTAAGGAGGAGCTACTGCTTATATAATGAGGAACTGGAGCTTCTCACAGCAGTCCAAACCATGCTGGTGTTTGACCAACAGAAAATATATATTATATATATAATATATAAACATATATTTTACGTAGTTGATGTCTGTTGATATGTTGCCCTGAGTCTGTCTGATAGTTTTCTTGCTTTTTTATACGTCTAATTGATGATGCTGATGCTTTATGTTGAAGTTTATTTCATATTGTTCTACATTTACATGTTATTTGTTCACAAATAAAGATAATAAAAAGCAGCTTGCAGTTAACTGCTAATGCATAATGGCATAGCCTCATGCAGAATTGCTTTGTTTATTATCTCTTTTTGGAAGTGTTTGGGTGAGATTTTTTCTGTTTTGGCCAATGTGATCGTACTGATGAACTTCTCTTTATTCTTTATTTTAATTTATTAAATGTATTGCTTTCACCTTGGGAGAAACCTCAGAGCAGGCACCACATCCGAGTCACTGCTATACTAACAGAATGTTTTGAACAAAAGACAGTTAAAGAAACATTTTCAAATATATAAGTATATGTACAGAATTATTGAGCCAAAATGTAAACCACAGTCGCACACAAAAGTCGGCATCAGCCTGAAAAATGCAGTGGGAAAGTTCAGAACAACTCGCGCTAATGATCTGATCATTTTCACTTAAAATAATAGGTGAACAAATGGACAGTAACAGAAAGGTTCAAATTCTCTACATCCATCCTTCCTACGTAATAGCAAATAGTGTCTATTTTATTGTAATTCTACAATGGTGTCATACATACAGAACCACAGATGGTGTAAAACACTGTACACTAAAAACAAAATCTAGTTACAGCAAGTATCAGTTAAACAAAATAGCAGACACTAGAACAGTCAATCAAAGCTAAGAAAAATAATGGCTACATTTATAGGGGAAACATAGGACAAATAATAATATACATATTCACTTTACCTTTCTCAGATTCTGCGATGTTTCCTTTGTGAATGGCTTGTTCAACAAATCAGCGTCTCCTGTCACCTCTCACACACCTCTCAAGACTAAACACGATTTAGAGAACACCCATTTGTTCATAAATGCGTGTGAGTGTGTGACTGGAATGTGACTGAAAATAAGGGAAACATGAAAACTTGCTGTACTCTCAATTAATATGTTTCCAAAGTCCAAAGTCTGTATCACGTGTGTGTGGGGGTTGAGATAGAGAGAAAGGACGAGAAAGATGCAAGTGAATTTGTTCATGTGATAATCTGAGTTTTATTGCATCTTCGAAGGGCATTTTGTCTTATCTCAAGGCCAGTCCTGCCCTTTGTGATGCACGCTCCATGTTAAATGGCAGTGTGACCTGGAAAGGCGATGAGAAGAGTAAAAATGGGGCAGTTAACATAATGTTTCTTCTGCGTTTGTGTTGGTGGTGTCCTGATTAACAGTAAACATTATAAGCATGCTGAAGTGGGTGTAAAATAGTGTGAATGTAACTCTGATCTTCCAGCTTATAATTTACTGTAAAATGAGCTTAATATATTACAGAAACTGGTTTTGACCATATATCTAAAAATATATACTAGGTTTTTTGCTAATATTGTTAAACAGCTTTCTGTTCTTTGAAGAGGAGTTTGTGTCAGTGCACTGGCTATACTATGCTACTCTTCTATATGTGTTATGGAAAAGGAAATTATAATATCTATCTATCTATCTATCTATCTATCTATCTATCTATCTATCTATCTATCTATCTATCTATCTATCTATCTATCTGTTTTGTATTTATTTAAGGATAAAATCCATACTATGGTCTACAAGTGTCAAAGTTTAATGTATTTTAAACATTCTTGAATTTGATGCTATTAATAACATGAATAAGCAAGGCTAGTACAGATTTGAAGAAAGGTGAAATATGTGACGAATAATTTATTAGTTGACTACGTATTGAGAACCTACATTTTCAAAGTAACTAGTAATGAAAATTGTCAAATAAATGTAGTGAAGTAATATGTACAATTTTACCCTTTGAATTGCAGTGCAATAAAAGTAACAGAAAATGTAAATACTCCAGCAAAGTACAAGGACCTCAAACAGTGAAGAACAGTATTTAAAATGTAAATGTATTTAGTTATTTACCACCTCTGCTATCACACCTACGAGCCAAAGTACATTCTTGCTTTTTTAACTCCACTTTCCGGCTGTGCTGCCACTCATGCGGAACCTTTGTGAGACATTGGAAAAGAGGACGCGTTAAAGGTGAACACCAGTTTCCGGTGAAATTTGTTTTGAATTTTGTAAACCTGGAGCGAGAGATTGGCAGGTACTAACACTGTGTATAATAACTGATATATTATTACAAGTAATAGCATATTAAATCACGTTGTTGTTTTTAACAGGAATATTCATGAAGGTGACGTTTTTTAAAACGTGAACGTTTTGAAACAAGATGTCTTTAAACAGTTACGTTACGTTAACTTGTGCCTCTCCACCATTCCTGTGTGGTTTTTATTTGTTTAGTGTTGTGTTTTATCTTTATATACAGTCTGTAGTTTAATCACACAGTAACCCTTACATATAATTTATGTCTACGTTAATTTCGTGAAGACCTTTGTTGTTGGGCTAAAGAAACTGTATACGTCTCCACGCTAACACAAGTTTGTCATTGACAGACATGTCCACGCTGTTCCCCTCTCTCTTGCCTCGGATAACGGAGTCCCTGTGGTTCAACCTGGACCGACCCTGTGTGGACGAGACCGAGCTGCACCAGCAGGAGCAGCAGCATCAGACCTGGGTAAACTGCTGAAACACTGTTACACACTCTCCCTCTCTTACTCATCTCATCTCATCTCATACTCATACTCATACGTGAGTGTGTCATTACCTACTCGAATATACTTTAACCATCTGAAAGGATACATTACCATTTTTTGAACAATCTTCTCATTAGTATACATTTTGCTTTTTGTGTTTCCCTGTTGAGTTTCAGTAGAAGAATAGGTAAAATAAAGAATTTTGTATTATGTTTGGCCTTATGTTATTTAAAGGTAAACTTTGTAATATGTTTTTGCATAGAGGGAGGCCTGTAGATTTTGTCACATAGGAAATATATTTTGGAGGGATCTCTTAAGGGCCTGTATGAACAGTATGAGTGGTTACAGCAAGTAAAACCTATTTTAGTGTTTCATATTGACATAAATTCTTGAAGATCGAGGTATTAATAGTGAACCATGACATCACATCAAGAATAGCCTGACTGATACTGAAAATCATAAACATATTATAAAAATGTCATCAATGTTTTGAATTTTTCTGTTTTCTTGTGACTGAATTTTGAGCATAACATGTAAAAAAAACTTTTTTTAAACTTTACATTTACAGTTTAAAAAGTAAACCAGTTTTCTCAGGTGTCCATAAAATCTAATGGGTACAGTGCCTTTAAATATCCTTACATCGTTGGCAGTTCTGTGGATCAGTTCACTGCACTTATCAACTGCACTTATATTGTTTCTCTTGTCTCAGTTGCAGAGTATTGCTGAGAAAGACAACAACTTGATGCCCATTGGGAAACCTATTTTTGAGGTATTAAATTTATTTAACTACCAGAACTCAAAAGATGCATTTTAGCCTTGCCACAGTATAAAAGCATACATGCTGTACAAATATATAAAATCACTTTATTACTATATATTAGGGCTGGGCGATATGGACCAAAACTCATATCTCGATACTTTTAAGCTGAATGGCGATATACGATACATATCTCGATATTTTTTGATCCCATAAAGTAATTACAAAAAGACAACTATGGGACAAATTTACATGTTCTAAATGT
>JAUMHL010000005.1:15511457-15535547 GCA_032362345.1 Sandelia bainsii
TCTACATATACCAACCTGCTCCTCTCCTCCTCGCCGCCCCTCCTGCTTTCTTCCTTCTCCGCTGCTTTCTTGAAGCGGAGTGAAGGGGCGGGCTGTGAGTTGTCGGACAACAAAACAGGAAAGAGGCAAAAGAGCTCTATCGAGTTTTACGATATTGTCTAATTTAATAATCTCATTTAGAATTATATCGATAATTTTAAAATATCGATATATCGCCCAGCCCTACTATATATATATTTTTTTTCTTTGTGTTTTTCATCTGTTTATATCATCTGCATTTGCTGGGTGCAGGCAGGATATGAGGAGGAGGATGAGGAGGATGACGAGGATGAGGAAGATAGTGAAGAAGACTCAGAAGATGAAGAAGACATGCAGGACATGGATGAGATGAATGACTACAACGAGTCTCCTGATGATGGCGAGATCAATGAGGTGCTTTAATATATAATCAGTTGAATATCTTTTCTAATTAAAGGCACAGTTCGTATATCCAGTACTTTTTAGCTTTGTGTCTTACAACCAGACTTTAATCTGGCTCTGTTTCTGTCTTTCAGGTGGACATGGAAGGACCAGACCAGGACCAAGACCAGTGGATGATATAAGACAAAAGACAATTTTAATCTCTGGATTTCTACTCCTCGCTTAAGACATTAATGCAGCTCCTTCAGTCTGTGACACAGATGTTTTTTTTATTTGTGTAAACAGGAAATCATGTAGTTGAATCAAAACTTGTGCAGTGATGTCCTTCAGAAGGAGCTTCAGTGAATCCAGAAACTGGAGTCAGCTGTAATGCACCATTTAAGCTGCTTCTTCAAAAGATCCTGCTGTTTTGTAAACAGTTGGCCGCACACCGACGGATTGGCAGACGTTTGTGAGTGATCTTACTCATTTGAACTTTGACCTTGTCGTATGTTCAGCCATTTCTCAGAGAGTCTGCAACCAGCTGACGGAGCACAAACAATAGTTCAGTGAGCTAAATAATTAGTTATTTATGAAGGAGACTTAAAGATACACTATATAGTCCAATTCAGTTTCACAGCAGTTTTGTGTATGTTGCTACTCTTTTGTTATAGAGACACTTTCAGAAGAAGCTTCATAAAAGCTTGTGAAATAATATTATGTTGAGACAGTGTTAATATTTTAGTATTTTTTTCACTATCAAATAAAAAAACCTCACTCACCACAGAATTTTAACACTGTGTCCTTCCAAACTGTCTCATGTTTTATTATAGGATCGTTTACTAAGGTTTTCATTATTTGTACTAGAATGAAAAGAGGCCTTGTCAGTTTGTAATAAATTAAATTATTTTGATGAAATTGTATTTGTTTGTGTTTCTAAAAATATAAAATAAAAGTTCAGAACTGATAAAAACCTTTTGGTAAAATGTACCAATGTCCACAATTCACTTTGAACATTTAATGTCAGGTAAGATTTTAGCTGTTAATTGTTATATTTCCTACCTAAAGTCAAACTAGACATAAGGTGGAAATTGTTTAGAGGCTAGTTTGAACACAAGATTTTTACATTACAAAATTGGTACATCACAATTTATTTTCCTGATCATTCTCTCATTTTACCCTGGAGAGGACACTGGCAGTGAGATATTTGGAAGACATGCTTCAGTTTTCAGAATTTACACTTTTCCATTGCAGTTTCCATTAAAATGTTTAAACATGGGGTATACCATCATGAAGGTGTATTTGTTTAACAGTGTGGGATTAATTGTCACAGTCTGCATGATCTACTTGATTCCCTGGTACACCAGCTCGGCCATCCCGTCCCTGATGCCCTTGCTGTACTCCAGCGTGGCCCGGTGAACCTTCCACTCATACAGGCCACTCTTTCTGATGTATCTGAGGAACTTTGGAGCCCCAGGAAACAGCACGTTGTCGGCCACAATTATAGATCCTTTTCCCAGCAGACCAGAGCCCTCCAGCAACTGTAAACACACAAAGGCAACAGTGGGGAAAAAGGACAAAAAAAACAACTTTTGGAATGGAAAGATTTCAGTTGTTGAATTTTAAATAAATTTGCACAACAATTCTAAAACACAGTTTTAACTTTGCCGTAACGGGGTTATTAATTAAAAATTAATCGACTAAAATGGCAATTTTATGAGTCTCCAATTAAATAACAATAAAAATAAAGAAAGTGTGCAAAGATGCAGACATTTTCAGATGTGTCGATTTTACGATATTAAAAAAAATTACATAACATTGATATACAACTAATATTTTGCTCAGGTTTTGTGCATGTACATGTGGGCCACACTTTTTGTTTACTGACACATAGGAAAATAAACCAATAGGGTTTTTATTCATGTAATGTCCTTTCTAATGATTTATTCTCATCACCTGCAGATCAGGGAGGTAGCACTTCTTCCAGTGGTCCATGAAGACAAAATCCAATCTTTCCAAGCCATAGTCAGACCGCAGCCGGGGGATCACCTCATCAGATGGGTTCATGATGAGTTCCACCTGAGGAATATGAATTTCTCAAATACTCTATATTCACAACAAGAACTAAAAACATCCCAGTTTAAAAAAAAGATACAACAGCAGTGGACTGTATGTTGGTCATTGGATGTACAGTGAGATGCTGTAAATATGTGCTGTTCTCCTCTCACCGTGTCATCATCAAACCCTGCCAGGCGTATGATTTTCTCAGTGATGGCAGCGTTCCTCTGGTCCATCTCGACGCTGTAGAGCCTGGCACCCAGGGGCAAAGCCTGGGCGATCCGCACAGTGCTGTACCCACAGTGGGAACCCAGCTCCAGCACTGTCAAAGGCCTCTGCTCCATCAGCAGCCGATCCAGGATCTTCCCTGCACATAGAGGAACCAACCACACAGAGATGAGTCCTTTCAGTCGTGTTTCTAATAATCAGATCCTGTATTGTGTTATGAAAGTGATCCCCTTACCCTTTTTAGGCCCAATGTTACTGATGTACTCCACCTTGCTACACCAGATATCAAAGGTGTCCAGGATGTTCCCAGGATCTCCAGGGGTGGCATGGGTGAGAACGTACTGGTAGGCACGCTCTTCTCGGCTCAGACCAGTAACACAGTCGTTCCATATCCTGACCAGTACCGCTCGGTAGAACAGCACAAAAAAGTAGCGGTATCTGATAATCAGTGTCAGTAGGAGAGGGAGGAAGGCCAAAGCGATAGCAGGAGACACCATCCTAGCTTGTACAGAGAGAAGCAAACAGTACATTTATTCATGGTTTACCCTCCGTTATGTAGAAAAAAGTTTTTTTTTATTATTATTAATTTTTTTATTTTTATGTTTTTGTCAACTACATATATTTCATACTTTTCTCTGAAAGTTGATGCCTTTACATGAAGACTCTGTGCTCTTGCTGGGCTTTTACAGTCATCCTACTGGCTACAAGGCCTTTAGCTTTCTGTATTTTAATCTAAAGTAATCATCAAAGCTTATCAATGTTGACAGCAACAAATTTTTGCACCTTAGTTCATGATTATGGTGATTAAGTGATTCTGCAATTCTTTCTGTGATAAATGATCAACACCAGCAGTAGACTGAAAAACTACAGAAAAGTCAGTCAGTTGTCAAACGATTGGTAATTAATGCAAAGAAGTAAGAATAAATATATATCACTGTAAAACACATGAGATAATGCTATTTTTTGTAAGACAGTTGAGATATCGTCACCTGAAATTACAAAATTTCAACATATTAAACACATTTTGAGATTAATCTTCTTGTAGTTTTTTAAAATTTTAATTAGGCAAGATGAGATCGACACATCTTTCATGCTTTAGTCATGTGTAGATACAAGAGAAAAAGCTGTGGCTCGTTTCTACGTTTCTACTATCTCAGGTATCTATAGACTCCACTGGCTTCCTGTACTACACAGAACAGATGCTAAAAAACATTTGCATCAAAAGAAAAACCTCTCAGACAATCTTACCTGTATTGCAAAACAAAAGCTGAGGAGCAGTGCTGATGTTAAGGAGGATGAAAGAAAGTAGCACTTTAGCTCAGACAGTGCAGACTGACAAAGGTGTATGTGTGTGAGTAAGAGAAGGTAAGAGACCTGGGGGTATGAATAATTTATAAATCATGTGCATGGCAGCATACACCCTAATTTCTAATTGAACAACAGCAACATAACTAACTCTGTAGTTGTTAAACATCAGCTTGTCATTTTTGATCAGACACGCAGATTCTTATCCAGATATCTATATCAGGACTCACGCTGTAAAAAGGAGCAGACGTAGTTACACAGACTGAGGCTGACACTCGATATATCAAGGTAACATCAACAGGTGTATATCTGTGTACGAACATATGGAGTCCAATTTCTTTTTTTTCTTTTTCCTGAGTCACGATGGAAAGATCAAGAATAAAAAAATGACAATTATGTAATATTGTGTAATGTAACTCGGTACAACACAATATGTATTTTTGATTTATTTTTAAAAAACAAACCAATACTAATCACCTACTACAAAATCATGTTAGGTACAAATAAACGTAATAAAATATAAAAACAGAGACCACCCCATATTATGTTACATTTTCTGTAATTTATGTCTGTTCAGTGCTTCCCTTTTGATGTGCCTTGAGATTATAGCATCCTAATGTGTTTTCACACATGTAACTAATAAGACTTTATCTACTGTGAAAGAAAATTATAAAATAAGACAAATGTACATGCTTAATGTGTCTAAAAGGATTGCAGCTTTGTGAAAAGATAGACAGTGCAATGCAAGTATAAAACTATTATTATCATTATAGGAATAACCACAATTACACTGCTTCACCAAAACTATGTATCAACAGAAAATTAGTGATGAGATTAGTCTCTCGCTAAAACCATTGTGTCTTCTCTATATATACAAATGTACACAAAAATACAAAAAGTACAAGGCCTCAGTTGGAATTATATCGACCTCTGCAGACCGTGCGCAGTAGCAGCCTTTGTAAGGCCTTACCACCACTGCTGCTGTGAGATTTCCAGAAGCATGACAACTTTACCGTAAGGTGCACAGACATCAGTTCTCTGTCTTTTGTTAAACAGGATCTAAAAGCATTTTAATTAAACTCAGCTCAACATAATACACTGCTTTACTTGATGGCACGCTGGTTAGTAAGCTCAATATAAGGAAGGTTTGGTTGGTTACTGATTGTGTGACATTTAACACCTTTAAATCAGGAACAATTCATTAGGAAGTGGCCAGTATGTAGATTTACAGGCTAATCTTTTAACACTCGTTCATTTACAAGGTGTCAAACAATCGCCACTTAAGTGGTTTATTCAATGTTACTTGGTAACTGATTTATCCATTAATCATGCTTTATCATAGGAAGTACTACTACTACTCTGAATATTTAGAGCACATTACTGTGTGTGTAAGTGTTGCTATTAGCAGCAGCACACAGTTACATACACATGACCACAACACAACATCCACAGTTCAAGGCTGCAGTAGTTAATAACTGTCTGTCTACAGCTCTGGACAGGACTGTTTAAGGAGAGCTCTGATGAACTTCTTCAGCTCTTTGTCCCCTCTGGTCCACCTCATCAGTCGGGTAAGCACCAATCTTCCCTCTTCTGCTTGAGCCAGAGCCAGGTACCATTCACCCTGGGCCCCATTCCCCTCCTTCCCTCCTTCTTTTGCTTGTCTCTTATCTATTTGTTTCTCCTCTGACCCCCTGCGTTCACTGGTTTCTGCACAGTCTAATCCTGGACACGTACAGGTGCCTCCTTCTTGTAGCCACAAAGCACTGTGGGCCATCGCGCCTCCAACCCCCTCTGCCCTGTCTGCATCTCCACCTGCCCACCTCAGGATGCGGCTGCGGGCCGTAGGCACCAACTGACGGTCCCTTCCCACCGTCGACACACTGCCCAGACGCATCTTAAATGCTTCCATGGAGAGAAAACAGGAGTTATTTCAGACACATATAAAAACAATTCTTAAAATGTAGAGTAGATCAAGCACATTATCTCCATGAGTATGTTCTCACCATATGGACTGTGGCAGAAGTTTCCCTGGACGTCTGTCTCTCCTTCAGCAGCCAAACTACAGGCATCACAGATAACGCTCCCTGAGGGATGAAAAACAGAAGGAGAAGAGATTAGATGACTGTAGTGTCAGCAGGGATTTAAAAAGGTGTATAAAGATAGTGGGACTTTTGTCTTTGAGCAGGAACTCTAGGATCAAGGAATGAAAAACAACTTTAAGATAAGAAATGATTGCATAAAATAAAACTTTATCTCCAAGAGGGGAAAGAATGTTGTTAGAGCAGCCTGAGAAACAGGCCAAAGAGGCAGGAATGGATGAACTAATTAACTAATTTAAATTAAATCAAGAAAACATATAAAAGACATCACAAGATAGATGCACATTACACATATGGTCTATCTTGATGCTGATACCATATCAGTATTAGAGCAGAAATAAATGGTTACAGCACATGCAGAAGTGGTAAGTAACTAAGTACATTTACTCCACTACATTCATTTTAACATCATTAGTTAATTTTTGGATGATTAGATTCTTATAAAAATCATTAAAAAGGCTAATATATCATTCATGGATTATTCCCGTAACTATATAAGGTGGTTAAAATCGGTCCTGCCTTTACCTACTGCTGTGTTTGTTCCACAGTCTGTAGGTAACAACACATATTAGTCATAATTTTCATCTTTGAGAATTTGTCCAACAAATCTGGACTAAACTTCTACATTTATGTTGTCACCAGCATCTAATTCTATGTTGTTCAAAATACACTGCTTCTTAGTGGAGTACTTCTACTTTTGTACTTTAAGTAAATTTTAGAGGTTGTACTTTAGTACTTTTACTTGAGTAGAAAAATTAAAGGGTACTTCTACTTGTAGTGGAGTATTTTTCTGGATAAGTACTTGCACTTTTACTTGAGTATTGAGTTTGTGTACTTTATACAACTCTGGACACCTGTGCAAAAATATGCATATTATACATATCTTTCATAGAGAGAAGACTTGAGTCTCTGGTGGAACTGAACAGTTCATCATCGAAAATAGCATCAAATACTCAAGTTAAATAAGTATCTAAAAATTGTACTTAAGGTGATAAGTACACCTGTACACCTTGTTACCTGTGGAAAATTAAATCAGCAGCTGAGTTTGAAGGATAAACCTTGACAAACATCTGTCCACTGACCTTTGAGCGCCTCCTCTCGCTTCACCTCCTCCACCGTCCGCGGCTCCTGTTCTCCAGTTGCCGGGATGCAGAGCTCGGTCCCGCGCGGGAATCGGGTGCAGTTGAACATCTCGGGCCACGGGAACCCGAACGCGCTCATGACGGGCACGCAGCCGTCCCGCACGGCCTCGCACATGCTCCTGCACGGGCTGACCGGCCCGCTGAGCTCCGGCAGACACACCGGAGCGAAGAGCGAGCACAGGAACTTCTTGGTGTCCCGGTGGCAGAGTTTGGAGATAAGCGGCAGCCAGGCCGCCGACTGCTGCTGGGCCTCCTTCAGTGAGTCGTGGCCGAGCAGGTTGGGGATCCGCATGTGTCTGTAGCCGATCCCGTGGCACAGAGACAGGGTGCTCGGGATGGGTTTACACACCGAGCGGACCGAGGAGCTGAACCCGAGCGACGGCGGCCCGAGCTGTGCGGGAGCCGCGGTGTCAGCAGCGTGAGAACCTCCGACCAGCACAAAACAGCTGAGCAGAAAAACAGACATTGTTTTTGTCCCAACAGGTAACTACAGAGTGAAGGTAGCTGCTGCTGCTGCTGCCTGGACTAGACCGGCCTGTGGGTGTAAACAAAGAGGTGTGGAGGAGACGGGGGGTAAATGAGAGGGCAGGCGCCTCCCAGTCATCATCCCACTGCAGCAGACTGATGTCTGGAGGAGCTGTGGTCTGCTTCACCCTGACACTGAGAGCACACTGTTTACAGTCAGTCATGTTGTGAACTGTTAAGACAAGCCTGACGCTAGACTAGTGTAGTGAATGTTTTCAACTTGTGCTTCACTTGAGTAGCCTACATAATTTTCATTATTTATGTGATGAACTTTATTGTCAGTATCAACTCAAACTTTAATTTTATCACCGCAAAGACTCTACTTAATACTTCTGCTGATGATTACATCCACTACATGTGTCTTCATTCTATTTATGTTTTGCATATATCTTTTGATGAGGATTACATAAAACCAAACACTGAAACTTTGAGGATGAGAGTACACTGTTTTGAATAGCTGCCTATAAAGTTTACTTGTGTTTGTAAGAAGTTATTATAGACATTTTGAAACTTTGCAGAAGCACTGAAAATAAGACAAACTGTTTGTTCTATGAGGAGCTTTGAAAAACAATTACTGTCAGTATTGTGAAATGAAATACAGCTGCAGTGTGTGGGGGAGGCTACTCTGTCATCACACTGAGCCAGAGGGTGTCACAGACCCTTTCATCTGCTTCCAGAGAGGCTGCCACACTTGCAGCAGCAGGCCTCGTCCTGCTCGCTTCTCCTGATGCCTTTTTTTGATTTTGCTCAGTTGTCGCTTATTATGAGTTGTGATAGTCTGAACTTTATTAAGTGTTTGCATTTTACTATTTTACACCTGTAGCTGGAAACGTATGTTTATTTTAGATAATAAAATATAATATGGAGGTTAAACAACAACTAGGCTTATATTGAGTATGAGCATATCAAAACACTTACAGGTTATTGCAGTTTGCAGTTAATCTAACACGAAAAGCATGGCTGAATAAACCAGTTAGGAGACCAGGGGGCAAAAATGTGCTGTCGAGCTGCTACTTAATGCCACCTACTGTCTCCTACCAATGCACCTTCAAGTTCCTACTTGTGCACTAATCACAGTGCACACGACAACAGAGCAGCTTTCAGGTTTACTGTGTTTTTGGCTAATATGGTACTTTAGTGGTGCTACAAATAAATAACTTCCATTTCCATACAGACATTGTCTTTAAAGAGCATTTTTATTTAATGTATCACTTATTTTCAATTGGTTAATTTGTATATGTTTAAATGTGGTTGTTATTTGTATTTATGTATTATGTTTATGTTTTATTTTCTCTTCAAAGTACTAAGATAAAAAATAAATAATACACATGTGCTATCTGAAGAGAAGAATAAAGTTGTAAGTTTATTTTTTTCACATATACAAAGTAAAATCTATTTATCTATCATCTATTGTTGTTAACTTATCAAGCGATGTCTCTGAATCTGCTTCCCCTTTTAGAAAATACACTTTAAAAACCTATTAAAGAAACACAAAGAGGAGACATGTTCAGTGTATTTAATATTTCTGCATGTTTTGGTCTGCAGAGCACCAGAGACACAACAAACTTCGTTGTTTTCATCATTTTGAGCAAGAGCTATAAGTTGTTTTAACTTTACGTTTTTATCTTACATCATGCTTTTATGCTTTACAACGCTTTTGCTTTGCAAGCTGCATTTGGTTTGGTTTGTATTTTCTCTGCATGGTGTACTTTATGAATACTGTATGTTTCATGTTGTAGCCTAATGATTCTGTATTCATTGATTTTTCTAGAAATCTTTCCCCAAATATGTGTATATGTAAATGTAATTAAATGAATTAATTGGGTTATCTATATCATAAAGCAATAGATAGAGACATGAAAACAAAACAGCATATGTTAAAAATACACTAAGGTTATGCATAGTCAATGAATAATGAAAGCACTAAAATTACAAAACAAAACAAATAATAAGTAGCCAGCAATGTACAAAATGTAGCTAAAGTTACCATAAATGTTAATTTAAAATCTTAATGTGAAATTTTTGAGTATTTATTAAATATTAATTATATCAGGAAATCTGATTGAGATCAGAGAAGTGAGAGACCTGGAAACAAAATTACATAAGTAATATAGTACATGATTATCCAACAAATTAAGAACATAACAATTCAGATCATTATTATTTATTTATTTATTTTTATGATTATTTTTTATTTATTTTTTTGCGTTTTTAGTTCATTCACTCAGCCACACAAACACAACTGTGCTGCAGTTCAATGCAGTAAATTAATGGGACACATTTATTTTCTTGAGATATATCGTAAAAAATGTACTAGTATTGTATTAGTTCTTAGATAATTATGAAGTAAAGTTTCAGATCTTGCTCATTCTCAGGCTCAATCATTTATTTTTTATCCCTGGATTTTCCCTCCATCACGTGACGGAGCCCACAGCTGCTTCTCAAATACCCGGACGTGGTCGCTGTGTTGTTGCACCACAGTTGCCGTCATGTGATAGCTCGTCTGAGGAGCTGCTGGTGACAGTGACTTCCTACCTTCAGAAGAAGCTACGAAAAAAACACACGCAGGACTAGAAGTTTTTATGTTTGCCGGAGAAGATAAACACGGCTCGTATCTGACGGACAACAGGGAAGCTGGGGTTGTGTAGCTTCGCCCTCGGACGCTGCCATGGGTTGCTGTTACAGCAGCGATAACGACAGCTCAGACAAGGTAGTTAGCTAGCTAGCTGCTAGCTGGCTAAATGTCCCGATAAATACAAGATGTTATCTCGCTACACGGAGGAAGTAATCTTATGGTAGTTATCAAGGGTGCACCATACTTAAAATGTATTTGAGCATTTGAGTTTGACTACTATGTTGTATTTTTAAGTTTAGGTGAAATGACACAATTGGCTTTAGCTTGCTAGGCTAAGGCCTGGGCTGCTGTGAAGTTAGCACATAGGTGCAAAACGATCACAGATGAGAAGACTTCAGGAGATACTTCTGGGAAATCATTTACAGCCAACTTTACATTTAGCAGCATATGATAATTTATGGCTTAGTTACACACACTCCTGAAGCCAAATGTTTTAAAACAACCTGGAAAGTAAAGAACCAGCTCCTACGACATTACTTAATTACTAAATTGTGACATAAACCGGTCAAACAACAACAGAAATGACCCGTATTTCTACGAACCATGGGCTTGTTCTGTTTCATTTCATATGACCCTGAAGATCCTTATCTATGTTTAGCTTAAGGAAACAAGTCAGTTCTTCCTTGCTGCCGAAAATCTTCCCTTATGTGCAGTTCATCTTATGAATAGAAAAAAGCAGAACAGTACAAATAAATGCTTAATCTTTGTTTCTGTTATGTCCATAGAATACACATTATCTTATGGATATAAGTTAATCAGACCTGTGCCATTGTCTCTAATCAGTGTGAACTTGATTAGTTTTAGTGATTTAAGTTAAGTCCAATTTCACTGTCATCAGGTAAATTAACAATTTAGAGAGAGTGAGAGGTTCAGTCAGATGTTAATGATTTTCTTAATGCTTTACTGTAATATAAAGAATGTCAAAACAGAGCTTACAACAGGCTTTTAATTATATTTGTTATTGTACCTGTAATGAGCAGTGGTTCATGAGCTGATAGCTCATGCTAATAGTTTCATTTTCCAGTGAAAAAGCTACTTTAAATAGGTCACATAATTTTTTTATTTATTAGATTACACTGTTCATCTTTAGTGCTGAATTAATAAGTGGAAAAAATACTGCACATTCTTTGGCACTCTGGCTTGAATTGCTGCACTACTATACTACAACATGATTCGTTAAATTGTCATGAGCTGAAAACTCATTCAGTCATTCAGTTATGTTCTTGTCCACCTCTTCCAGGATCGGGATCAACGTGATCCGCTGATTCCCCCGAACCCTGTTAGCAAACCACCAAATGGGACAGACTGGGTCACTACTAGTGTCCCCTCCGCTCGGACTGATGAACAGGCCCTTCTTACATCTATCCTCACAAAAACGGCACAGTAAGACACACCTTCATGCAACCATGGATGATTCAGATTCCGTGTGCAGTAAATCATGTGGTTCTTTAATAAACCTACCATAATTTCCTGTCTGTCAGGAATATCATTGATGTTGCAGCAGCTGAGTCTGTCATGATGGAGCAGCATGAATACATGGACAAAGCTCGGCAATACAGGTATGTGGATGAGCAGTTGCGTAATATTTGCTGTGGAAAGCTGTATGCATATGGGAAATGTGTGGGTCTCTGTTTGGATAAGAGTTGGGTAATAAAATAAAATCTCACATTCATAGAAAGTGATGAGCTATATATTCTACTTGTGGTTTATGCTGGCTGTAGGTCGTAAGAATGAAACTGCCGAGATTTCTACACCAACTCAGTGGCTTAAGAAAATGATGAAGGAAGTGATATAATCAAGAAATTGCAACAGTGCCTTTTCTCTTACTCTTGAACTTAAACCTGAGATCCAGTGACACCTAGTGCAGCTAGAAGATTTCTACCAATCACAGCAGCTATGTTTAGGCTAAAGAGCAATCACAGATTGAACAGTGCATTCTCAGGACATAGCGAGCAGCTTTAAGAGACAAAGGGATATATCCTGGACAAACTGTGTTTTAAACTCTGAACTGCGTCTTGGGTAATTACAGGCCGTCAGTAAGCTTTCTGTTTTTCTGTTTGTTGCAGTACAAAGCTGGCGGTGTTGAGCAATAGTGTGCCCCAGAAGAAAGCTCTTGCTCTCCCCAACCTCACCAGCCAGCCCCACCAAGTGCTTGCGAGTGACCTGGTGCCATACTCAGATGTTCAGCAGGTAATCATATTCTAGCACACACGGATAATATAGTGGCGTGTTTCTCCAGCACTTGCATTGATTCTTATCAAGTGTTGTTTCTGTGCACGTTACATTTATCATCAGAGAGATGCTCTGCTGGAAACAGTATACAACATGTGGAGCTGTGTGGTATTTCAGGGTGTGGGGGAGGACTAAATGTGTGGCTTAAAATAGATCTTAGAGATATCTAATGCCTTTCTATTGTCACAGTTTTTGTCCACCTAATATTTTGTCCATACACATGGACTAGTTTTATTTTCTCTGAAGATGTGGATTGTAGTTGTTTTGCATACTGTAACTGTATTGCTTTCTATGCAGGTGTCCAAGATCGCAGCTTACGCTTACAGTGCAATTTCTCAGATCAAAGTGGATGCTAAAGAAGAACTGGTGGTCCAGTTTGCCATTCCCTGATTCAGCGACTCTGGCCTGCATATTGCTCTCCCATCTCGCTCTCTCTGTGTCACTCCTGCATCCTCACCCTCCAGCCCACCATTTATTAAAGAATCTTGGTCCTTGTGCTTCTTAGCTATGCCTTTGGTACAAAGATACAAATGTAGAATTGCATCCTATGGCAGTCCTTTAGTCTACTTAATTATGGGTCAGTGACTAATTGTCATCATTGCCGATGACAATTGTCTACTGTAGAAAGGCCAGTGGGTGTGAACTTCATCAGCAAAGCCAGGCTTTGTCAGAACCAGCTGTGGTAAAATCATCATTCATCCTTTTTGATGATTCCTCTAATCTCTTTAAATGGTTGTCTCAGTAAATTTATTTTGTTAGTTTCCCTCACCTGTATACTCAGACAAGCAAAGCTGGTTCCACAGCACAGCCGGTTATCCAAAGGAATGAAAGAATAAAGAGTATTCATCTGGGATAGAGCAGTAGGATTGTTGGCACAAAGCACTGGTAACTGCTGTATTTATGTGATTCAATCTGTACTGGAAAAGAGGAAATGATGAATCTCTGCCATGGAGTTATGGAAACAATCACAGTACCACAGTTGCAAGTTCAATGGTTGAGCGTTTAAACCATTTAGTGGGATAAAAAACAACTTGTAACTTGAAACATGGTGTAAAGTTTGCATTTAGTGTCTTTAACTGCGTTTTGGTTGTCTTTGGGTGACACTGCCAATTTTAAAATTATTCTTCTTGCACAGCAAAAAAAACACAGTTGGATCTAAAGAAATATATATTTTCTCATAAGTGTAAGATGCCATTATAAATTTAGAAGGTTATAATACTATAGTTCGGATATATGCTGGGAAGATTTGCAAGATAGTCTGGTGTCACTCTGCGTGAAGAACCATGTCTCAGAACAACCTGAACATGAACCAACCTAACTTTAGTAAAACCTGTTGACATTTCACTGTAATAATGTTAAGACAGTGACAGTGAATGTGGTTGAATTAGTGATTTGTTATCCAGTGTGTAATCTGTTATTCCACTTAAGGTCAAACCATGAGTGACCTGTCCATGTCTGTTGTCCTCTGGTGGGTGAGGATGCAAATGCAAGCACAGGGGCTGCTGGGTGAACTTACTAATGTCACTGTGTGCGGGAACGGATGGAGTTTTCTTGAGGCACAAGTTCTTGAGTTTACAGACAGTAATGTGTCCTCTGCAGTTTTCTAGCACTAAAATAAGGAGCTGGCTGACTCTTTAAATGAAATCCCAGAACTTCGTGTATTTAATAGCAGTGGAGGAATACAGAAAGGAACAGGGTGGGTGTGTGGAGGGTGCAGAGACATATTGTGTATTCATGCCTTCTTTGTACAGAATTTTGTGATTGAATATAAACACAGATGATGGATTGTATGCAGTTCCTCTTTTTGTAGAGAGTTCATTGGTCAGGAATGACTAAGATCTTGTGGTAACAAACGTTTTTATGAAACGAAACACTTTTAAGGCCTGCGTTTGTTAGCTGTTAAAGCTTTAGGCTGCAGAGTGTAACATGACTGAGTTGCTCATATTAGTCAGAAACTAACCATTGTAGCAGTGTGGGGGAGTGTTAACTATGTACCACAGCAGATAAAATGATACAAAACTCTTTTTGTGATTATTTATTTGTTTGTTTTTAAATGTATATTTGCTATTTGGAGGAGAGCATGTGACCGTATGCATGGGCAGGGAGCATGGTGACCTCCTCTGGAGTCTCTAAAGGGATGATCAGTAAGGCTGTGACTATTTCAACCACACAGTTGATTTCAGCTTTTTGCAATGGGTTCCTGGCATTTTTTTCTGTTTCATTTGTTACTCAAATGTGTAATACTACCTGTAATATGTTTGTAATATGTTAGGCTAGTACCAAAAAGTTTTAAGAGTTTTTTTGTGTGTTCTTTTTTGGTTTAATTAATTCATTAAAGACTTTAAACATATGCTTTGTGTCTTATTACACAAATATTAACATCAACATGCTCATATGTTGGATGTACATGTAGCTGGTTCAGTAGTACTACAGACAAAGTCATTAAAATTAATTGACTGATGTGCAACTTTGTACCAGATAATTCACAATGATAGTCAAATATTTCAAATCCCAAACACATGTCTGCAACAAGATCAGAGAATTTACATGGAGCCACAGTCCATTAGAGCTGGTATCACAGGATCATTCAGTGACCTTTGCCTCCTATTTCTTGATTTAGTCATGCTTTACATGGCATAGGTCATATTGGTGAAAAGCACACCATGCTGGATAAGAACCAGCAGTCACATAAGAGTCTCCTTGCTGCTCCTGCTCTGGCTGTTCCTTTGAGGCCAGATTTTTGCCATGACTCGCTCTTGCTGTGTCACAGCACTGAAGTCCACAGTCTTTAACAGAGGCAGAGCAGAAATCACACGATTCCTAAACATAGAAAGGTTATGTACATTTTGTATGTGTGTATACAGAAAAAAAAAGAAAAGCCATACTGAAGAAGTCTCAGTCTATTCAAACATTATGCAAAGTAGACCTTATCTTTATTTTACGTATGCTACACAAACAGCTCAGTATATAGAGGTACAATTTAATCAACAAGTTGAAGTGATTCAAGAGAAATGGGTTTCATGCAATACACTCTGAACCAGCAACACCACTTTCTATGTGTGTGTGTTTGAAAGTGTTGTTGCTACGCAGACTAGGATATGTAATATGAGCTTAATCTGCATTGAGGCACCTGTTACAATGTTATGCGTCTTCATGCTTGCCAAGCATTTGTGTCTTACCCATTCACAGACATTCGTTCTCTCTACAGCTCTGAAATGTGTGACAGTATGAGGTGCTGATTTTTATGTATTTGGTTCTGTTTTGTACTCTGCAAACTACCAGCAACTGTATATGACTGCTGGGAGCTATGGTCACTGTTTTCAATGATATTATAAAGAACAATGACTGAGAAGTACCTGAAGCACATGACAGCTATGTACAATGTGCGTGTAATGTGTGTTTGGGGTAAATGTAAAGCTGAAAGAAAGTCTCCACCTGTAAGTTTTGTTGTTTTCTATGGCATTCCCATGTAGAGTGATAGTATGTAGATGTGGCAGCATTCCCAGCCTGTCCACCTCTGACAGAATGAAAATACTGTTGCCGTGTAGATACAACACACGCAGTTCACGCAGCTGGCACAAAACCTAAACACAAATGCACACATGAACCCATATTGCAATTATGTCTTGACACATAATCTGAAAAGAAGCACTTGCATTAACAAAAACAGATGTGACTTGATATTCACATATAACATCTCACATATACCGTCAAGTGAAACCTAAACAACAATAAAAAAGCTATGTGAATATACTACTTGTGCAAGAGTCAGAAAAAAAGCAAAAAAGAAAACACAAACAAGTTATACAGAGGAAGCTCACATGGTCTATATGTGTGATTTTGTTGAACGACAGGTCAAGCCAGGCGAGTCGTGATGGCTCAGCCAGGAAGTGGTTAGCAGTCTTCTGGAGGTCGTGAAGATCAGTGATGTTGTTGTTGTTGAGACGCAGGGAGCGGCTTAAGTACTTCATTGCCGAATTTCTCTTTAAAGGCCGCAGACTGCTGCTGGGTTCCTCTGTCCATGCATCTGAGACCACAAATAAAACAAATACAGTGAATATTAAGCACTGGCTTGTTGCTTTGTTTGATTTTGTCAAGTGTGAATTTATATATTTTATATATTTTCTTTCGTAAACATAATTAAGTAATGTTCAGGTACAATAAGTGCCCAAAAACAGCTATAATAATTTTATATTGATTGTTAGGAAATGGAGAGTAGTGTAAAGTACAAGATAATGAAAAACTTTTGTAGGCGTAGTACGATAAGAGTGTAGTACCTGACAAACTGCTGATGTTTTTAAAAGATAAATCCACTGGAGGTCCATACATATTCACACCAAAGGTTTACTCACCTGTGGGAGGACAGTTACGTCATGGTAAATTACAGGTGAGGAACTAGTAAATGTTAATGCTAGTTAATGACCAAACATAGCTACTAAATATTGACATAGTAATTATAATTCGTTTACCCGCAATGAAAGACCATTTATATCAGCAACACACTATTTAACGTTAATGTTAGATTTGGTTATTTAGAGAAACCCGCGGCGATTTAGCTAACGTTAGCTAACCGCTGTGGTCCAAGACAACAAACCCGTTGCCAAGGAAACGTAGAGGTACATTATGGGATATGTAGTTTGGATAGACCAGAGCGCTACAGACAGAAGAGTTGTGACATCGAGGGATCACTTGATTCATGTAGCCTCGAATAAGTCATAGAGGGTGATTGAGATGCATCGAGAAAAGCAGGATTGAGCAGAACCAGAACAGTATCTTCCCAGTGTGTGGAACTATTTGATTCTCCATGGTCCAAAATTGTTGAAAGAAAGTTCTATTAGACTCAATGAAGATGTTGTCACTTTCCTTCTAAACCCGCTCTGGAATAGACTATAATGAAACAACTTTCCCACGGGCTTCCAGTAGGATATGATCGTTTGGTTAGCTAAGTAGTGGGATTTGTCGCCATGACACTGGCAATCAGTTAATTTTGCAAACTCCCTCAGCTGCAGTATGGAGTACAGCGAGTGTCATTCGGTTGCTGTGTCAGCAATCAGTAGTAACATTAAAAGGAAAGTTGACTATTAAGAGTAACACTGTCGAAAAAACATAAATCTAAACATAAATCTGTATTGTTGTTTAATAACTTGTGAAGGCCGCCGGGTGTATTTCAAATTTTAGTGGAAGAGGCCCCTCCCCGCTCACGTCGACACAGAGTACCTCAATGTAAATAACGAGCACACATGAACTTCCGGCCTTTAAACCAACCAACTTCGCCTACTGACCAAGCCAAGCTTGAACCAGCCAATCAACTTTCGAGACGTGAAAGCTGATTGGCCGGTTCAATCTTCAGCAACCCTTTTTGAATTTGTACCTGGTATCGCATGGAACTGTTTATTTGTTAGCAGTCGCTAAATGTATGTCAGATGAAGAGATCACACATCTTTACAGAGACCGAATAAATACGATACAGAAAAGGAGCTGAGGAATTTGGTATTTAAGGTGAGTGTTTCGTGGAAGAACAGTTCTTACCGCTGGTTTGAACTAACACTAAGTTACTCTTAAATAGCCGTTAAAGTTGCGGTAGTTAGCCTTAACGATATACTTGGTTATCAATAATGTTAACAATGCTTGATAATATTAAGTTACCATTCTGTGGACAATTTGACAGTAACTTAGGAAGACTTGTCTTTAATTACTGAATTAGCTGTTTGTAAACAAAAACGTGCTCACTTTAATAAGCACCGTTTGTGCTGGTTTGCTAGCCTGCTAACGCTAGCTTGTTTTGACTTTTTTGTCCTCCAGGTTGAAATCCCTTTGAAATAAAGGGTCAGCCAAGATGATCAATTTAGGTGTCAAGGCTCTTCTCGGCTGGGTAAGTTGATAGTAATGGTAAATATGTTGATTGCAGCAAGGAAAAGGAACATTAGATAGTTGCAATTTTATTCATCCAACTTTTCAAACACCTTATAGGTCAACAGCATAAAACTGTCCGAGCGAGAAATGACTATGGACGATTTACATGATGGGGCAGTCTTACTGGATATTGTTTGCATGCTGTAAGTAGGAACAATGTGTTGAAATGTTTGGTCTATGTAAACAAGGCAAGTTTAATGATTACTTCCAATCCTTGAGTTTAACCTCACTTTTGTTTTATTTTTGTGTCATTTCAGGAAGAAGGAACCCAACACTTGTTTAAGTAATTCCACTGAGGGTCGGTTCAAGCTAATTGCAGACTTTGTGGAAAGTGAGTTTCTACGTTTTTAAAAACCTTTATCTTAAGGATTTATTAAATTGTGAGTTCAGTGAGTTCAGTTTACCCTGCATCACTGTTGGGTGTGGTCTGAATTGAGTCCTAGTGCACCTGCAATTGTGATGTCATGGTGCAGAGATCACAACAACACCTTTGGAAAGAAAAAAAAAAAAAACCTACTTGAAAACAAACAAGTGTTGAATATTACTGTCCTTTTTGAGAATTAATCTGTCTCTATCTTTTGTGCTTATTAGGAGATTGCAGATTTAGTGCAACCAAAGGCACTTCATTATCATGGGACAACATAATAAATGGCACCAACCTGACAATAGAAATTGCAAAGGTACAATACAATAAAAAAATAAAATGAAAAGACAAACGCAAATTCATATTCTGACTCACTTCTCATGATGTCACCAGGTGCTTCTCCTGCTCGTATACCATGACATGATGAATGATCGCAGTACTCTAAACATGTTGGATTGCGATGTAGAGGTGAGCAACAATTTGTATTTGCTTTGTCAATCACTGAGATACATCACATCTCACTCGTATGCTGTGCCACTATTTCCCTGAATGTTAAATAATATAAATCCCCTTTGTTTTCTATTAGAGAGAGATAGCAAACCTAACTGGTTGCTATGTGATGGAGAGTGAGGGCTGTGTTTATCTGAGCAATGGACTTGATGCATATTTGGCAAGGAGACGTAAGTCACAAATTAGTTAAATATTCAATTTCTTCATGATGCCATATGAATATTTGCATCACATACGGTCCTCCAGTATATTTGTTTTGAGATTGACATGCAAGTTTTAAAATGTGTCAAATTTTCTCCGTGAATTTCAGATTTGCCTGTCTGTCGTGAAATATTTGAGCGATTAGCAACCACTTCATCCTCCAATGTGTCAACCGTCTCATCAGTCTCAGATGACGAGTCTCCCGTTTTCCACCGCACACAGAAAATCACATTTGTGGACATGCAAACAGTGGCTTCTTCCTCCGTCAGGTATGCCATTGCATTTGAATTTATTTAACTTAGACCTTGTCATATTCAGACCTTTATGTAAATAAAACAAAGTTTTCATGAAATAATGTTTCATATATATTCACAATATGAATAAAATATGTGAAAGCAGCTTTGTTTTATTAGTAATTAAAACCTGTAGTTCAGACTTTCAAGGACACAGCACTCTTGCCTTGAGACTAAAAAAACTTGTTTGAACTTCTGTGTCCCTTCATGTGGGCTGAACTATTCCCAGTTGGAATAGCACTGTCATTTAGCAACAACCTAGCTGAAAATCCTTCTGCATACTGGGGCAGGTTGTGAAAACGGTCATCTGTGAAGTGCAGGAACAAAACTAGAACTAGTGCTAGCCATTAGTGTAGTGGTTGATGGTGGCTACTTATGGATTTCCACACTACGAAACATCAGATGTTTAGCATTTTGAAAAGCTCTTAAACAAAATGAATTTGCTAGACTGAAACCACGGTGTTTCACTGGCAGGCAGCATGCCAACATACATTCATCTCAAACTTTGGGCCTCTAAGTATGTATGTAACATCAGAGTATGAAAAGTATAATCTGACCCTTTTAAAACATTAAAATTTATGTATGTAAGTGTACGGTGTGTTATTATTTTCATTATAGTAATTGACTGTGCCTGATCTGTTTTTGTCCCCACAGCACATCTCCTCTGCAGGACATTATGAACACACCAAAATTTCAGCTGAGGAAGATGCAGCGACAGATGATCAAGGACAGAGACTACAGAGACAGTTTGGAAAGGGAACTGGCCAGCAAGCTTGCACTTATTGCACAGAGAGGTACCACATTTCAGTTTTTGCATTTTTTGTAGGATAAACATGGTTACTTTTATCAGAGAAATTGGTTGGTTAGAAATGTTTATTTTCTTTTTTTTTAACAAATGTGGAGCTTTCTGTAGAATTCACTGTAGGTAACTAAATTTGTCCTGCTAAAACTATGTGTACTTGTCTTTAGAGTCCCACATTAACCAGTTGCAGTACCGCCTGGATAAGCTGAAAGAAGAGCAAAGTGATCAGGAGCAGGTTACCAGGGAACAAGTCGATGAGCTTGAGATGAAGAACAACACGTAAGGACAGAGCTGGACAAATTTTAACAACATTTTAAGCTGCAATTAAGGTCTTTTTATTAATGCATGATGATAATACCTTTGCACGTGGCCCCACACTATAACATTTCTCATGCATTTTTCACACAATAATAATAATGTATAATAATCTCTGGTCTCATGTTTTGTATGTGCAAGAAAATCTTGATTTCATACCTAAACCTGCCAACCATTAAAAGTTTAGAGTCAAAATGATTTAAGACAACACTTCTCTGCAACCTGTTTTTGTCCTAGGTTACAAATGCGTGTTAATGAGATGCTAAAGCAAAATAAAGACCTCAAGAGCACATCCTCACTTATGGAGCGCAAAGTAGATGAGCTGACAGAAGAAAATGGTGTACTTTCTTCCCAGGTATTGATATGCAAAGTTTTACTCTGTTAAAGGCAGTCTTGCTGTGATGAGTCTTTTTGTGTTCTTACTTATGAGGAGATTAACAATCAATAAATTGTGCTGTTCTTACATCTTACATTAACATTTTTCAAATTCTTCTGTAGCTGTCATGTAAATATGTTGGTGGTGTTAAGTCTATTAGCAGCCAAGTCGTGTGTATCGATGCTGAGATAAAGAAACTTCACCCATCACAGTGATTTTTAAAGTCTTGCTTTTAATACTCTCTCAGGTGCGAGCAGTGTATTCGCAGCTTGCTACCTTTGAGGCAGAAGTTGGCCGACTGACGGAAGCTGAAGCATCAGCTCAGGAGGAGTGGAGAAGCAAAACAAGCCACTTACAGTCTGAACTCAACCAAGCTACTGCTCAAAAGGTATGTCCTTACAACAGAAGTTTCATAGAAAGTGCTTTTGATTTGTGAAGTCTTAAAATAATTCAAAGCAGCTCTATTTTATATTACTATATGTGTTACTTGATTAAGATGTTGTCGCTGTCACAAAAACAATGCATAATGTATTACTCGTGTAATAATGAATCACATCAATCTTCCATCACTCTTGAAAAAAACAACGTGCAGGGATAGTAATTTCTTTGGTTTGACAGGTTGACATCAATTTCTTGGACAAAAAGATAGGAAACGGGTGTGACACAAAGGAGTTTAATTGTATTATGCTATGCTCCCTGTTTCTTAGGAGCTCCTGACTGAACAAATCCAGATCCTCCAGGGAAAGATTTCCTGTTTGGAAGATGAAATAAGCAGAGCCACCAAGGAAGAAGTAGGAGAGAATATGGGACCTATAATGGAGGTAAAATGCACAATTCAATGTAATAACTCTTTTTTTATTATTTTTGAATCTGTTTTGGGATTTTATCATTAAAAAGGGTCTTTTCTTAAATTGCCAGAGAGAAATGTTTGAGACTGAAATCAGCAATTTGAAGAATGAGTTGGAGAGTGCATTTAGCTCCCTGAAAAAGGCTGAGGAGGAGATTCAGGCCAAATCACAGCAGCTGGCAGACTACCAGCAAGAAATCACCCAACAGAAAGAGCTCCTGGAGCAACAAAAGTTAAAAACCGAAGAAATGATTCAAGCCAAGGATGAAATACTAGACAAATTGCAAAAGGAGATCACTGAACAGAGAGCAGTCCTTCAGAAAGAGATCCAGGATCTTAAGCTTCAACTTGAGCAGGTTGAACAGCAGGGAACCGTGCAGATGACCAGACTACAGAGACATATTGCTGCTTGTGAACAAGAAATTGAAAAACTAAAAGAAATAAAAAAACAAAAGGAGGATCTTCTAAACCAGACTGAAGAAAAAGTGAAAGATCTTGAGACAAATTTATCAGCTGCTGGTTCTCTCTTGGCTGATAAAGACCAACAAATGAATAGCCTCAGAGAAGAAGTTGTTGTTCTTACAGATGAAACTAAAAGAAAGAAAGATGAAATCCAAATCAAAGAGGAAATGCTTGCCAGTTTACGTTTGGAGAAGTCTAATGAGCAAGAAATTCTTCATAATAAAATCCAGACCTTAACAGTCCTAGTGGATGAACTTAGCTTATCTCTCAAGCAGGCAGAGCAGAAAATTCAAATTGAGCAAGAACTGCTGGCAAAAACCCAACAAGAGAATATTCAACAAAGGGAGTCACTCCAACAAAAGATTGTAAGCTGTGATGAAGAGATTGAGAAGCTTAATGCAGAAATCCAGGTCAAATATGAGCAGCTTGTTAAGCTACAGAGTGACACTGCTCAGCAGTCTGAGTTGATGGAGCAAGAGATTAATTATCTGAAAGGTCATCTAGGAAGTCTGAATGACTCTCTTGCAAAAGCTAAAGAACAAATTCAGACTCAGCAGGTTATGCTTAACAAGCAGGAGCAGGAAAGTGCCCATCAGACGGAGCTCCTGCAACAACAACTGTCTGCCTCTGAAGTTCAAATAAGGGGCATGAAGGAGGAGATCCAGACAAAGGAGGAAGAAATTAGCCTATTGAAAAATCAAAGTTCAGAGCAGGCAGAACTTCTAAATCAAGAGATCCAAGACTTGAAGAAACGGGTTAAAAGTCTTAGTTCTTCACTGAAGTCTGCTGAGGAGACTTTGCAAACCAAGGAAAATCTGTTTGCTGAACAGCAACTGCAGAGCAGTCAGCAGATGGAGGTACTGCAGGTGCAGATGGTAGCATCTCAGGATGAGGTGAAGAGGCTAAATGCAGAGGTGAATGCTAAGGAGGAGCAGTTGGTTCAGTTAAAGTCTGAAACATCTACACAATCTAAATTGTTTCAGGAGGAAATTGAACGTCTAAGTAAACAATTACAAAGCATGAGCAGTTCTCTTCAGATAGCCACAGATGAGGTTCAGGCCAAAGAAGATTTGATAGCCAAGCAGGAGCAGGAGAGCGCTTTGCAGATAGGGGCACTTAAAGAGCACAATGCTGTTCTTGAGGAGAAGATTAATCAGCTGAAGGAGGAGATCCAAACTAAAGAGAGTGAGCTAGCTGTGTTAAAAGTTGAGAGCCACAAGGAGGTGGAAATGCTGCAGAATGAGATCCAAACCCTTACGGATCAAGTGCAAAGTTTGAATGAGTCACTGAAGACTGCAACAGAGCAGGTTCAGGCTCAAGAAAAGCTGCTGGCTCAGAAGGAACTAGAGATTTCTCAGGAAAAGGAGACGTTTAAAACCATGAT
>JAUMHL010000005.1:15535647-15553289 GCA_032362345.1 Sandelia bainsii
AGAGTTCAGGCTCAGCTTGTCATGCTGAACAACCAAAAACAGGAAAGTGCCCATCAGACAGAGCTCCTGCAACAACATCTGTCTGCCTCTGAGGAAACGGTGAGGAAGATGAGAGAGGAGGTCCAAGCTAAAGAGGAACAGATGGTGCTGTTAAAGTCTGACAGCTCTGAGCAGTCACATTTGCTGAATCAAGAGATCCAAAGTTTGAAAGAACAGGTAGAGACTCTCGGGTCCTCACTGAGGAATGTAGAAGATGAAATGCAATCAAAGGATCATCTGTTGGCTCAAAAGCAGCAGGAAAATACTCAACTGAAAGAGACGCTCCAGGGTCTAAAGGAGAAGGTCGAACAAGTGGAGATTCTGCAGAAACAGATTCAATCCTACAAGGAAGAGATTCAAAAGTTAAACGAATCTCAGTGTGAGAAAGACAGTCTCCTTCAGGCTCAAGAGAAGCTTAAAGAGGAGGTGGAAACCATTTCTCTGAAACTTACTGCTAAGGAGCAGATGTTACTTGAAACTAAACAGGAATGTGCTCAGCAGATAGACATCTTCCAGCAACAGCTGCGCTCGGTAAATGCAGAACTGACCCAAGACAAAGAATCTTCAGCCCTCAGACTACAAGAAGTAGTACAGGAGCTGCAGGTTGCTACTTTAAAGCAAAAAGAGACTCTTGTTGAAAAAGAAATACTCATGGCAAAGATATTAGAGGCAGAAAAGGATCAAAAAACTCTGGAGAAACAAGCTGAAGCCATGATCGTTGAGACAGAGAGACTTACTCAAGCCAAGCAGGCCATAGAGAGAGAAAACGCAGCCTGTCGTAAACTGCAATCTGTGCTACAGCAGGAGATGGAAATGCTGAAAAAGGAAAATGATAAACTCTTGAAAGAGAGAGAAAAAGCAAAAGAGACTGAGGTGATGATGAGAGACCTGCAGGAACAGCTCTCGGCTAAATCAGTGGCTGTAGAACACTACAAGGCACAGGTGAGTGTGATCATAAACAGCCCCCACTCAACATAATTTAGTTTCAGTACCTGTTTCTGTGTACATATTACATTTATTTTAAGTCAAACTATTTGTTACTAATTATTAATTTACTAATTTTTCTTTGTGTATGTATTGACCAGTTATATCTAATGCTTTTGTTGTTACAGCACAATTTTAGTCAGTTTATCTGTTTGGTGTCATGTGATGAGTCTGGACTGACAGAATAATAATAACAGTAGTAAAATATTTGTTTTATTACAATGCCACAGATGGAGAAGGCAGTGAGTCACTACAACGGCAAGAAACAGCTTCTCCAGAAAAGCGAAGAGGAAATGGCTAATCTGAGGCATTCCTTAGAGATTAAAGAGCACGAAGTAAAAACTATTGCAATGGAAAACAAGCAACTTCAGTTGGATTTGGACAAGGTCCAAACCAACGAGAAGAAACTTTTGAAAACAGTAGCCAGTTTGGAGGCACAGGTTGGTATTGTTTTTTTAAAACCTAAAGAGAAGTCGAATACACATTACTCATTAGGATGATACTGAATCAGCCTGTTTTAAAATAAGGAAACTTTACAGTTCATTAATTTTCCCCACTTTTACCCTGATTTCTATCACTGTATCTGTTCACCTTTAGTTGGCCTACGCTGACCGTAATCTGCGGGCACATAATAAAATCCATGGAAATGAAGGCAGATCAACAGAGTCGTGTTACTTGGAGGTTCCCAATACATGTTCAAGTGTTGATGTGAGAGCACAGGTGAAGAGGACCATGAGCTCTGACAGTCTGGATCACAGCTCTCTAGAAGACTCTCTGAACACCACAAGGTAAAGGTCCTTCCACGTGACTAGCATAATATCTCAAAATGTGACAGGACTAGAAAACTATATGGATTGTTGGACATCCCTGCTATGTCTATGTGAGTCTTTTTTTGTGGTCATACTGGCTATATGAAGTGGAACATCGTCTGATTATAGGCGCTGTTGAGAGTCAGTCACAGAATGCACAAAATATTTAGAGACATTCATGCAAAACTGCTTGGTGTTAAAACATTTGGACTGTTCCAGCACATTTTGAAATGCTGCTCTGTGGTTTCATAACAGTTTTTCACCCCAAACTGGTCGAGTTAAATGTAACTATGCGTTAGTGACCAATATAAAAATTTAATATGCTGTTGCATAAAGAAAATAATTTTTATTTTACACTGTACAAAATGATTTGGGTTTGTTTTACTAAACAGTTGTCCTAATGACAGCTCTGAGAGTTGGCCCTTTTTCATATACCATAACAAAGTGGTGCAGGAAACAAGGTATAAAGGAAGAAATAAGACTTGAGAGGGAAAAAGAAGCCATCAAATCTAGAATCAGAGACGCTGTAATATTTTTTTCTTTGCAGGAAACTTTCAGCACCTGAAGAATCAAGTACGCCACTAGTTCGCAGTTCAGAGCGTCTGGCAGCCAAACGCCGGGCTCTACAGACTGAATCACTGGAAACCTTGTACTTTACTCCTAACACAAAACCGATCAGCAGGTATGTCTACATTTCCCTACACAAAGAGCATACATATTTTTTATATATATTATATACACCAGAACCTAGTGACCCACTCCAACTGTGTTCTTGCTAGCATGCACCATGCAGTAACTAATAACGAGTTACTTAACTTAAGTTCTCTCTAACTTATTTTGTGGTATTCCAAATTCCTGATTATCTGTTTTTTTTTATTTTTTTTTATTGCCTTGTAAACTCTCATTTCTTTATACACACAACTTTTTGTTTTCTTATTCTACTGCCCAGAACCAGTACAGAACACAATATGGAAGTGTATTCAGCCCAGAAAAATCCAACATCTTCTGTCAAACGGCGCAGGACCACGCAGGTTATAAACATCATGATGACCAAGGTGGTGGGAGCTCAGATCACTATTATTGCATTTTTTCATATTTACAGTAACACACACTGTTGTGGCATTTTAATATGAACAATGGTTTCTGTCTTACTTTTTCTGAAATATAATCATTATAATTATGAACTTTTAAAAAATGAGTTTGCATTGAGGGTTCAATTAAGCATAATTTCTTGGGTCACTTAACACAGTCATTTACCTTTTTGCTAATCTTTAACTAGTACATCATTGTCCTAGTGTGTACTATTAAAATAAAACAATTTTTAATTACAGCGGTGTAAAAGAAGCATTCAAATGACCAAACCCAAACATTTCTCTTGCTAGTACTGTTGTACCTGTTATTAACTGTTGAACTCTGATCTGTAGAAAACCCCAAACTTTGGTGAAGATGAGACTTTCTATAGTCTGGCGTCTGCTCAGTCCCAACCAAACCTATCAAGCGCCCACTCTGCACGACCTGTGTCTATTGAGCTGTTTGACACACCTGCCAAAATGATTGGTGCTGCTAGCGACCCGCTCAACAGTCTTCCAGGGTTGAGACGGAGCACAGTTCATTCACAGAGTAAGTTGATACCCACTGTCTTGGAAAGTGAGAAATTAAGTGTGTTCCAGCTTTTGAAATTCATATACAAGTCTGGAAGTATGTATTTCTTTTGATCTTTTTCAATTCATGCAGATTTAATAGAACTGCGACTGTTACTAGAATTGTTACATTGATTAACTGAGAAAAAGTCTTTCAATTCAATTCAGTTTTATTTATATAGCGCCAAATCACAACAAAAGTCATCTCGAGGCACTTTACATTGTAAGGTTTAAGACCTTACAGAATATAAGTATATCTTTGGTCTTTTTTTTTTTTTTTTTTTTCGAAGGTGTGTCACTCTTATATTCTTTTTACATTTGTTTGTCTTCAGCTGCTAGTACTTTCTGTGTAAGGACAGAGAATGAGCCAGACAGTGTACCTGAAGATTGGATGAGAATTGCAGAGCTGCAGGCCAGGAACAAGGCCTGCCTTCCCCACCTGAAGAGCAGCTACCCTGTTGAGTCTGAGGTGAGGACAGAGGGACACTTGCACACTGAGCATGACAGGCTTACAGTCACACATATACATTGAAGATATACCCAGTTAGTGGTCAAACAATTGGCTAATAGTTGGTTAAGTGTCTGATTTGTACATTTTTACTTGATGAATGCTTTTATATAGCATTTACCATGTTGTGTTTTATCATTTTCACCCATTAACACACACCAGAGGTGGCAACGGTACATGGTCTGCTCTAACCTTCTGGGGCAGTTTTGGGTTCAGTGTCATACAAAGTCACTTTTTACTAAGATGTTCCCTAAAGCTGAAATTTAATGACTGAAAAGATGATCGAATAAGCTGGTTTGACTGTTGCACAATGTTGAATTTTGTGAGTTTTATTCTTTTTTCACTGGTTTAATGAAGTTCGTCTCTCTTTCCTTTTAGACTCTCCGTGGTGGTGCATTCATTTTCACAGACGAAGAACTCCGTACAGGAGACCCATCAGACACAATCCGACGGGTGTCCATGATGCCCAGCCAGTTTAAAGACTCTCTTGTCTCCCATCGGCACTCCTTCATGGTGGGTCAGACAGGTGCTGCAGCCAGCACTCGATCCCACCGTTTGTCTTTGATGCCCGGTCAGCTGTCATCCAATACTGTGAGCTCTGCTCAGCTGAGAAGCCCGAATCGCACAAAGCAGGCTTCATCTATGTTATCCATACATCAGACTTCACCTGAGGTTGGTCTGCATTAGTGTGCACAGTAATATTTGTTATGTCTTGTGTAACAGAATGAGTCATAAATGTGACTTTTACAAACCCTCTGTGTGTCCATTTTTACCAACATGTTGTTCCATATCTCACTCTGACAGAAAAAGATGAAGGCCAGCTGCTTCCCCCGTCCCCTGACTCCCAAAAATAAAAACGTGAACAATGGACCGTCCAGTTCTCAGCTTCATCCTGTTCTCAGTCCAGTGAGTGTAATATACGCTATACCCTTTTAACCCTCAGTTATTTAGTGTGCTTCTGCAATACAGAGACGGTGCTTACAATCTTGCATAAAAATCTGCTTGAAAACACATACCCAGAAGTAATCAGTAGTAGCTGTAATAGTAATAATAATGGCATGATTCTGGCAATCATAATGGATGCTGTTTATCTCGGTAATGGGATTGCTATGGTGGAAAAGGTTAGCTGGTTGATGTTCTGCCTGCTTCATTAACTTAAGTTTAACTTGTACTCCTGTCTTAGGCTGACCGGAGGCAGTCTATGATGTTCACTATTGACAACACCCCTAAAACCAACAACTACCTAAAGAAAGGGCTGAACAAACTACGCAACTCCACCAGGAAATCCCCAGGCAAAATTTCAAAGAAGTCCCCTGCTCAGACACCTGCACGCAAGTGCCACGAAACCATTCCTTCAGGAAATTCTCGTGCTGGATTGGGACGAGCAGGAAAAGCTGGAAACTTTAAGACACCACAGGTAGCAACTAAAGGACAGAAGAAGTCTCCACAAACTTTCAGCAGGTCTGCAAAGTCTCCTGGACTGACGGGTAGTGCACGCAAGGTAAATGCACACAGACAAATCCATTCAGGTTTTTAGAGGTTATACTTAAATGTCAGGGGAAAATTTAATTTCCTATTTTTAGTTTTGGCACAGACATTACAGTAACTTTCATCTGGATTCAGGCACAACAAGAAATGTGAGATGTTCCTGCATTGTTTACAGCTCTGTTGTTTACTTGCCTCAGTGTCATTCCTTTTCAGTTGGCATGAGCAGCCTGTGCTGTTTTGCATTCTGAATTAAAACGGACTGGTTACTGCGCCCAAAATGGCACTGTGCCCGTCAAGTTAAGAGCCAACGCATTTCAGTCATTCAGTGTTTCTTAGTAAGAAACTCTAGTTCTTTAAGGCTGATCAAAAATGTTGAATACACTATCTACCTCAAAACATGTTTAGATTTTTTTTTATGAATATGAAACATGTATTTTTTTTCATGTATAAAAATATAACACTGTCCTGATGAGGATGATGGTTATATAGCTTTCTGGAGAGTGAAGAGATCAGTAAGATCCTAAGTTAACATTGAATGGTAACCACTAAAGACACTAAATTGGGTCAGAAGAGCTTGTCTTTTGCACATTACTGCCCTCTGCTGTAAGCACTATGTTAGAGTACAGTGCTGTACAGAGGTCAAAACTCCACTTTTTATAAGTTACAAATACTCGAATACCAGCTAAAAAGATTTGTCATTGATTGTACTCAGTGAAAGTTGCCTCCATTTTAATACTGATAAAATGAAGGTATAACAACTGTTTAGAGGACTCCAATACATTAGACATTTCGAACAGGTTAATTCATTTAGGCATACCAGTTAATTGGTATTGTGGCTGTAACATGGTTTTTCTCTTCTATGTATACGTGAAATGTTTGTAACTCTGGAATAATTGCCTGTTGAAGTATGCAATGATCAACTTTTGTCGGCATTTTATTAGTTGTAATTAACAAACAATTAGTGGTGCTGTTCTTTAACTGTTGTACAGCAGCATAAACACAGCCATCTACAGTCTCATAAACGATTGTAGCTTTAAGTCGACACTGCTGTGACAAATTAAATAATAATTAGTACTAATATGTATTGCAGGACTACTGTCTTAAAGTGCTTTGAATTTGACGTGTACCTTATACACCGGCATCTCAGTGACTAGTGAATTTGAACACTGTTTTCAGAAGCTCGTGGTTATAAATGAAGAAAACCCTGCTGGAAATCTTAAAAGGTTCAACTTTAATTTTGTCTGTGGGGGTGTGTAAAGACTGGTTGTTGGTTCTCACGTTATGGCGCAATAATCCACAGTGTCTTTCATTTATAGAAGAAACTCACTGGGTGTCCATGTGTCTCATATTAAAACAGTTATATTACTTTTACTAAATGTCTTTCATATATGTGTATCTCTGTGAGCTTTGCTTTAATCTAATTTCTTTTCTCTTTTATTCCACAGATAATGCGAAAGATAAATGTGTGATGACTGGTTCCCAGTTCAGATCGTCCACAGTTTTACTTGATCATACTTGTTTTCACAATCAAATTTTTATTATTGTCTTTAAGGACATTTTACAGTCTTGTCTTAATCTACCTTTATTATCTCTGTATTATATTTACATGTGCATCAATAAACGATTTTAAATGACACTGATAATCCTGCTACTTGAGTTCTTTCCAATTCTCAGAAATTGCCGACTCTTACTGTTATTTATGTGAGCATTTGCATATATTTAAGAAGGGCTCAGAATTTGACACAGTTAATGTAGTTCTTCCAGTCAAGGATACGGTGAGGCCAACTTTTGACTCAAACTCAAACTTTTAACTCAAAGCAGTATTTTTTGCATCTTTGAAGGGCCTCAGTGTCTTCATCCATTCATTATGTTGAAATGTGCCAATTCTGACTTTAAAGGCTTAAATTATCAGTATATTAAAGCCAGGAAATGTGTTTTGTCCCTTGTATCCACCAGTTAGAATGAATTGCCTTTTATTTTAAGGCTTTATTACATAGTTTATTTAGCTAGATTTGATGTGTTTCCGTGCAGATATGGCTGCAATACCTGGATTCTACTGGTAGAGCGGCTTAAATAGAACTTATCCTGTCTCTGTGTGGTACCCTCCTCTGTTTGTATTTTTTTCCTGAATGAGAGGCTAGTTCCACCTCCTCTGGACATGGAAGAACCTCACGGTTTTGCAGGTCAGAGCTGAAGCAGACTGAAGTCTGAAATAAGGTGAAAGGGGTGCAGAAATTTCTTACGCCTTAATGTGAAGCGAGTTATGATGTGACATATGAGTGAAAAATGACCTGCAAGTTCAAACAGCTATTGGTATGCAGGTACTCTGCTCAGACCACAAAATATTTACTATAGAAACTAAAACAATATCGATACTATTGTCATACTGTACATGAACATGCAACTGCAGCACAGTGTAAATAATGATCAGGAATTCAGTGAGCTGTGTGCGTTCTGAATGTGGATGTTTGCGCCTTTATTCTGAAGGACATTTTCCGGAAGTAGACCGATAGATACCGAAAGTTAAACCGATACGTTCAGACGGAAAGAAGTTAAAATGGGTGCTCGGTGACATTGTCTTACAATTTAGTCTATTTTAATGGTAGTGATATATTTTCTGTGAAACGATCATTTTTGTAACGTGTCGGCAACTCTATCTGTTATATTATATTTAGAGTTAACGTTAGCATAACAGTACCTGAGAGCGACAAGCTCGAACTATGCTAAAGTAACGTTAGCGCTGTGGATTAATCATTTAGATAAGTTACAAAGCTGTTGTAACAAGTATAGATAACATTTAGTATTGAAATTCATTGTACAGTTGCGGTGTGTGAGTTTGTGTTAAAACCAGGGCCATGGATCCGGACACAGAAGTGGAAAGGTGGGTGTTGTCAGGCAGTTCCCTTGACATTTGACATAAGTTCATCTGCCATCTTTAATCCTCTGTCACTTCACGTTACTAAACTACTTTACACACTTTGTAATAACTTAACTCTGTTATTTATCAGTGGTACGCTGCACAATTAAGTACAAATTTGAGGTAATGTTTTTGTACTTCGCTTGCATAGCTGTGTTCATGTTTTGTACTTCTACCCCCACTACTTTTCAGAAAGAAATACAGTACTTTTTACTGCACTACATCTGCCTGGGAAAGTTAGTTACTTCCTAGATGTTACTACACTAGATTGCATTTATTTGACAACAGTTTCTAGTTAGCTTCTAAATCAAATAAAAATAAGGCATACACAATGTATAAAGTGCTTATAGAAAACTCTGTTATAAGTGTGTAAAGTGTAAATACAATTTTTTTCATGCAAAGATCCATAGTGAATATAATTATTAGTTGAAGTCATATAAAAAAACGTCAGAATAATTATGTCCTTCTCAGCCAAGTGTAACAGCAAAATAATGTCTACACGTTCATGCTTACAGAACATTATGCTAATATCATATAACAATCACATTCCTCTGCACTGAGTATTTTAACTTAAAATACATCATCACATCCTCACTATGCATACAGGCTTTAATGTTTTTAATTTTTGACTTTTACTTAATGTAGTGTGTTTTAAGTCAAGTAACTGAATACCTCAATACTCCACCACTGTTAATAACTATTTGTGCACTATGGGTCAGATAAAACGGTCACATATAAAACTACTTGTGTTTATCAAATTGCTCATCTATATTTTTGGACATGTAAAATTTACATTTTATTTCACCCACTTACTTGGTAGCACTAAATTTTTCTCCCATCAGGATTTTTAGGAATGAGAATGGGGGAGATGATGATGAGGAGGAGGAGGAGGAGAAGAAGAAGAAGTGGAAGAGGCCGCCCTCCAGCTATGGTTCAATGAAGAGTGAAAGTGATGAGATGGATGAAGACGAGGAGGCAATTAAAGAAGATGTTCCTGTAGTATTACCTGAATCAACTGCTCATGAGGGGACAAGGTATTGTGTCATAGTTTAGTGCTGTGAGACATCTGTGTTCCTACTGTCCAGAGGGCTTTTGGCTTTGGTTAATAGTTGTATAGTCTGTAAGTCACTTGGCAGAGATTTAAACGCTGCTTGTTCCTTACTTACAAGCTGAATGATGTGAGGAGCTTCTTTCCAAATTCAGTGTTCCTACTTTAACTTAAGAGTAACTATTATGTCACTATTATGCCAAACATAAAGCAACTAACACAAACAAAGCCCATATACACATATCCAGCAAAGATGCAAAGCTTCTAGAGGTGATATCAGGGTTTGGGTTGATTCCTCTGCTGTTGTCGCAGTCTAATGACTGGTCACTTTCAGTGCTGATGTTTTTGGAACTTCAGCCAAGTAAAGGATCAACTTGTAAATGCCAGTACCTAAACTGAGTTAGTTTTAGTAGAACTTGTGGTTTTCTGTAGAGACCAACATGTGTTTGATTCTTTATTGGACCTGACTTCTATGTGCACTGTTTTCCAAAGCAGTGGTGCTTTCATTTAGAGAGCAATGAAAATATGAGGTCAAAATGCTCTAATGCTGACCGTACTATTCCTGTTATCTTGCAGGTTGCAGCAGTTTCGCTCAGATTCTCCAGAGACCCTCTACACCATGACCACGGAGCAGACCAAACCACCAGGAGCTGTTGTCATTGACACCAGGTGCCTTGTTTTTTGTATGTTTATTCAGATTAATGTCATAATTTACATTATAGCAGTAAATATTGTAATGGTAAAATATTTAGTAAATCTGTTAATAGCTGTGGAAATCTTCGCATATTGCATAGCTTCAAAATTGACCACTTGCATAATTTTGACAGGCAAATATGTGAACCTAAACAATGACAGGTATCTTACCAGAGATGTTATACAGCTAAAACCTTTGGAAATTGCCCAAGACTTGGATGTACATAGATGAAATTTAACATTAGTTAATTTGTCATTTAACATTACTAGTTTGTCATGGTTAATTTTTTTAAAAGCACAATTGTTTTTATTTTAGTTCATTTATTGTATTTTTTAATTGAGGTAGTCTCAAAAGTATGTTCTTGACAATGGGGGTGTCTCATATTTTATATTTGTTTTTTGCTTGACATAAGTTAAAACACATTACTGTGATCACTGGATGACTTTTACTGTGCAGTTTCTAGCTATGACCCTGAGGGTTCCCATTCTCTTTTAGGTCTTCTGATCTGGGAGATTTTCCAGAAGACGAAGAGGAGGAGGATTTGGAGGATGAAATTTTGATAACTAATTCCCCAGAACCACCTGAGCCTGTTGAACCAGATGATGCAATGCAGACTGATGACTTTGGCCAGCCTGGTAGACTACACCCAGAACAGGACCTGCCCCATATATTCAAGGTTTGTGCATCAGTCAGACTGCCATGGCAAATCTTTTTTATGTCTTCTTCAAGTTATTATTTTGAACTTGGACTGATGAGCCATGTTAATTTAATAAATAATACAGAGATATAATGATACATATGCATTTTCCCATTGATGTCTAATAATCAATATTATTATAAAACAACATAATAGAAATTAAAAGAAAAGAAATAATTGTGTTGTTTTGTTATCATTTTTCTTTTTTTTTGTTATGTCAAATCAGACATGAAAATCAAGCATATTAACTTCTATTTTCATCATTTATTTTCTGTCTGTAGAGTATCCAGAATAGTCTGACAGGCCTCAACAAGGATGAACTATTCAAATTTAAGATGTGGTTTTACCAGTGGGAACCAGGCATAACTCTGCCGCAAGTAATGGAGGGAGACCTTCTTGATTTTGTGGACAGGATCCTGGAAATCCTTGGTAAGAAAGCATAGCGGTTTTATGTAGGCAGAGTAAACAGTTCTTCATCATACTGTTACAAGCAGCTGGTGTCCAGCCTGCAGGCTCTTCCTAATTCTGTGTGGTGTGTGCTTATGATGTGACCGCTCCGCTAGTGACCCCACTACCACTGTACCCTAAATATATCAAGATTCAGTGCACTATTTGCAGCATCATTGCTACTTTCTCAATATCAGACTTTGCACATAGTTCAGTTTGAGTGGAACAATTAGAGCCCAGCATTTAGAGAAGTAGTAGAAGTACAGATTTATTATGTAAAAATACAGACCTAAGCTGGAAGAAAATTGTAAATTTGAAACCTAGTTAAATTTACAATTGGAATAGTTATTGTTGCATTAACCACAAAGGACTGAGCCTTGAACACAGGGTATGATCTAACTTAGATACTAATATGCTATATACTGATGTACTGTTGATAGTGCTCAGTGTTTTAATTGTTATTAAAATTCTGTTCTGCAGGCCAGGATCGTTCTCTGTTGCATACAATAAGTACCTTAGAAAGTGTTAATAAGAAAACTGAGGCAGACGAGCTACGGATACAGTGCAAGAGAGGTAAGTAACAGTTACATTTAGTAATTTGGCAAATGCTTTTATCCAAAGCGACTTACAAATGAGGTAGAAAGCAAATTAAATAGCCAGATCAGGGAGAAGACATTGAAAGCAAGGTGCCACAAGGTAAATTAATATTGGTTGCAAGGCTGCTGAGGACATGGAGAGTTAAGCAACTTGTTCCATGATCTTTGATACCTATACTCATGTGTTTTTATGTTTCATCCTCCAAGAAAAGTCGCAGTATGGGCGGAAAGTGTAGTTTCTGTACAAGTGTAGACAGATTTCTGTCATGAATTTGAGGATGGTTGGTGTGTGACAGGTCTAAAGTTACTCAAGATAGATGAGTTGTTTTCATAACTCAGGTTTCAATATATGAAATGTCAAACATTCTTGAGAACAACACTTACTAAACATGGAAAGAGTATCAAAGGTGGATGTTGCACCCTTGACATATGTGTTGTTCTGGATCAGATGCTGGTGATATTTTCATTTTAACAACAACAAATGATACCACTGTGTGTAAGCAAAGAATTAGAAAGATTATTCTTGCAATGTGGGATCTAGATTTTAAATGTAGATCAGTGTTCTTAAGGAAGACGGTGAGAATATACATTGGTTTCTTACTATCCTCTGTGTCTTTCTCCACCACCAGTGCTGATGCGATTTCATCTGAAGCAGTATTTAATCAGAAAGCATCAAGTCATCCGTGAGGGGGTTGTTCGACCAGGAAAGCAGAATCTTCTAGACACGATCTATGTTGAACCCCAAATTTCCACTTTTGTTTTTGGGGGAGTTGACCGCTCGCATGAGTTCAGACGACACTCTCTGACACCTCTCCGGGTTCCGAGTGCTGACAGTTTCGTTAGTTTGAATAATCTCTTCAGACTACAGAAGGATGACGGCAGTCCGGTGAGAACGGTGGTGACCACTGGGATTCCAGGGATTGGCATGTCTGTGTCCGTGGGGAAATTTTCCCTGGATTGGGCGGAGCTACATGCCAATAAGGTGAGGTTAAACAAAAAATGATAAAGCAGTGATAAAGCACCCAATGTATGCTAACGGCAGGCAGGCAATGTTAGCAACCATTTGTTGAGCCTAGAGAAGCAGCCAGCAACCGAATTTCTATTCTCAGTACTTACAGTGCAGTTGTCAGTAATTCTGAAAATGAATATTTGATTAAAAATGTGCATCAAACCTTAGATGAGATGTGAGAATTGTTTTCCCATGTACAGTATGTCACGCTCATGATTTAAGCTTTTGTGTTGTCTTTATTTCCTCTGTGTATTTATTTTTTTTGCTCAGGATCTGCAGTTTGTCATCAAACTTTCATTCCGCACTTTCTGGATTCTGCGAAACAAAGAGCAGATGTCCATCATGGAAGTGATAGAGTATTATCATCCGGAGTGCAAAGACATGACATACCTGGAAGAAGAGGACTGTAAATTTCTCATCATAATGGACTCTTTTGATTGTTACCAAACTCATCTGGACTGGGAGGTATCAGTCAGTGCACTTGTACACCTGAGAGCCACTCAAGTGTGTAGCTGTAAAATACATCTAGAATGAACAAAGCAAATAAAATTGTACAAAAGTAACTATTGTCCCACCCAGTAAAATTGTACTCGCACGTATGATTCACGATAAACTCCCACTAAAGATGAGGATGCTGTTGAGAAACCAAAAAAGAAGTGTAAAATATAAATTGTCATTTTGAAGAATCTGTGTGGTCAAGGGAGCAGTCAGGATGTTTTAAACGCTTATTACTGCTTTATATCTAACATATGATACCCAGAAACTGACCTTAGTCTGTTTTCCTTTGTTTTCTATCTCTAGAAAGCTCCAGAAATAAACGACAATTACACCAAAGCGCATCCTGACACCCTGATAGTAAACATCATTCGAGGTACTGTGCTGCGCGGTGCCCGCGTCTGGATCCTGGGGAGAGCGGCGGCTGTCTCACAAATCCCATCTCAATTCATAGATGTCGTCACAGAGATACAGGGCTTCAGGTGTGTGCAGATCTTCAGTCTCCCTGTTTGTCTGATTAGTGTGTGACAGACATATCTCTATCTTCTTATTGTCCCTGTTCCTGTTTTAACTACATCATAAATAATATTTTATAATTTAAATTACTTTACTTTAAAATCACTCTATTTTAGTCCAGTTCATCCTTTTTGTCCACTTTTTCCTCCAGCAATGAGATGATAGACAACTACCTGACCAGACGCTTCAGCAATGCAGCATTAGCAACGAAAATTGTGGACCATTATAAGCGTCTGCCAACACTCAAAATACTTGCTCGCCAGCCCTTTGTCTGCTGGATGGTGGCCACAGTGTTTGAGCGCTGCTATCGTTATCAGGGCTATGGGGAGCACCCCCCCAGGCTGACACCCTTCTATGTCAACATTTTGATTGTCCAGACCAATCGCAGGCTACAGTTCTACTACGGAAAGAATGAAAATGAGCTGGTAATGTCTATAAGTCTGTGGCTTTTTGTCTTTAATTCTCTGCTTAGTTGCTTAACAGGTGCTAATTTTTATTGTATTTTTTCCCATTTCGCACTATAAATCTCCGTTTTTATTTACTAAATTTCTTGTCCTGAAATTAATATATTTAAGAAACCTATTAATTTCACTGTGTGTTGACACTGTATCATATGATAGTGTTTGTGTTTTTGTCCCTTTAACACTACAAAAAAAGCTAATGGGTAAATTGAAAATCAGTGCAGTGATTTTTTGATTTGTTGTTTTTACTCAGAAATGGACTAATGATGAGAAACACCTGCTGACGAAGATGGGGAAGATGGCCTTTAAGATGCTAGAGAAGAATACCAGTGTGTTTTATGAAGAGGACGTTAAGGAGCACAGTCTGAAGCTGACAGAGGTCACTGTGTTGTCTGGCCTGTGTACTGAGCTCCCTGCTATGTCCTCTGGACGGAGGACATTCTGCTTTATACACTTCACATTTCAGGTAGAATAATGTCTATCTTACAGTACTTACACTCTCAATATTCAATGAAACCTTTTACATTCATAATTACAGTATGTTAACTAGCATTTACAGCACTTTTAGATCAGAAAGCACATAAAAGCATATCCCATCTCATCTAAAAAGCACCATACTACTTCTTTCTTCCAGGAGTTCATGGCTGCTTTGTACGTCTTCACCATGTTCCGCACAGAGGCTAAAAACGTCCTGGACTCTGGGGTTTTGCAAATGCCCAAGATCTTCACATCCAAGTATCAGACCAAGTCAGCAGCAGGTCTCATCCAGTGTGCCCTGGCACGAACCTTCAGCTCTGAGCTGGGCTACTACGACATGTTCCTGCGCTTTCTGTGTGGCATGCTTTCACCAGACTGCCACGACAATCAGCTGAGTGGGTACCTCTACCACCACAACGCCCCGAAGGTGGGTGGTGTCGATGAGGTGCAGCGGCTGCTGGAGCAGACAATGCAGACTGCTCCAGCAGATAGAGTGGAAAACTTGAAGGAGTGCCTTAGAGAAATGACCCAGGAAGACGAGTGAGTTAGGGTAAGATTACATCATGAAAATCAGCGTCACTTTATATGGATGTGATCTTTGCACAATCCTAGACGTCTTCCAGTTTATGTCTCGTCTTAGAAATGATGAGTGATCGAACTGTGACGCTCAAACACTGAAAACACATAATAGAACTTAAGAGTCGACTCGTTCAAGTGTCATTTTGGATTTGATGACCTTAAGTTTCATGCATTAGACTGTGCTTACTTTGATTATTACATCAAGGAGTTTGTCAGTAATGTGTATCAGACCAAATAAAATGATCTATGATTTCTGCTACAGTGGATGTTATGTAAAACTACATTATGGCTGCCATGTGTTACAATCAGCACTAATGAAAATCCTGACAACAGATTTTATTTCATTCAACCAGTCTTTTTTATTCAGATACATGACTTTTTAACTAAGTACATTAAAGTGACAAAAGAGAAAACTGCTTTTATTTATTTTTATTTAGGAAATTCAATTTAACAGCAAGAATCAGAACATGTGGAACAATTTACAGGACTCTGCGTTTGTCGATAGCAGAATCTCAGAGGTTTTCGTAACAGTATATCCTGTATGAAGGTGGAACCATGAAAACATTTTAATATGACACCACTCTGTTATTTTACTTGTCAGAGGAAATAACCTATGTTATCAGTCAGTGGTTTTCATTGGTACTTTAGTTTTTCTGTGTATTTAAAGTTTACAAATGGATGAAGAGTTATGGTACGTGTGTCTTTTTTTATGGGTTTGGCTTTAAATCATATTCTGTGGGAACGTGTTTCTGTTTATGTGACCTTGATCGCATGTGATATTATGTACTTGCTATAATTTCTGTAAAAATTCATCAATACAAAATAGATTTTGTTATAATGGTGCTTTTAGTAATTCTTAATTTTTATTGTGTGGTTATGTTGTTGACAAACCAATATTATTATACATAATAAGTAGAATACGTTAATAATTCAAGTTATGTTTATAGAATAAATGATAGTGGACAAACATGTTCTTATATATTCGTTTTACAAGGAAGGAAAAGAAAAAAGTTAATGCAAAAATCAGTAATCCTTAATATTTAATGGAGATGAATAACAAAAGGAAGTATGACTTGTGTAGGGTCCAGTCTCCGCATGGTCTTTATCCAGCACCTGCTGAGATTAAAGAGACAAAATCTCAAAGGTGAGAAGTATTTTTGGTGTTAACCTGAAAAGAAAAAAAAAAACTTAAACTAAAAAGCTTACCTTGACAGATGAAAGGTAACTCCTCAAGGCAGTCAGCATCCGACCACTTGTATGTTTGTGTGTCTTTAACCCTGATTATCTTTCCACAGTATTTGTTTACAGAGTAGGGGACAGTTCTCCTGTTCCACATATTGTATTCAACAGTTTCCCCTGAAATCCACTTCCAGTGGGCATCACAGTCAAAGATGGAACGCTCCAGGCCGATCCACGTCTCATTCTGCGTGTAATTTTGCAGGAGACTTTCCACTTTGTTCTCCACTGTGCAGTTACTGATTTGAACCAAGGTGGAATTGTTTGTGCGGCAGTGCCGTAAAGCATCAATCCAACTTTTGGATTCATTATAAAACCAGAGACCTGTATTGTCATGCAAAAAAGGTGACACTGAAAGTTTTGAATGTCGCAACACACACAGTCTTGTTTCACTGTACTTGTGAGAAAAGTCATTAACACTCATTCTCTAGCCCCTTATCCTAAATCTTATCCCAACACTGAGCAAAACCTAATTCTAACCCTAAAACCTAGTCTTAACCCTGAAACTGTTCTTTGAACTTGTGAGGACCGGCTAAAATGTCAAGACTCTGCACAAGATCAAAATGTCCTCACAAGAAAAGTATTTAAACAAAATTTGTCCACACAAGGAAATAAAGGCATGCCTGCACACACACACTGGACATTGTGTTTAATCCTCTGTTTCTGCCCCAAAAGCCCCTGACTCACCATTACTGCCATTGGTGGTTGCATGTGGCTGTAGTTCCTCTAATGTAGGAATACAAAAAGAGTTTACGCTTTAAAAAAAATTGTTAAAATGTTTTATATTACATACATTTGAATATCAGGATCATTACGTACGCATACATATGCATAATCCAGAATATCATTTGGATTAACAGTATTATGAACCAACACTTTCACAATTTAGTACAGTGGTTCTCAAACTTTTTCCATCATTCCCCATTTGGCAGGAAGAAATATTTTCACGCCCCACCTCAACAAAACAATGATAGAAAAACCTGACATCAAACTCATTAACAT
>JAUMHL010000005.1:15559624-15585895 GCA_032362345.1 Sandelia bainsii
CGTTTTACTCACTCTTCGGACCGGAGTTTGTGGCGCTGTTGTAAACGGAGATAAAGTTTTGACGTGCTTTCACATTTGGATGTGAGCTCTTTGTGACATACTCTACAAATTATGTTTTTTCTGCTGGAAATCCGAACCACCTCAAACTATTGAACCCCTGGTTTTCTTTTTACCAACCAGATGATATTTCTCATTAGTGTCGACTGGAGCCTGTGGTTCTTCTACGCTGCTGACTGAACGATAGAGCCGACTGGCTGTGGCCGCATGCGCAGTGGGAGAAGGGGGCAGGTGTAGGTGTGTGTGTGTGAGAGAGACAGGGAGAGCCTGATCTGCTCTCAGTTTTAAAGATCTAAACGCGAGCACGATATAAACTTATAAAATTCTATACCGCGTGTAAAAATATATCAGTATAAACAGGTATAGTTACAAAGCCCAGTCCTAGTTTGTAGCTTCTAGCTGTATGTAGAATTATTTTCTGTGAATTTTAGACATCGCTCAGTAAAAAAAAAAACATCTTCACTTCTGTTCGTATTTCTGCAGGTTTCAACAGCGGTAACTTAATTAATCAATCATTAATTGTCCCCGATACGGAGTCAGGATCGGTCAGAATGTAACAGTAAATTATTTTACACATGCTTTTCCACGCGCTGTCCTCATGTGCTGCATCCGGGATGTCTGAATATTTGGATTTTCATGTTATAAACGCCGAAAAACTACACGAACAGAATTATAACCGAGAGAAGTAGTGAAAGTACGGTGACCAGGACGTTTCTATCCAGAAAATGCTGCAGCTTTGACGAGCGTGACTTTTCCTACAGGTCACCTGTCACCATTCTGAGAATCACTTACTTAGCATGTGTATGCTTGATGAGTGTCATGTCTTCTTTTGGGAGTAATCCTAATTATTTAGACAATTACTTTCTGTTTAAAATTATTTGGTAAAAGAACACTTCAAATATTTATAAATCACTTACCATTTGTTTTAAGGCACATGTATCCTGAGTATCTGTTTTTTGTAAGTTTTATCTCCAATAGATCTCTTGATGGTAAAAGGAAACATGTTTTGTTGCTGTAGAAACAAAATGATGATCACAAACCTTTATTGAATCAGATGGACCAGCAGTGATGTTGTGCTGTGCAGTGTATTTTCTGTGAAGTTAAATTACCTTACACAAATATGCTGACTCACCATGTTTTTTTTTTGTTTTGTCTGAAATTTACCTTTCATCAAATGTGGAGTGGTCGCAGCTCTGATTGTCAGTACAGGCTTTCTTACAGTCCACTGCTATAGCCACATTTGACACAGTTGGAAATGCCTGTGAACAACCTGGCAGATGAATGAAGTATGAAGAAGTAGTCAGGCTGGGAGGGAAGTCCAGACAGATTGAAATAACTTAATAAATAAATAACTTTAGTCATTTCCTCTGTTTTTGCTAAATCCAGTTTCTCACACTGCAGTCAAATACATAAAACTTCTGTTTGTCTAAAGAAAACTTTGGCAAATATTTGAAACATCTAAAGTCTGAAATAAAGTTTTAATATTATTATGGAGATAATACATCTTGTAAAAGAATTAACATGCTCACCTTGTACTACCTTCAGCTGCAGAATATGTTCAGCGTTTGAGGTTTTACAGTAGCAGTAGGTTCCACTGTTAAGTGGCCAAAGGCTTTTAATTGTCAGGTTGTTTTTCTTTCGAATTTTCTGAAACACACACACAGGATTCTGGGGCCCTTCTGTGCAACTGTTCCATGGTAGGGAAAATGTAATAATGATTCCGTCTGCCACTGTTATCTCTATCGCCGAAACTAAGGGTAACTTGATTGTTGCTGCAAAATATGAATAGGACACTAGAAAATCAGTTTTTATTATTTTTTTTTATTTGTGTTTATATTTGATGGAAATTACAGTTTATTTTGCAAAACCTAATTTTATAAGGCTTTAATAAAATAAATCAAGAAATAATCTAAACTATATTAATACTGTGCAATGAGGTGTGGGTGTGTTTCTTTATCTGATAACAATAAAACACTAAGTGAAATATTTATTTTAGTGAGATAAAATACAAAGTTCACTAAGATTTCTAAAAATGTTCTAAATAACCAAACCTACCCAGCAGCAGACATAGATGTATGAATTGTGCCATGGCCTCTAATAAGATAAAATGAAACACATGAGAGAGATGCAGAAGAATCAGACATTTACCAAACTTATATGTTAATAGGAATTTCATTATTAATTCAAAACTTACATCTCTGTTGTCTGTGTAAAGCCACTTTGACTCTTTGATGAGGGCTTCTATTCCTATTTCAGTGTAGTTTTCTCCTACCAGCATGTTACATAAGATACTGTTACTGTACACGGTTGCATATTTCCACTTACGCTGCATGAATAAAAATCAAATTAGACTCTTCAAGTATCATGATGTAAGATATTTTCCTCATGTCACTTCACCCCATTCAAATCTGATTAACACTCATAACATTTGTATAATTTTACATGATTAAACATCATAATTACAGTTCTTATCCTGTGCAGTTTGGATCTGTGATAGACTTACCTGATCAATGAGGACATGTTGAGGTGTGAGCAGGGAAATGTGAACAGGTGTCATCACAGTACATCACTTTATAGAGCTGTTTACCCCCTCCCCCTTTCAAGAAACACACTTTGACATTTGAAAATAAATAATCTAAACTAATGCCTAAAGGAACTGTGAAAGTAATGTGAAACATGAATTCAATATTTTAATCTACAGAATTATCCTTTCATACATGTTTTCAAATAAATATACAGCACATGAAGATGAGTTTGTAAGGTTGTTGGACACTGAAACTACCAGTGGCGGCTCATCAATAGAGGGCGTTGGGGCGCCGCCCCACCTGTCTCACATGAAGAAGAAGAAGATAGGAATCACATAAAATATTTTTTTAAAAACATGAAAATTTAAATAAACAATCTATACATTATACAGACCGTGATTATTGTGTATAATCTGCATTAAAGTTTAGTTTTAAAATGTTATCTCACTCATTTACTGCGACTGAACGGTCGTGTGACGTATTTTCTGTTCCTTTGGGGCGCAAAAATCTTTACCATAGACCTACTATAACTGGTGCATGCGCACTGGAACCCCCTCCAATACAATGTATAGGGGAACCTATAGGCGCAAAATTTTGCGCCCAAAGCCCGCCCACAAGACCGGCGTCACCGCTCCAGACCCGCAAATTCAAACGGAAGTTCACAGCAGAGCTTGTGTTTTGTTTACAGTCAGCTGGAGGAGCATTTTTTCGTAATGGATAATACAAATTCAGTTGCTAAAAACTGAATCGTTCCACAGAAGAACCCCACAGGAAAAGCTCTGGCTTAATGAGCTTGGACCCAAACAGCAGGACATCACAATCACTCTGTCTTTCTCCAGAAACTGGTGTGAGAAGAAGTCCTGGCTAACTGTCTGTCCTGAGACCGGAGCTTTGTTTTGTTTCACCTGCCTCCTCTGTCAGCTGTCAGGAACAGAACGAGCCTGGAAATGCTGTGTGTCTTACAATGTTATATATATATATATATCACTATGCAGCTTAATAAAATCTACAGGATAGGACATAATGAGATGACCTAATGAGGAGGGGGACAAAAACAGACCAATTTTGTCTAAGATGATGGACTGCATTAAATTCTGTGGTGTGTTTGAGTTAGCATTGCGTGATCATAATCAGAAAATCCTGGCGTTGGACTTTGTTGGATCCCTGAATGCAGCAGTACCTGCAGACTGTTACTGTGTTTAAGGGGACATTTAAGACAGTGCAGAATGAGCTACTTGACTGCATGTTCTCTGTTGATGGAGAGACAGGCGAAATTTACTTATAAATAGTAAATGACTATAAACACAGACCAGACCGTGTATTTTTACGTTAATTTATTTTTTAAAAGTAGTATGATGCATGAGAATGGTGCTTTGGCTTATACTAGTGGTGATATGTGGTTACAGCGCATCTAAAAACTGACTTGCAAAAGTGCACCCCCCCAAAAAATAATTTCACCAGCCGCCACTGGACACTACCATTTTATTCTGGGCTCTAGATTTCATTGCTCTACAAGATCAGTTTATTAGCTGTTTTTTGAGTATATCACACAATCGTCATTGGCAGATAGACCTGCTGAATGGACTTTATGGTGAGATGACTTTCTCAGCTGCAGCCTCCAGGGTGAAGTCAGATGTGGCAGGTTGATGTTATGCAACTAAATTAAAAGCTTTAAAATAATGTATTTTTGGCCGTAGTGCTTCTCACCATCTTTACATTTTTACTGTCTCACCTTTAGTTTCATGTTGACAGTAGGAAAACTCACCCAAATGGAAATTAAATAAAACAGAATTTTCTACCAACAGCAACAAACAACTTCATTTTCACAAATCATATGCAAATCCAAACTGAGAGACTGAACATTGTGAAAGGCTGTTTGGTCACAAAGCCAGTGTCTGCTTATCACTTGTGACGACATGTAAATATATTATGTAAATATACTGGGTCATGTAACCAGGACACACAAGAAACAGCTACATTCATTGGTGGTTGTCAGTATCAGCTATAAAGTGTTATGTTCTGGTCATTTCATTACTTTATATACAGTATATTATCCTTTTTCTGAACTAGGCACGTTGTCATTATGATATAGAGAACACTATATTCAAACATAAAACATCACAAGCAGAAATATTTTCCAGTTTTGATGCCCATACAGGTAAAGAAATGTATAATGTTTTAAAAAAGGAGTTGAGACTAGAGTTTGGACGTCAGGGAGCTGGTTAACATTACAAACATGAAATATGGTCCAATGATAGAAACTAATGTACCTACTATATTAACACATGGTTTTAATTCTGCTCTCCACTCGACCACTCACACCTTCTCGGTGCTGTTAGTTTTTAGAGTTTCCAGTGTCTTGGACAGTTCATTGTCAGACTTTTGCGATGCCAACCCAGTCTCCTAAAAATGATGTTCCTATATAACTGAGCTACAATCACAAATACATTTTTGTGGGGAATGTAATTACAACCGGATTTCGTTTTCTGTTGGCTATGCACAGATTCTCTTGCCCAGGTTTCTTTATTGTTGTAAGTTGACCACTGTAGTGAGTTATTCTGTGTTTTGCCTGCCCATGTTCTTTGTTGTTCACTTGTGCTCATGTTAAGTTCCTGCAACCAGTTCTCTGGCTTTAGCCCCTGTCTGTTTTTCTATCTTGTTTCCTCATGTTCTGCTTCTTTGTTTGTCAGGATCACTTACTTTTGTAAACTTGTTTGTAAAAATACGTTAAAAACTCTGCAGCTCGGTTTAGGCAGTGGTTAACTGTAATGTTCACATTATGATATTTGTAATATTTAGTGTAGAACATTCAAAACTGGTTAGAACTGGTGAACTGTTTGGAGAACTGGTTAGGTTCCAGGTATAGTCGTGACAAGTTATTTTTTCCTCTGTTTGGTGGTTGTATCCATTTTGCTAATGTGTTGTTAATATGGTCAACACATACACATTGTGAAGGTTCCCTCACTTGATAAAATTTCTCTCTCATGTTTCTAAGACTTTTTTGGTCTTCAGGTGATGAAGGTTATGCCCTGAAGGTTTTACTGGCACCAGACAGGCAGTCGGGTCATCATCTCTATCTATGCCAAGAACTCCTTACCAGAGCTCAGCTATGAGGAAGCTGACAGCACCACAGTAAAAAAACCCAAACACACACACAGAGTCATACAGATATGAAAACACGCTCTCATTTTCATATTCACAAACTGTCCTGACACTCTGACAGGCACTCTTTCATAACTGCTGTATGTCTCTGATTGTTCCAGGTGAACATCCGTGTGGTGTTTTGGGGGAGATTAAGAGTTTGAACAGTACATCAGTTTATGGGGATAAGTAGACAACTTACATCTACAGAGGATCTAAAGACTGAGGTGTGGTGGCTGTTGACATGAACTTAATAAAACTAATACTAAAAAATAAACGAAATACAGTATGAAAAATGCTGATAGTTGTAGACCATTCATACAGTATAATATGAATGAACGATAGTCATTATTTGTTTCACATTTCTAAACAATAAAAAAATCCAATAACAAAGTGAAAAGTAGTTTTTTAAAGTAGAGACTTTGGCGCCCCATTGTGGTAACATCAGAAAAGCCTGGATGCTATATGCTAATTTTATAAAACACTGACTCTGCACAAGAGAAAAAACAAACCACCTTAAGTGTATTTTTAAAAGTAGAGATGCGTACAAGACAAAAACCACAGTGTCCTTCCTCTCAGGCTGTGGAGGTGAAGAGCAGCGTGAAGAACCTGATGGCTGCAAAAATTCAGGTGGCTCTGAAGAGCCAATCACATTGACAGGGTCAACATATATGTTTAAGCAGGCTGACTATGGTGAGGCGCTGCATTTGAAATACTTTTCAGAAGGATTTGTACTGTATATTTTAGCTTACAATAAGACATCCAAATTAGTAATTAAATTGTTATTCAGAGTGTCATTGTAGGTCAGAAAGAATACAGAAACATCATAGATACAGTATTTGTCACAGTAACAAAACTAAATATCACTTTGTTGCCAGAGGGCAGAATCACTGATGCAGTTTTTTACCAGAGTGGATTACTCTGATTGTCTACTTCATTACTTTAACTACTGTCCAGCTATGAAACCAACATATAACACAGCAAATAATTTTCACTTACTTTGAAATAACGTTGATGTGAATTGTATCACTTATCTTATAGTATTCTCATTTTTGTCACGTGTTTTGTCTCATGAATATATTCCTCATATATCTATATGTATGACTTTGATTAAACATTTGAAGATTGTTAAGCAGGGTTATTGTTAAATTTAAAATGTGTTTTTTGGTGTGTGCAAAAGTAATACCATGGAGGAAATTAAAGAAAGTGATTTATTACAAATATCAACATGGATATAAATAAAGCTCAGTTCACATATTCACTTTTTTCCTGACACATAGAAAAGATGTGGGTTGTTTCCTGCCCACATGTAAAGGATGGATTGTTTTTATTCAACTCCCTTGTAGCCAGAAAAAAACACACAAAAAATAAATTATTACTGTGGCCAACAAATCAGAAACCAAGTTACAGAGTTAAAAAATAATTTGTTGGTGCTCATAGATTCACTGGATTGTCCATCACTGTGTGAATAGCAGATAGTGTATTCCTTCACTTCGCTTTCCGATGTGCTGTGATAATTGTCAGTTGATAGTTTAATCACATGGCTTTGGATTGTGCATTTGTGTGCTTCATGCAGGTGGCGTTAGGGTCATTGCAGCAGCATGAACGGTGAATGCTGCGATGCTGATTTGACGCTTGACTTCCTCCCAGGACTTCCCCGGGTCAGCTGAGTTCTCAATGTCAAACAGTGCATCGTAGATCCCAGGGAAAGACTCCCCTGCATATTTATTATGACTGCTGGGAGCAAAAATCACATGTCTGAAAGGAGAGAAGAGGGGTGATGTTATGTTAATTTCACCAGGAGGGATTACAGACACTGCAGCACTGTGGGTGAAGGCATATCATGGCCTCACAGCAGCTCACAGTTTTAAAGACAATGCTTTACCTTCTGAAGTTAGGGTTAGTCACAAGCCCAATAGGTTGAAGCATGAGCCAGTGTAAAATATATCTAAGTTCAAATATCTGTTGTGAATGAAGTGACTGGTGTTTATTGTTAATAGCAAATCATCCACAGTCCACACAGTGACCTAGTGGTTTCAGAAGTGGAAAATGTGCTTTTGTGTGAGAGACTAACCTGTAGAAGGGTCTGCCAGGTAATCCCAGGGGGTCTGTGAAGGCTCTTTCCAAGTACATGAGCTGATCGTTCATGACACGTACCTTCAGGGAACTGATACACACACACACTTAACTGTAGAAAGTCTGTCACATACAGTATTTAACTACATGTAGAAATAAGAACAGCTTTAGTTTGGCGCCAAAAAATATCTGTGAAATGTTAAATTCTTACTCTGCTCTGTTGAGAGTCTGCAGACGCTCATGGAAACCTTTGGCTGCAACAGTGAAGTTCTCCACAGCAGAAAACAGGGAATCTGGACATAAAATAAAATACATTTAATGCAAAGGGAAAAGTGAGCAGGTTGGTTTGAACATCTCATTTAAACACCTGAACTAAACTTTAATCTAAATCCACTCTATGTTAATGGTCTTCATAAAAACATTATTTGACTAGTGCACGACAAGCACCCTGACAGCACCTGTTATTTCTGACACAAATTCTGATCACAGTCCACTCACCAAACGACACCTTATATGTCTCCATCTCATCCTGGTGCCTCTGCGCCAGCTGTGCGATGCCCTGTGCGTACTTCCTCAGTGAGTCTGCATACTCGTTAACATCAAGAGGGAGGAGCTGGGAATCTGCCAGGTGGAAGATAAGCGCTCCTCTCACCTGGGCCACTGCCCGAAGCCTCTTGAAGGAGGGGTCGTAAAACTTCTCCACAATCTCAAAGGTTTCATACACACTGTGATAAACTGGATAACTGCTGTATTTCTCCTTTTTCTGAAGACACACACAGAGGACGTTCACAGTTAATGTCCATGGACCTTTGCCACAGTGATACAGACCCCAACCCCCTAGTTAAAACACACAGGTATTAATAATTATAGACAGAAAACAGTGTAGAACAAGGCAGATAAGACACCGAAGTTGGAAACATGCAAGTGCGCAAACATGGCAGCACACTACTGTACATAAATGTAGCACATTAAGAACAAGAAGTTCTCTCATGTTTACAGTGTATTGCATATTCTAAAACATTTTCTCCTCATTTTATTTAATATTTTATTGTATCCATTTATAAACCTCTATCAACCAACATGGTTTTTTAATGGGTGAATAGGGTTCCTTTAAAGGGTTCCTTTGCCACAGAGGGACACAGACCATGTAACCTTAATTTTATTTATTTATTATTAATGTGAGTGAAGCATTCAAGAGGGAAAAGGTTTTAATATTGTCCATCCCAAATATACAGGACTGTACTCAAATTATGTTTTTTAAATTTGTTTTGAATTAATTTACAAAACGCTGAAATTCCCAAATTTCTTCAAAGCAAATGGATGTTCACTACATAGAGACATACAGAATAAATATACTCACAATCACACCTCATATAAAGTAAAACTGATAATAAAACATGATGTTTAAGCAGATTAATCTGTGTAAAACTTACCTTGTCCTTGGTGTATCTTGCTCTGCCTGAAGCGATTCCCAGGCGAATGAAGTAGGCCTCAAAATCACTGCCTGAGCCGAGTTTACTGATCCTACAGTACAACAGAAAAGAGTAATTGACACATTTGAGTCATTTCTTTACATTTTTAGTTCATTAGCTAGAACATCCCAAACTTCTTTTAAAACACATCTCAGCCTTGTGTGTTTTATTGTGGCTTATGTCACAGAAAGATAATGAGACCTTGACAGAGACACAAAACAACTACAAATGCCACTGTCACATCTGTTTTTGGGAATTTTAATGTCATTTTTTCTCTCTTGGTGTCTCTTTCAGATTGCTTTGGGTTTGTTCCCACTGCCTACAAGTGCCTACTGGGACAGGACCAAGAAATCCATCTATGGTTTATAGCTCTGAACCAAGCAAGCAACTGATTGTCTTTATACCTTGGTGCATCACGGTCATTTGTCCAGTTGTCCCTCTTATGCCAACTCTCGTACAGGGAAATTCTCTCCTCTCCTACTTCTGGACTGGCTATCTACACACAAACATACGGAAAGAAAAAGAAAGGTGGCGATAAATGAAGATGCATAAAAAAACAACAAAAACAGTTATTTATCGTGTGGATATAAATCTGCTCACCTGCTTGGTGATGTCATACACCAAACTGTGTAGAGACGGGGTGCAGTCAACCCTCAGTGTGTACATTCCTAGAAATCATATGAGTCAAATCAAAACTGGAGAACATAATATATAGAGCATATTGAGTTGTACACACTAACACACTCACCCTCTATAGCAGAGTCTGCATTGATGTAAGCCACAGCTCTCTCTTGCAGCAGCTTGGCATTGTCCTGTTGAGAAGGGTGACATGTTGTCAGTGTACAGTGTGTGTGTGTGCGTGTGTGTGTGGTGTGTGTGTGTGTGGTACCTCTGCCCACTCTGTAGATCCCAGAAGTCCAAACTCCTCTGCATCCCAGCTGGCAAATATTATTGTCCTTCTTGGCCTCCACCCTATACACACACACACACACACACACTGAGTACTGACTATTGAATGTTGTTCTCTCACTTCTGTACCTTTACCTTCACTTTACCTTCACTGTACCTTTACTGAGCAGCCTGCCAGCACTCCTGACAGTTTCATGGACGACAGCAGCACCAGACATTGGATCGATTCCTCCGAACACCCAGGCATCCCGGTGCCCTCCCAGAATCACATACCTGTCTACAAACACACACACACCATTAACAATACACAACACAGCTGATTGAGGAGTCAGAGAAAGAAACAAATTATTTATTATTTATTTAGATTTTTGTTCTTTTTTCTGAAAAGTTACCAAAGTGCTAAATCTATCCAGGAACCTGATACGTTGTATTTCTTGACAGTATCAATCACAACTGCAGTGAAGCATTTAAAATAATTTTATCTACTTATTCTAACCTGCTATTAGAGATTATAGTACATGGCTATGGGACTAGTGTCCTGTGTAGCATTATTAGTGTTACTTCCCTGTGTTGGTTGTGTGTGAAATGTTGCTGTAAGTGTTAATGAAGGGTTACAGCAGGTTGAATTGTCGTACCTGGCTCCAGAGCTCCTCTTATCCTTCCAATGACGTTGTAGATCCTGGTTACCTGGTTGTTAGTGTGGATGTTCATACGCACCTTCCTGACACAGACAGATTAAGGGAGAAGTAATTCCAACAGAGGAAAGAAAGGGAAACAAAGACGTCTGAAGTGTCAGTAAAGTTACATTGCAAAACATAGGGATAGAGAGCATGAAGAACAGTTTTCTATGTGTGTTTAAACTGCACAGTAACCTCAGAAACACATTTGTTGTGTTTGTTTCATGTGACTGAAAATAAATAAATAGACAGATAAAAAGCAGGGAAGGGAACAGACATCAAGGAATCTCAAACTGCAGCACCAGTAAGTATAGACATCCTTTTATGAAGTGTTTTTCAACTTGAAATTTCGTTCTGCAGAAAACAAATGTTGATTTTATTTGTTTGTTTTAACATGAGTGTGAGTCGCTTCAGAAAACTCTTGTGCATTACTGTTGGCGTATACTACACGCTTAGTTTGTGCTTTGTGTGTCAGTGTGTGAATGGGCCTGTATTTCTGGCACACACAGCAGATACAAGGGCCTCCTTTGTCCTTCAGTTGGCTACTCGCCACTGAGACATTAAAGCTCAACAAGAGAAGAGGAGCGACAAAGGGGGAGAGATCATTCAGATAGTAAAACACAGTGAAGTGGTAGAGGAGAGACTATCATCAGGTTTATTTAGAGAAAAGACGGAGGCTGGTAGAGTCACATTATCACTGGGTGAATGTGGACACCAGTGCTCACTTTGACACAGTACATGAAAGTGGGGTAATGTAAGCACTTACTGGCTCTTGAAGTCATCAGTAAAGCCTGGACCAATATTGTAGGAGATGTTCAGAGCTCCTTTCCAGCTATTGGGAGGGGTCCATCCCCCCATGTTCCTGTTAAAAGGTAAATAATTCACATATTCTGTAAATAATACAAATCAACTCCTCATTTCTTTTAGGGCGTCCTAATAAAAATTTTAGTTTCTTGGCCTAAATTCCAAATTCAAATTAAGTAGTTTTTAAAATAGTACTGATGTGCTTGAAACTAAATGTCATTGGAAAAATACAACAAAAAATAAATATTTCTACTTCAGCAGGCGAACTGCATCATGGAAGCCAATGGGATGCACAGGAATTTTTGGGAGACCCACTCCATCATCGAGGCTGAATCTATAGGTATATTCTGTAAAAGACGAAACACGACTATGCTAGAGAAACTCACACATGCTGTATTTGTGCACTCTCTAATACACAAACAAGCACACAGACATGCTCACCTTTAGCAGGGTACCCCGGTGTGAGCGGGTCTCCTGCTCCATTTAAGTTGAGAACGTTTCCTCTTTGAACTCCTCCACCAGGCAGGTTCCAGCCATCTGGGTACGGCTGCACACACAGAAACACGCAGGATTAAAATAGTTACAGAGGCTGTAGACAGGAATCTGCTACTGTTTCCAGATCTCAAAGTCTCGCAGTCTAGCAATCCATAACACAACAGAAAACTGTTTTGGTTAAAATTATGCAGAATACTGCACCTGCACTCCAGTAGCCCAGTAATCTGCTGGGTCTGAGAACATAATGATCCCCTTTGCTCCAGCTAATATGGCATTTTTCACCTGTTGGAGAGAGACACACCAGGATCAATGAGTCATTATGATGACGTGCAAAATTTTTGCCTCTTGCTACTGTACATATTTAGTTTGTGTGGATATCATGGCAAATCATCACAGATCAGTAATGACTGATAATTATTGATAAATTACATTAAAAACTAAAACATGTACATTAACAGAAACATATTTTAAATGCCAGTGTGTTTTTATGATTACACACCACGTACTACTAACAGTGCCGACAGTTTAACCATCACAACTGCCTTTTCACACACAGTCCAAAGAAGCTGTTTCACATGTTTTATCTGCAGTAAAGTGAATCATAGGTATTTTTCTATTTTACTTGCAGTAGTCAGTGATTGAATCCTTCACACCAAGTTCTGTTAACCTCAGAGAAATCCAGTTTCCATCTTTAGGTTCTGACCGAGACTTTTCCTACCTTGTTGCCTCTGAATATCTTTCCATATCTGACAATGACAATCTTCCCAGTTACATTTATTCCCATCTCTCTCTCCAACTGGAAAAAGTCTTCTGTTCGACCATAGTTCACATAAACTAAATCCCCCTGGATGGAGAGAGAAGAGAAGAGAAGGCGTCTTAGGATGAAACTCATTAAGTTTAATATTCCAGCTGAACTGTTTTTATTCGTACAAGTAAAATCACTTTGTGTCAGTATGATAATGTTGTGGTGTCTCGTGTCTGTGTGTAGATGTGTGTTTGTGTGTGTGTTTGTGAACCTCAGGTTGTCCTTTGGCAGAGAAGGCGCTGTACGGAGGCACAATGTTAGAAACACCTTCATACCCCTCAGGAACTGGTTCAGCTAAGGAAGTGTTGAAAATCTGAGAAAGAAGGATGAAATCAAGATGATAAAATTACATTAAATTTGATTTATTCTCTACTGCAAATGTTTCAGAATGTAAATTACCTGTGAATGATCATTTCATTCCTCATTATACTTTAACTGAACTACATCTGACAGCTGTAAGTTACGAGTTACTTCACAAATGAATGCTTTATAAAATACTGTATATGAATAACTTTTAAAATAAATCAGTGAATCGAGGTAAAGCTGAAACTGAAACCAACCAATCATTTAATTAGTGAATCCAGAACATAGATTAGACCATAATGCAAATAATCATTAGTTGCCGTCTTATATGATAATAGATAAAAAGTTGATAATTAACTGTACATAAACCATCTAACATTAAAACACTTAAATAATCTTATGATGGATTATATAACAGCATTAAGTACATCAACTTTTCATAATTTATGTACATTTTCTTGACTTTTATTTCTCACAGAGTGTTTTTATTGTATGGTAATGTTAGTTAACTGAAGGATCAGAATATTTCACCCCCCTGAAAACAAGACAAACCTGTAAATGTTCAGAAAGCTCCACTTTATTGGTCCTCTGTGTGTATTTGTAAATACGAGTTGTTCCTGAACTGTTGTCAGCTGTAAAGTGGACCTACTGTGTGTGTTGTCTGACATGTTGTCATGTGTGAATCACTATTTATTATTTGAGAAGTAAATCCAGATTTTGACTGTGCACTAGCCCCTGATCTGGTCTTTATTTGCCTCTGTACTTTATCATTATCTCCACTTACAAGACATGTACACAAGTTTACCTCGAGGCTATAAAAGGACCTTGGACTGGAGTTATCTGTCTTGCAGTTTTGTGGTGAAAAATAACAGGAGGTGGAGAGGAGGCCTGCAGCAGCATGTGACTCTGTTTTCATTGTATGTATGGCTGAGAAGTAGTCAGGACTTGGCTTGAATTAGTGTTAGTGTGTGAGAAGATCACAGCCCTTTGAAATTTTAGTCACCAGGGGGTCAGTGTGGAGAATGGAGTATTTCACCAGAGTGCTTGAAGTGTTGAGGTACATGTAGTTATACTGTAGCTCACAGTGTGTGTTTGGCAATCAGTTAAAAGCACACATTACAAATACTTGTCACTGTGAACACAATAATTAAAAATAATTTAACACGTAGCTGTGTAATTTGTAATTTGTGTTTTGCATTTATCTTTTTCAGCACGTGTGTATTTGCCTGTATGTATCCGTGTGCTTTTGGTACTAATGTGGCCATCTTTTGTCTCGTCTGTGTTCATGTACAGTACCTCACTGCCAAGACGATCAACTATCGAGATGTAATTCGGCTGTGATTTGTTGGGATACGATAACAGGACGTCATACGGCACCAACTCCACAGAGTCCAAGCCAAACTCCTGCCACTCTTTCTTGATCTGCTCTGCATATTTCAAGTTCTGCTCTGTACCAGCCAAGTGGGGGAGTCGTGTAAATTTCCTAAGGAGAGGATGTTACCAAATAATAACATATGACAGTGACACAGATAATGAGATAGTTGCATACAGAAAGAAAATGTCTTTTTTCCAGATAACACTCAGCTCCAACATTTGAATGCTTGTTGATTGAAGCCTCCACTGTACAGTACCTCACTACAGTTGGGAAACTGTAGCTTATGAAAAACTAACTGTCTATTAATTTTATTTTGTTTTGCAGTTTACCTGTGTAGACGTATAATTTATAGGAGACGGGATTCTGAACATGTGGTTTGTTGTTGTAGTTGTAAAGTTGCAGTCTCATTCCTCGCTGCATCAAAATAAGGTTCTGTGGGTTTGAACAATGTTTGGCTGCACAGTTCGAGTTCATAATAATCCATCCACTGGTGATTCATGAGGGTTTGTGAGGCCAACGGTGATGTAAATGTCATAATTTTAGAGGCACAAGAACGGTGTTGCTACACAAGTGAAAAGTTTGGCCTGAAAAAACTGAGTATGACCACAGGGTTTGAAATCTATCATTGTGGCACTATGAATGTCTGTACCTATTTTCATGACAGCCATTCAGTCATCAAGATATTGTGGTGGACATTAAGACAGCTGTCTCCTTAACTTTGTTCCTACAAGAAACCCCCCTGAGCTCTGAAGTGGTTTGTCCTCCCGGCTGAAGAAGACCATTGTATACCAACATTTGCTTTGGATTACTTGTACTTACAGACATGACAGGTTTAGAGTGCTCGTAGTCAATTTTACCTGAGATGCTCCCTGATTTGATCTGACTGCATTTCATCCAGAAACTCCTTAAGGTACTTGTTGGAGCCACTGTTGTTGTTGTCAGTGTTGGGATGTGTGGGCTTTGCAAACCAGCCTAAGACACATTAGAGTCAGTGAGTTTGTCAGTAGTGTCTGTTTCCTTGAGAAGAAAGTCATTAACACATACAAGTACAACTCATAGCAGATGAAATATACAGAGATTAGACTCACTGCAAAGTTGTGTTAGATGTTAAAAGAAACTTTTTACTGAGTTATATTTTAAAGGGACTTGTGGTTATGGATAAGATGTTGTTAACCCACTGTGAGCACAGAGACATGAAATGTAAACTTCACACACAACAACAGTTTCACATCACTGTGTAGATTTTAAGAAAGATTTTATGTCCTTAAGTTGTGTTATTTTAGCAACTTCACTTTGATTTAAACATTTAATAATCATGGCCAATCAGTCCATTATTTCCATTGTTGTAATACTGATAAATAAGTTACTATTCATTAGAAACACATATGAAATTATTACAGTAGTTATGTCTTGTGGTTAATTGACTACAATTTGTTCCATGTTTAAGTTTATGTTGTGTTATCGTGGCTTACCCATGACAAAACCCAGGAAGAACAAAGCTGTCACAACCACAATCCACCAGATCCACCGAATTAACCTGCTCTCCTTTCTCATTGTAAAAGAGTCCCGGTGGCTTCCACACACTGACGCCACCGACTCTGCAGAGCACACCGGCAGAGACAGAGATAGAGAGTAATTTGTTTAAGTAGTGCAAAGTGGGGGCAGAGCAGCACAGAGTGTGACACAGAGCGAGAGGGAGGAGGGTAGCTGACTGACAAAGACCGAGTGAATGAGAAACATAAAGAGGGAGCTAGTCATTAGTGCTGTGCCTGGTCAGTGCACTGACAATTGCACCTTCTAGTGCTGAGTCAGGATTACTCAACCTGAGGGGAGCTGGGAGTCAAGAGTTAAGAGTTGAGTTACTACAGAGCAACACAGGATCAGCAGACACCGCACATATACTCAGATCATGTGTCTTACAGTTACAGGAAAGTTTAAGCTTTAAAATTACTTTTCATGCTGTTAATGTGTGACAGTGCAGAGCTGAGAGTTCAAGAAAATGGTGTGAAGTAATGAGACTGGGTTGCAAAAAATGTGTATGATGATGATCAAATCCTGTGTACAGAAATAAATAAACGGAAAAACATAATCATATGACATGGCTTTCACGGTCACAATTTAAATTTTGGGAGAGCTTGGACCAACATTGAGACAGTACTCTTTATAACCATCATCAAAACACCAAGCGAGGGAATATCTTTTAGGAGAATGATGTTCATCCATCTGGTAGAGTATCAGACACCTGGAGAAGAGAAGCTACAGAGCATTAAAGCTTTTCGCTCATGTTGATTTATTAATTATTATACATTCACCAAGTTAATGTGTAACTCTCACTAATATATAGTTATACATAGAAAGCAAGCAGATAAGAACCCATAGCGCATTGTAACAACTGTAGGAGCAATTAAATTACTAAAAATATCAAATTACACTCATCGCGTGTCCACTGGAGCTTATTTGTGTAAAGAAAAGAAAAATGCCCGATTAGATTTGTTAAGTGGAACTTATAACTAACAAAGTAAATATTAAAACAGAATATGTCAGAATTTTGACAATATAAGCTTAAATTCAATATTTAGACTTAGAAAGCCAAAGTTCTTACTCATTCTCATATGTTTGACTTTGATTCACTTATTTCTATCACACATGACTTTTCTCTTCTTCTCCTGGCAGAACTGGACTTCATACGTGTCTGCGTCTCTGATTCATCAGTGTTTATTTTCATTCATTCAACAAAACCCTGACGTGTGAAGGAAATCAGTCACCAAAATCACAAAATCAACCAACAAAACAAGCAGTTTTCCAGCTGTGAGTCTCGCAGAAAAAGGCCTGTTGGTGTCTGTGAGTCAGTTCATGAAAGGCCCACAGGACTAGTGTATATTGCTATAAATAGTCAGACATATTTTGCCATACTATAAGATGTGCGGGCCTTGTTGTTCTAGTTATGCTTGACCCCTCCTGGTTCTGTGGACAGCTGTGCGGGTTGGAGGATGAATCTTTCATGTGGTGGGCTAGAGCGTGAAGTGGGGAGGAGGCGCACTGCTCTCAGGAATGTGGGGAGGACACAGACCACAGCTAAGCTTCATCCTCAACACGCTGTGTAGCTGAAAAAAACAAAACAAACTTTAATTAAACCACCTATAGCTGGTATGTGGAGGTTGATTTTGATTTAATTGAAAGTTTATTGTTTGGGTAAGCCCTAACAATCCAATACACACACAGTGGCAGATCAAATAAGAACAACAACATTTACTTTACTGTTATGTTATTCGTATTCTTCAACACTACATTCATACATGTGTGATGGTTAAACATTTCACTTAAAATGCACGGGCGTTAATGTACTGCTTTTACAGCCTGGACTCTTCAGGGAAGGTTTTCACAGCCTGGCTCCAGGGATTTGCTCCCAGTCACCCTGAAGAGTATTTACCACAGATGTTGGGTAATGAGACCTAACCTGCAGTTGTCGTTCCAGTTCAAAGTGGCGGTGCTGGATAGAGCTGAACTGCAAGTCAGTCAGGTTCTGCCTCATCAGTCTCAATAAGCTATTTCTTTATTAACCCGACTCTGTGCACAGGGTGATTATCACGCTCAAACGAAAAAGCAGCATTCCCCTGTTGTTGCCACAAAGTTGATGCACACTGTATTTAATGAAGCGATCACATCCCAAAAGTCCATTTAGTAGCTGTTCTGGAGCCTCAAAAAATGACTAAATGGACCATAAAGTTTGATTATTTGTCACCTGCTGGTTCTGTGGACAAGCATGAAATTTGTAACCCAAAATATAACTGTAAAATATGAAAAGTAAGTGCTGTAACACTGTGGTGTAGGAGTATGTTGTGGACTCATGTGTCTGCATACTGTTGATGTAAAGTATAACCAGATGACTTATCTATGCTGACGTTTCATGTAGACTCAATTCTTTTATGTCTGTTATTTTATTATGCAAATAGTAGGCATGACAGTACTTTGTGAACTTGGTACATCCAAATAATAATCATACAGTCATGTAGCTTTTGTCTCCAAAAGATCAGATCATAAAATGATATCTGCCTCATCTTCTTAATCCTAGAGCCATGACAGAGATTAACGCATTTAATACTAATTTGCATATCTGAACGATCATCTAAACCTCTTCACTTTGGTGCAACAGTGTTTAAATCGTCATAGTTGCCGCTGTAAAACAGATTTATATCTATCTGTAAATTAGCTTACAGGTTTATAATAGGCTGTGAAAGGATAAATTAGTCTATGACGCCCCCTAGTGACACAGGAGAGGCGAGAGAAGCTGTGGAGCGAGATTAATTTTTTTGTCGTTGACTTTTTGCTTATCTTTGTTTGGCCGAGTGTCATTTTTACTCCAGATGTTTTCGTCTCTGTTGTTGAATCCTGCAGTAAAACAGAGTGAAGTGAGACAGGGAGATATGCGGTAGCGCCTCAGACTGAGACTTTTGTTTTGTTTAGGGGATGAAAAGTCAAAATGTGCTCGGCGCAGACAGGAGCGGCGTAGGCGCGCAGGGAGGACGGAGCAGGGCGCACAGCGGCCGGGGTGTGTGGACGCTGCACACACACAGACAGAGACACGCAGGGCTGCAGGGAGGACGGGTCTGTAGCTCTCGGTCACACCGAAGCTGTGGTGAAAAGTTTGGGCAGCTGCGGAGCCGGTGAAGACATCATGGTTTTGTCCGTGCGGAGCTGGGTCGCCAACGAGGGAGGAAAGCACTTAGTCCTGGTGGGAAAAAGCCTTTTGTTGAAGAGATTTTAAAGCTGCTCAACTCTACTCGCACCGTAGGCTGATGATAGTGTTCGTTTTATTTGTTAATGCTCTTTTTTTGGAAGACAACTTTTACAAGTGTGTTTCCGAAACTGTGTAGTGCTTTTATTCTGAGGAAATGTCAGCACAACCAGATGATCTGACTGTTGGTCAGTATGTTGCCGACTGCTTCACATCATGAATGTTATACGATGTAAAACCAGAAACAAGTTGCATGTAAATGTACATTAAATGCTTATTCAGGGACAGTTGACTCTAGTAACCCAACATGGTGCTGTTATTGTATGTTTATTTTATTTGCAGACTATGGTCTAATTATTCTCATAAGGACTGAAGCTTATACTGTACTGTATGTGTGTATCTCTGTGTGCAGATACTGTGGTTGGGAGCAAACACCTGGCTGTTCACAAAGACCTTCCTGCTGTACTTCACTGGACAACAGTATCACTACCTCTACAAGATGCTCGGGGTAAGACTCACTGACATTCATTACAGACCACGGTACTGCACATTTTCCTGATGTGTTTCAACACTAAGAACCTAAGAACATATTAATAAGTATTAAAGAGCTGTTGAACAGGTAGCCAAGGCTGAAGATTTAAAGGTACAATGTAGAAAAATCTTTGCCCTATAACCTAAATTATTATTTTACTGTGTATGTAAGTCAGAGTACTGTGTATAACAAAACATACTTCGTAAGTAAATATTAATTGATATTGTGTAAATGAATGATAAATGATACAATCCAAATAACAGATAAAATAGACCAAAATATCAATACAAAATATGAATACTGATGCTTGTTACCTGCACTCGCATGCACCACATTAGAAAAATGTAATTACAGGCATGATATTGAAACTGTGAATCAGTTGGTAGAGTTGTTTGCTTCCCGGTTCCTCCTGGCTACATGTCGATACTGAAACCCTGTAGTGTCTTGTTCACTACAAGGTACAGGTGTACCTCATAAAGTGAGTGTATTTATAGCATATAAATACACTTTTACTTTTACAAGGTTATGAGTTCTCAGTTTTTGTTGAAATTATTAGAAAGATGATAATTCAAATATGTAGAATTATTACTATGTATAGGTAGGTAAATAGGGAGCCACCCTTATTACTTATTGTAATATGTGTACCGTAGTACGACCCCACCACCCACAATTACCTCAACAGTTTCAACAAAAACTGAGAAATTATAACCTTGTTAAAGTAGAATTCATGGCAGCGTATTGGACTGCATTTGATTATGCATGATTATGTATGATAGCTCAGTGGGTAGAGCAGTTGTCTTCCAACCTAAGGGTGAGCGGTTCGATTCTCAGTGCTGGCAAGCTACATGTCGAGGTGTCCTGGGACAAGACACCGAAACCCCGTAGTAGCGCTGACACAGGTCTAGCAGCTGTCCAATTTCCCCAAGGGTATCAATAAAATAATAACTATTAAAGCGACCACTGAGTGTATCACATATATGCAGCTGTCCAACAACAATTTCCCCATGAGTATACCATCAAATATTATAAAATTTTAAATTAACCACTACCTACCAATCTCTTGTTATTACCAATGATATATTGAAACTGATATATAAACGTATGTTGTTTTAGTAAAGCCTCTACACACTTATGATACAATCACAAGTGTTCTTACTTCTCAGACTCAGACATATGTCTCACCTTCCATGTTACAATGAACAGCTTGGTGACATCCTGTAATTTCCAACATAGTTCAAAAAATATATTTATAAATGCCATAATTCTCATTAATAAACATAAACTATTTTTCACAGTTTTAATCCTCGTGTATCACGGCTCCTAATGCGTCATGTGGTGCTTTACAGTGGCTGCACAGATTACAACAGTCAGGCTGAAAGTTTCATCAGCACAGGCCAAAAATGTTCAGCTGCCATATTTGGTGAATTTAAAGATTTCCATTTATATCATCGTTGTATATGAACAGACAGATGGTCGTCTGTCACTTGCAGGTTTAATGAGTCTGAGTTATGACTATAAACTATGTGAAGGAGCTCTGTGTGTGTGTTCACCGGTTGGCTAGTCTGTGCTGACTTTAGGGTTGACCGGTAGTGACATAAGCTTGGGCGCACACACACAGACGCACACACACACATATACACAATCAGGAATTGATGCAGGCTGTCTCATGTGAGTGTTGGTGTAATTGTTATCACAAGTTTATGTTTGTGAGTCTGTGTACTTGTGTGTTTCATACATGTTTGTGTCAGTGAGAACCTGCCCCTGAAGAAAATCATACTGCTGATACAGACATTACTGTCCAATCACTGTACAGCTTAACTTCCTTTGGTTGAAACCAGCTAGGTGCTGTGTTTGCATCATATTGTTCACTACTGGTTGTTTAAACATTTAGTTTGTTCTTGTTGTAACTTGTTGGAGCTAAAATTAGTTTCTGACTTCAACTCTTTCTTTCTCTCCTTTTTTCTTTATTTTAATGTGTTTTTTTTAATTAAAAATGTTTTTTGTCAGACAAATAAGCAAGTTGCTTTTATGAAATGACCACCTTTATAAATTCTTTAACTTTTTACTTTGCCATTCATTGCTGAGTGGATGATGCAGTAAGTTCATGCCACTAGTACTATATCACTGTGATTCTTAGACTAAAAATAAATACTCTATACACGGTCATGTACTATATTTACATGTACCAATACATGTATTTAATAAAGTCAGTCACTTGATCTGATGGCTTCTTTATTATATACCTACACTGAGCATGTAGGGTGTGCATATTAATGTTTTCAACCTTCTTGCTCTCTAGCTCCAGCCTTTACCTCTCATGTATTACATACACCAAAGTCACTGTGATAACTCCAGATGTCCTGGAAAGCAGTACATGGAGACCTTTTCTAGCTCATAGAGTCCCTTTTACCAAATTCACCTAAATACTGAAGCTATTTCGTGGATTCTCATAGAGCCTTTCTAGGTGGTTGGAGTTTGGAGTTCTAGTTTGTTTGTGGACAAGTATAATTTTAGTTTGTTTCTCAGAGATGACAATTTCTTCTCCACAGTTATCACTGTGACTCAATTGTATGTAATACATGAGAGGCACATGAGGGCCACTTGCACCCTAGCGTTTCACCTTCTAGGTGCGTTCTGTGGGGAAGTTTCACCAGATTCAAATCCTTGATCATTGCTACGGATCAATTTAAAAGGCTTGTACATCTGTATCTGTCAAATCACAGCTCTGTACACCACTTCCCCAAATACCCTAAAAGACCTTCTTTAAAGAGGGTGTGAGTTTAAAAAAAGAAGTCCAGATATGAAACAACAGTAACAGGCTGATCTTGCTTTGACTGGTTGGTCTTTCAGGATTCTACTATCAGTACTGGTTAACCCACTGAGATGGTTTGTTTTTTTCTAATTAGACTTTGTTTGGAAGTTATATTAATTCAAAATAATAAACTTTGATATCTAACGATTCTTTGAACAACAGAAAGCAGTCAGGTGCAGGAACAGAGTAATGGGGCTTCAGATAAGTTTGTATCATGGTACCAGCAATCATTCCTGTCAGCAGAATAAAGGACATGACTGAAAATCTGTCTGTAGAAAATGGAAAACATCTCTCCTTGTCCAGATTGTCCTTTTGATTGAGGGATGTTGCTTTAGTGTTGTAGCTGCAAGTTCTAAATCTTTCTTCACTGGACTCAGGCCTTTGGTGCACTCTGGTGTTTAGGCTGCATGGAGGTACCCCATATGTTCCCCACATGATCTGTTATCTTGTTTTTGACCATTGTTACTCTTTTTATTTCTGTTTTTATTTTTTGCTTTTTATTCACCTGATTGCCAAAGAATTGTTGCCAGTGGGAACAATAAAGATTGATTAATTGATTGATTGAAATTATGGCCAAACCACCTATTTCATGAGAAAATGCAGTACGAAAGTTGAACAGAGGAGAAGATGTGTCCAGAATGAATTAAGTGGAAAAATAAGAAGTGGCAGCGAGCAGCGTGTGTGATCTATTCATGTGCTGCCTGTACAGTGGGAGGCATAAGGGAGAGAGGGGCAAGTGTGGGCAAGCCACTGGCTTTGACTGAATGCCTTGCCAGAGGGTGTTGTGTGTGTGTGTATGCGTGTGTGTGTTTGTGTGTGTGTGTGCGCACTTGCAAGATGTATTTCAAAGCTTTAATTCTATTGAAGGGAATTTAGATTTAACTTCAAAAAGTGTATTATCTCATTTGCCTGTACTGTATGGTTTGACATGTTTGTGTATGTTTTTCTCTGTGTGTGTGTCTATGTGTGTTTTGGTTGTGCAGGTTATTGGGGATGCACAGAAAACAGGGTATCAGATCTCCTGCTTGTGGTTTTGTCATCAGCTGCTTGTCTTTGAGTAGTTGTATTGAGTGAGTGTAGGAAGTTTTAAAGGCTAAAGATATCAGACTATTTAAGTACACTGGTCTTAAGCTTCATTTCTTATATGTAGATCTGAACTTTGACATGCTTATGTGCTCTTTTCTTTTATTTCAGGAACCCTGCAGTATGTATTAATATGCACTTTCGTATCTTTCATTTGGTTGTACAGCATCCGTGATCTCTTGTGGACTGCTGGTGGATTGTCTTTTTGTTTGCCTAGTCACTTAAAACTAGTATTTGTCAAATTGCAACTTTCCTCCATGGTGGCAAAGCATTGATTAGTCTTACTTTTCCAGATTATATTACACTGTATCTCTCACAGCCACCACGAGCCCTTTCAGGAGTAACTCCTGAAAATATGGAATATAGTTTCTCATGTGAACTGTGAGTCTCATCTTCATTATCCTACTGATCCACACAGTGTCACATTAGTTATGTCAGTGTGTTATACAGTAGGTAATGAAAGGAGACGGAGCCAGCAGTGCTCACTAAAGCTGCAAAGAAAGTGTTTAAATGTGCTGATGTCAGCAGAGTTCAGAGTACATTCAGTGTTTCCACATGAAAAGATCTTTGATTGTTGAGATGCAACTTGAGATTTGCAAAGCAAGATTACACAGCTGACATCCTCCTCATTTCACTTCAGATAAACTGCTGCCTTCATACTGGTTTTAGGTCCTTATCTTCCAGACAGGACGTTCTTAGACATATCAGTTGTTTAACTCTCTGTACCTAACATAACCTGGAATTACAATAAAATATGTATTTGTTGATCGTAAGTGAAATAGATTAAATAGATATTTTCATTTTTGTATTTGTGCGTCATCTTCTTTAAAAAAACTAAAATAAAGTGTTCTATTTAAGGGCAAAGCTTCAGCAGACAGATGCCTAAAGCAGAACGGTTCTTAACTTTCCATTCTGAGAAGGACAAAGATGGTTTTAATTAACTCTGTGTAGTGGGGAAGTCACACCTCACACCCTCAGTGTGCACAGTGAATAGTCCAAATCTGAATCTTAATAACAGTTCAAAAGTGTGTGTCTTAATCTGTCAGACCCTTATCAACATTTCACCCACTGAATCTTTCCTCATTTCAGCAATCTGCTTAACAGTGTGTGTGTGTGTGTGTGTGTGTGTGTGTGTGTGTGTGTGTGTGTGTGTGTGTGTCTTTCCCAGCTCGGACTGTGCATCAGCAGGGCATCTGCATCTGTGCTGAACCTGAACTGCAGCTTGGTGCTGCTGCCCATGTGTCGCTCCCTGCTCACCTTTGTCCGAGGAACACATACGGTAAGAAAGAGACTGAGGCATTAAGGGAGGATGTGATGAAGGGGTGGAGTGAGGAGAGAGGGAGCAAGAGACAGAATGGGGGATGGGAGGAAGATCAGTGGGTTCACTTTAATGCATTTCATTTTTATATCACGTTGGTCTCACAAAGAGAAATTTGCATTTTTATTTGAAACAGCAAATGGATCATAAGGTAAAGATTTTTTCAGCTCTCACCAATTTTTCAGTCACAAGACAGAAAAAGTGTTTGAGTTGAACAAAATTGTGAATTTCACTTTGAAAGATGTATAATTGCAGGATTTAAGAGAGAATAGAATAAATCTGTTGGCACCTTTTTGTGTAAATGCACTGTTTTCCCTGAACTAGTGTCTATGATGTAAAAATGAGAGGAAACATTTATAACTTTAGTGCATTATTGTTAATATTCTAGATTTAGGGAGACGATCGGATAAGTCCAAAATGAGTTTTGTGTGTATCTTATAAATAACTCTTGTCTGTTGCTCATGCAGGTATCGAGCAGGAAGACACGGAGACTGCTGGACAAGAGCAAGACCTTTCATGTGGCCTGCGGCGTTGCCATCTGCATTTTCTCTGGTAAGAACTGTTACTGTTCACCACAGCTCACATGTCTTTGTGTGACAGTGCAAAGTGTGGCTAAATGGACCCAGGCTGGCTCAGCATTCTTGGAGAACAAGCTGTGACACCCTTTGAAGCTACTGGTCACAAATCTAAGGTCTAGGCCCAGTGATGATGTGAGATGAAAATGTTGTGCCAATCCAGGATTCATCATCTGGCTAACATCCAAATGTTATAGCAACCCAACTAATAGTTAGAGAGATATTTCTCATAACACCAGAAGTGTCAAATTCATCTGAGGTCCATGAATGTTTGCACAAAACTTCATGGCAATCCATCCAATAGCTGTTAAAATACTTTAGTTCAAATGAATCCAACATTAATTTGAACAGTAGGGATAAAAAACTGCATCAGGTGGCATCTGTTCTTCATTGTTACATTATCTATAAGCTTAAGCCTTCTTTCATCATTACCAGTCACTTCTCAACCCGTCAACGCTTCACACAAACACTCTTCTCTTTAGGCTCTTTAGGTGAAGTTATCGTGTTCTAAAGCAGCGTGCCAAAGACAATAAATGACACTGAAGACAGAGAGGCAGCACGGATGGGAGAGAGACAT
>JAUMHL010000005.1:15593804-15604961 GCA_032362345.1 Sandelia bainsii
CAGAAGCAGATTATAATGAAATTTGGCATCTATTGGAAGCCAGGAAAGTCTGTTATGCATCACAACGACACTGGTTTGAAAGGAAACTTGTGACTTGTGTGATTCCTGCTGCCTGTGAACTTTGGAGAGAGTCGCTGTTGCTGCAGTTTGGTTAAGGTAGTTACACAACTTTTAGTGCCTGTTTGTTTTTTATGTTTATTTAAATACTTTTATTGTCTCTTTGTATCAGCTACTGTATCAGCAAAATATACGTACAAGTTGGTATATTTTTATTTATTGTAAAAATACACATGAAGCATCAACAAAGTTGTCACATAAAGGTAGTCAGACTTAATGAATGAATAAATTATTACTTTTGTGTAGCTCGTAGGTTCATTTTTAAGGAGGATAATGAAGCAAATGCTCTTATTTCCACTTGATAAAGGCACATCATGTTAGTGTGACCTGCAATCCTGTTGCTTGAAAAGTGTGCAACACCCAATATTTTAAATCTTGTTTAGGTACAATTTAGGTGTATATGTGTGAGAGAATATTAATTTTAATATAAACATTATTCATCATCATAACCACAGATGAATATGTACCAGTACTTTTTGATCATTTTTGATCAACCGGGATACTTTCGGTCACTTTAATTGTGATATAAAATTTTAATACCCCAAAATAACAGTTAAACATTTTGAAAATATGCAGTATCTGTATATATTGCTATTGATACCAGTGTGTGTTCAGTGCAGAAAAAGGTACAGACTGGAAACAGTGAGAAAACACTAACTGAGCTACAGCAATGTGGAAACATTGTCTTTCTAATACATGCAAAGGTGTCACATTTTTAGCGACAAATAATGTGCTGTGAAATTGCCAGAGGATCTTTAAGAAAATAGATAAAGTTATAAATATATGATGTTTGTATATTTGTTCAGTTTAATCACTAATTGGCTTTTGTCTTTCTGTCCACATTATATTGTTCAGGCTTTACATTGACGGTCCATTTGGAAGTCCATCAGAGGAAGTGTTTAACTACGACGTCAGTCTTTGTGTCGCGGGTGGAATAGGAGTCACTCCTTTTGCCTGTGTGCTGCATGCTCTGCTGTGAGTTTTGAAAAACATGTCATACACTGACAAATGATGAAAACTTTGAGGAAATATTTACTGTTCCTTGTTTTTTATTAATTCCCCGCTGTACATCCAGTGACGGGTGGACAGGTTTCAGATTGCAGAGGTTGTATTTTGTTTGGGTCTGCAGGGAGCTTCAGTCCTTCTACTGGTTTGCTGAGCTGCTATGTGCCCTTCATCATAAGGTCAGGACAAACTCTGCATGCTACATTCAACATGCTATATTAATATAAAACTTGTGGGAATTAAATTGCAGTTCATTGTCAGAGCTGGGTAATTATTTGACTAGCATCCACAGTTTTTGATAGCTTGCCAGTGTTGGGTCAGCTACACTTTCTGAAAGGACTTATGTGTTTATTCAACTTTTTTTTAATCACTTCCCCTCCAAATATCTGTGCATGCCTCTGCTTTTATCATTCGTTCAGAAAATGTAAGTTAAGCCCGTTTACCATCAGACATAGTCCACTTGCCACAGGCTGGGCAAACAACTTTCCATTCTAGTGTGTCTTTGCTCTCAACCAGTTCAAATAGGTTTTCTGTGTTTTAAGGGGCAAAGAAAGGCCAGAGGTTAAAGGTGCAAAAGACCACAGGTTAGCAGGGGAGTCGATCTTGTGACACCTGTGCTTTTAAAGTCTCATAACATGATAAAAACACATTAAGCTAGGTAGGGTTTAACTTTATTTTTTACTTTTTAAACAGAATCAACTTAACTATTTTAGGTTTTTACAGTCTTATGGATGCAGAAAAAGACTGTTATCAGGTTTGTTGTGTTTAACGCCATCTTATGGCCAATAGTCATATTACATCTATTTCTTAGAAATAAATGGAATAAATGAGTAAATGTCTAATTCCTTCTTCAATATCCCTTTGCTAACTTCTCTTTTCATGTTTGTGTTTGTCATTTAGCTTTGGAAAGAAAACAGACCAGACTACTTTAATCTGAAACTGTATGTCACTCAGACAGACGACCTGCAGGTAGGTGTGTGACACACACAGAGAAACACACAGACACACTCAGTGCATCTTGCTATGTTCATCTTTTCGTTTAATTTTATTTCAGTGACTCTTTACCGTTTTTCTCTTCACTGCTTCATTGAGACTTTAACAGCCTGAGCCACTAGAGGGCAGTGTACTGCAGAGAGAGAAGCATGAGTCACAGCAAACCAAAGTCTGTTTGAATTCCTTTGTGTGAACGGCCCATGCTTCTCAGTCGACTGATTCTCTGTTGCTGTCTGATCGCTTTCTGATCTGATCTCTTTCTCTTATCTAAGCCCTCACAGTAGTGTTAAATGTCTACTGTCTTTATTTGTCTATATTTTATCTGTACAAGGACAATAATATTTAAGTCACATCAAGATTTTTAGCTTGTACATTTACCTTGTACCTTGTGTTTTTGTAGAAAGACACACCTCTCTCTGTATAAGTCAGAATAATGCAGAACAAAGTAACAATGGCTTTTATTTAAACCTTGTCTTTGGTATGTCAGTGGTTGCTCACTATATTTTGGTGTATGTGTTATCTTTTGTGTCATCTCCTCGTTAGTATAGTGGTGAGTATCCCCGCCTGTCACGCGGGAGACCGGGGTTCGATTCCCCGACGGGGAGACTTTCTTTTTCACTAATTCACCAAGTTTACGAGCAGCTGTGAAACCACATTCCTGACATGAATGAGATGCCTATCACGTGAACGAGAACCTTTACTAATAAATTATACAAAGCGCTCAGTGAACCACGTTTGCTTCTCTTCCTTTTTTGTTTTTCCTGTTCCTGGTGTGGGAGGGGTACAGCTCTTACTCTGCACTGACATTCAGCTAGATTGATCTTGCTTTGCGGGGCAGGTCTTAAAGGCAGGAAATCAGATTACTTTGTTACAGAAAGATCCTAAGCTGTATTCTGAGGTCAGAGTTGCTGTGATCTGTCTGCAGTGGCTTGACACAGAGCTGTAGTGCGTTTAGTGGATTGTCTCTAACACAATACGAACTGAACCAGAATGTTAAAAAGGTTGTGTTGCCTATTTTGTGTTTCCATAAAATCTCTTTTTAAAATTGTGGTTGATATAAAATTATTTTGGAGCTTATTTAAGTGTAATTTGTATCTGATGATGTATCTGAAATAAAAAAATCAATTCATCAGATACAGATGTTAATTCAAACCTTATGTTTTTCGTGTGTACTTTTTCAGAGCATGTCTGAGGAGAAGTACCGCCCCCTCACGTCGAGACTGCTGGTTGGTCGACCCAGGTGGAAGCTGCTTTTTGATGAGATTGGGAAGACCAATAAACAGTGAGTAGACTTGGATTATAATTGAGAGTTACTAAATGTATGAATTAACAGTTCAACATCTACTGTATTACCACTATATTACTATTTCTTGTGTGGTTTCAGTAAGCGAGTCGGAGTTTTCTGCTGTGGACCAAAGGGCATCTCCAGGACTCTTCACCAACTTTGTAACTCAGCCAAATCCTCTGGGACAACCTTTGAATTCAACAAGGAGTCGTTCAGCTGATCAAACATTACAGCTAGTTCTACACTTCAAGGTCACCTTCAGCAACATACGGATGGATGCATTTTCACACACTTTGGGACACATGTTCTTTACTTGAAGTAATTTTCTGATGATCTATGGCCAGTCTTGGTTACTTGAAATTTTGTACACGTCCAAGAATCTGCTAACAAGCTGTGGACACCAGTGAACCACTGGCCAAAAGAACTTTTTTTTTTCTATTATTGTTTCATTCAGTAAATCTCCCTGCCTATAGTCACAAAAGGCCCAGTAGGTCTTCACAAGCAACAGGTCCTGTTTCTCTCATTACAAGAGACCAGCTCACTGCACAGATTCTCCACTCATGATACACTGTTTTTCTAAAGTTGCTACTGGATTTCATAATTTCTGTGATGCACCCCTCAGAGGAGTAACTGTATTTTCTCATGTTGGAGTCTTAATGTGAGCAAAGGGTTTGACACAGCCTTCAATTCTACAGCTACAAACACAACAAGATAATGAAATTACACAAGAGAGAATTTATCATTCAGTGGACCGGGGCTGAAATATCAGGCAGGGACCAGAAGAACTGTTTTTACACTTAAGAACAGTGAAAATAAACAGAAGGTTGGAACCAAATGGGCAAATCAAATATAAAAACTATGTTAAGTGCCGATTTTAGTGTCGGCCAAATGAATGGTTTTACTCAACTGCATTCAAATTCCACTTGACACCAAAACAAGCTCTACTCACCAAAGATTATTATGTTGCAGAGCCACGTCGCCCACCTTCAACCTGCCTTTACGTCCACCAGCTTTTAAAAAAATTTATATCCAAAATACAGGTCATACACAGTTGAGAAAAAAAAATACAGCTCTTGTGAGTTTTGGCTTTAAACATTCCAACACCAAAGGAGATGTAGTCAGTGAGTGCTGACAGATGACTGATGTTACAGGTTTTAAAAACTGACCCTCTCTGGGAAAATGCATCATCTCCAAGTAAATTGGAACAAAAACTAGCTGGAAAAGGGGGATGAGACTCTCTATAGATGGATTAGTGCACAGAACCGCGTGTAAGTATTTGATTGGTGTATGAAACTGTCACTTGTCAGACGCTGAGAGGAGATTTACTTTCAACAAGCGACAAGAGTGGAACCACGATTGACACTTGATCCAGTTTTCTCATTGAACGTTGTCTGTTCAGTGTATATGCAACAAACATCTTGTGTTTATACAAAGCAAACCTACTTGACACATCAAGTCAGTATTTCTATTTAGTTGTTTTATGAAGTTATTTATATTTTTAGAAGTTATTTTATGTCATGTGAAAACTTCTGCAGGGCTTTTGGCAATTTACTGATTAAAAGAAATTAGGATATTGGTGGAACTCCAATTTCAGAAAATGTATTTGTATTTTTGACACTACTTTTTTAGTATTTATACATATATTTTAGGGTCAGCTAAAAATTACACACACTGGAAACACCAAATTTCTTCAAAAAATCAAACTTGATATTTCCAGTTTTGTAACCGAAACTACTGTATTCTTGCAAGTTATACTTAGCCTCCATTTATTTAGCATTCGAATCTAGATATATTCAGATGTAAATGTATATTTTCAGGATTGTTCTAATTCTGAAATAAAGATTTTATATTTATTATACTTCGACTACCTGCATGTAGAAGTTCAAAATTATTTACTGTCCGAACATTTTTTTATATTTTTTTTAATTCACAGTAACAAGCATATACTTATTTTAACCGATTGCACTGATTGTTTACAGTGGCTCTACCTTGACATACATATTACATACATACTAATGTCATATCACTAAACATATTAATCTAAATGAAAGAGAAAAGTTAATCAAACTAATCATAAAACATGAATGTGATGCTCGACAACCGATAACAACACCAAAGTCAGCATTCCTGTTTAACCAAAAGACCAGGAAAAACCACGGAGTAAATCAGGTTCAGTTTTTTATGCAGTATGTAAATAGTCATGATTGCTTTTTATTCTCATGATACCACCTACATTTTCTTTGACTGTGAAACATCACAGGCATCATATTACGCTGTGGTCTGTGAGCACCAGTGATAACACATGAGTGTGCTGTAGATTTAGTCATGGTTTTCTGTGTACAGAGTTGTGCTAAAAGACAAAAACAGGTTTTACTGAGCAGTACATATACTACTTTATAGTTTCTCATTGGAGCTTCTCCAGTAAATAACAGTAATAATTCTGAAAAATGCATTTTTCCTAAAGGCAAGGAAGCAAATTTTCATATTTTTTGTAGTTTCTTTTGCACCTTCCATATGTTGCAAATAATGTGATGTAACAATCTGAGCAGTCAATACATAATGATCTAAAATAATTCATTTCCTTTTAACATTTCCTTGAGCTGTAGTTAAATTTTATTTATATCAGTCTACTTTAGTAATTTTATTTGGTACACAGTGAATGAAATAAGGCTCAAATAAAGTACCCTACAATGGAAGATAAATTACATAAAACGTTACTCTGTTCAAGGAAAGTCAAGAAAAAGTGGCCAAGGAAGAATACAATCATTTTTTTTGAGTAGCTTGTTTAACTAGACAGTAAATGTACTCTGATGTGAGCTTGGAGTAAATTAACCTGACGTAAGTTACTGTATGGTTCAAATACCCACAAGAAGTAGTTCATGTAGTGTATAAGTCTTTATATTTTTATTTGTCACATTTTATATGTGTTGCATTGTTTTAATCAACAATCAATGGCTCTGGAGGTTTGTTAAGTGTGTGTGACACAGATATATTTAATATATTTACTGAATGTATAAAGTATTAGGGACATCTTATCTGTTATACTAGCCACCTGCGCCTTTTCCATAATCTTCATTTAAATTGAATCAAACCTTAAAGGGTCAGTTCACCCAAATCCCCCTATACATTCCTGCGTCCAATGCTCCATGAGGAGAAAATATGTTTTTAGTGTTTTGGTTGAACTGACTTTTTAAAGAGTCTCTCATCTGTATTTTCATCTGTTATTTTAAAATTTAAATACATTAATTATGGGAAATCAATAACAAATTAAGTCTTCAAAATCAGAATTAATCTCAGTTAACTACTTCATGAAACTACACTAAATGTCCCAAATAGTTTGTACATTCATGTATAATTCTTATTCATATACAGTATATACAGTATCTGGGTGTGTTACATAGTAGTCTGAAATGAGGCTGAACCTTCCTCTGAGCTGCTCTGCAGTAGTGGCTGTCTCTCTCCGTAGCTTGGTGCCCTCTTCCTCCTCTGGTTGCGCCTCCACGTCCGTCTTGCAACAACAAGCAGCACAGCAATGATTGCAACAACCACACCGCCGAGGATCCCGGCTCCTAGGAGCCAATGCCAGATCTGCTGGGCCTGCTGGAGGTAGGGTGTCAGAAACTCCTGGACAAACCGCTGACCTGGGATGGAGATAGACAGGATGAGACAGTTCGACATAAAATAAAAGTTGTAGAAACACTCTTATTTATTTTACATGTAAATTGTTCAGTACTGACCAGGGTCCAGCAGGTATGCATACTCATATCCCAGAACCTTGTTGGACAGGAAATAGTCTCCATTTCTATAGAGAGGCAGGAAGGGCACCATGTAGAAACCATCATTGTGGCCAATGGGGGCATTGGCACGTGGGTAGCTGGTCCTGGGAGGCTGGTGGGTTCTGAGCCAGCGCTCGAAGATGCTGCAGAAGGAATGGAGAGTGAAGATAAAAAAAGGAAGAAAGTAATAGAGGGAGGAGGGGAATCTGCTCCTGCTGTCTCATTATTCTTACACTCCCCCTCTAATTGCTTCCTTTCCCTCTATAAGTATATTATTTTTTCTGTATTGATCTCACTGTATCTCCTCATACTTTGTCATGTCACACATGCAGTTGTGTTCATCATTACAAAATACAATCAGTTATTTACTGCAGAAAAAAGACAAAGACCAGATGAAAAAGTGCCATAATGCATGCTGTTTTTCCTGTGTGTCATTAGTTGACAGGTTTGCGTGTTTGTCATCATACCTGTCAATGAAAGTATGGTGCAAGAGGAATATGGGATCATTGGCCGAACTCTGCACCTCCGACATGGAGCCATTCATGAAGACATGCAAGGAATTGTGCATGGTGCTCTGGCCTGGTACTGCCAAACCTGTGACTGGACTGGCAAAACCTGCAGGGCAGAAAGAGACAGAGTAAAAATATAAAAGTATACAAGAGAACAATAGAAGTAACAAAGTTATTGAAGTGTAGAAAAAGAGAAAACAGCATAGAGGTTTGCAAGAGAGTACAGCATGTGGAGAGAAAACTGAGCTTAATAGAAAGATAGGAAGGAACTAAGAGTTATTTGTGAATGAGCTGGGGAGGGGATGGAAGTGTAGAAAAGTGTCCTACACAAATAAAACTCTTTATGAACAAAGAAAACTGAATGACTCAGTTTTGCTAAATGTGAAAGATTAAATTGGGCATGTTTGAATGCATATTTTAAAAATCAGTGAGTTTTTTTAATGTATACTGTATAGTTCTGTGTTTTGTGTGAAACAAATGGGCCAAAACTTATTCACTAGATTAGACAAATAAAACCAAGAATTATGTTTCAGGCTTCATGGAGTAAAGAATAAAAAAGTGTCTATGTGTTTCTTTCACTCCTACCCTCTAGGACATTTCTAAAGCTCATGTTGGCAAATCGGTCCATTGGTCCTGTCTCGTACTCGGGGAGGCTCAGAGTGAACTCCACATCAGCTGTTGTGGGGATTCGTGGCACACGGTTCCGATCATGGTTTCCGGGGTTACGCAACAGTGGACCCTCCCCAGTAGCGTTACACAGTACCTCTTGCATGTTGTACTCCTCTGGTTGACTGCAGATCACCTACAAACACACACACCACATTAAATTTTTTGTGAAATAGCTCTCATATAGGAACGTTGCAACATTGCATTAAACTGATATCCTAGTTTGGAGTGAAATCATAAATACAGTGGGAGAAAGAGGTTGTGGGTTGAAGTAGGCACAAAGTATTACAAATGATCACAAATCTGTCAGATTTCTCTGAAAATCTCAGGATACAGTTGCTGATTTTCTAGAGAAAAAGTCTCTGAAGTAGGATTTACACTCTGATCTTTTATGTTTTTTGCATCACTTGAGGATGAATTGTTAAAAGATATTGTGTGCTTCCAACCAAATCTCTTGTTTCTGGTTAACACTCAGCATCAGACTCTCACTCATTAACAGGCTAAACCAGCTTTAAGACAACAGACCTGCAGCATGTAATGGAAACAAAGCAAAGCTTTGTTTTGGGAGTAAAGAAATTTTCAGTCTTTTAATCAAGGATAAGCAAGATTCCCTCATACACACACTCAAACACGTATGTTTCACTCACAGACATGCACACAGAGAGGGACAATCAAATATTCTTACTTTCCAAGAGGAGAAGATAGAAGCAGGGCTGATGTGATTTGGATTGAGTGAGCTGTGTCCACCCATCAAAGCATCGGTGCACACCTCACAGGACTGGGCGTCCCTCCAGTCCCAGTATGGAATGGTGAAGTTAAAATCCCCTGTCAGCTTTCGTATCTCATTCTCCCAGTGAAGCAGGAAAACTCTGTGCCAGGGCAGAAATGCTGCAGATTCATGGGCAAAATCGATGTCCCTCCATACATTCCCTGGTCCTCCCAGGAAGGCGTCTCGGGACACGTAGTAGTGTATCCAGACAAAGAGGTCGTAGGTGTTGATGTCAGAGAACATGGGGTTCTCACCATTTTCCCCCATCTCTGCTCTTGTTGCTGTGGAGATCACATAGTCACGGTTGATGGTGTTTTTAGCCAAGTTCAGATAAGAGATAAACTTCTGTTGCTCAGCAGGTGACATGACTAGGATGTTCCTGCGCACTGATTCCCTGTATTCAGCACAGTTTGGACCCCAATAACCAAACCTACATTCTCCACAGTTAAAACCTCCATAGTTTCCAGCACAACGACATGTCCGGTTAAAGAAAGCTAAAGGCCAGCGCTCTCTGTCATCAATTCCACTGTGTGGATACTGGGGCCCATGGGGCTCGTCTGAGACCACCACCTCAGTGCAGAAACCACGGCCTGACAGGGCACCACAGGCTGAGCCATCTCCCTCCCACACAGGGCAACACTCTTTGGTTCTTAGTGCCTCTGAGTTTGCACAGGGACGAGGGAACTGACATAAAGAAGTCCCAAAGAGATGGAGCAGAACTATAGATACACATAGGCGCCTCATGGTGAAAATGGTGGTCAGAGCAGCTCCAGTGGAAATTAAACTCCTGCTGAAAACATGGACACAACAGAAACGGATGCCCTCACAGGCTGTCCAGATGATGAGGTAAGACTCAGCAAAAGCGACTAAAGAAAGAGATTATCTGCAAAAAATAACTTCAGGTTGGTAGGATGCAAGCATCCGTAGATGGATCAAAATGAAGCTAGCTGTATCAATACACAATAAGCCAATTGCTAGTTTTAATTGCAGCTTGCAGGTTTTTGAAACTTGCTACCCCACTACGCTACCATCTAACCTAACAAGCCTCCTTCCAGCCTCTCTCTCTCACACCCAGCCAAAGGTCTCCTGTTCTTTCCCTACTCCTTGGGCTCTTTTAGGGGCTGTCCTTTGACAAAGTGTGTGATCTCATGCACTCAGTAAGACACACACACACACTCATACACAATCATGCGCACTCACACCCCATCACATGCTTAGCATAATATTCCTGATTCCACTTCCATTTTGTCTGAAGACCAGCTGACCTCTGCTCTGCTACACCTCAGGCAGAAATGTGTGTGTGTGTGCATCACTCCCTCCCCTTGGCAAATGGTGGGCTAGGAATTTCTGCATGATCAAGTGTGTACGTGCTGTTGAGAAAGAGGTGTAAAATTTATATTAGACAGTAGATTCAGCTGAATCATGTGCTGTGCCACTGTGATTAGTACAACCAAGCTGTTTGGATGAGTGAGTATACATACGTACTGTATATACCTAAAATACTGTGCACAACAGAAAAGCATGATGATAGGGGGAAACATCATCAAAGATATCGTTAGACTAAAAAAATTATATGAGTATGACATAGTAGGAAAGATAAGTATAAAATATTTAATGTTTCACAATAAAAATGGTTTCTGGCACCACAGGTCTGTCAATAACAAAGCATGCACAAACATCTGCAAAGAGCTATTAAAAAGTAAAAGAGTAACAACAAAATGGACAACATGAGGAGAACCTGATAGAATTTAATACATCTTTAATCTTAGCCTGGTTATATTATGTATTCACAGAATCCAGACCACTTTGAAAATAAACAGTTATAATATCTTATTCCATTACTGGCTTTGCTGGTGAAGTTGTGCTTTTATTTCTTTTAGCCCAATATAAAAGATTTGAAATTGAGTTTAGAAGCAATTTACATTGCAGGTTGCATTTCCAGTAACTGAATAGGAAAACCCGTAGTGATACGGGTGGTGGCCGAAGGCGGGAGCCCTGGCGTTCCGACCCTCGGTTGCCGAAACTGGCTCTTGGGAC
>JAUMHL010000005.1:15605061-15618148 GCA_032362345.1 Sandelia bainsii
TCTGGGCTTCCCTGCTTAGGCTGCTGCCCCCGCGACCCGACCCCGGATAAGCGGTTGTTAATGGATGGATGGATGGAATAGGAAAAAAACTGAAGTAATGTTTTGGCAAACATAAACCATCTATCAGTGGATAAATAGAAGTGCTTTATAGTATTTTAGTTTAATTTTCTTTGATGTGCTATCATTAAAGGCTTGATTTAAAATCTTACGTGTTGTACGTGATGCTATCAGTTTCATGCCACATTAATAAGATAGGGGTTGTGGCAGGTTCCTGATTTTCTGTTTCAGAAAGATAAACATATTATTGGGAAGGAAAACAGCAATTTGCACAGACAGCTCCATCAAACATAGACTTAATGTCATTGGTGTTTCATAGTTATAGTTTATAATATTTAATAATATCTGAATATTTAACATTACTATGGAAGAAGAAAAAGGTACACTAAATCTTGTATCTTTGCACTTTTTTGGTAATTGTTCTTTGGAGAAATGTTCTGCTTATGTCTTCATGTTGCTGTAAAGTTACACACAAACATAACATAACATGGTGTAACACAGTGATTAAAATATCTGATAATCAGTGAAAGAAGCATTTTATTTTATGTGAGTAAAAGTAACTATACAATAATGTACAAAGTGGTACAAAAGGAAAAGTAGTCATTATGCAGTTGAATACCCAGTCAGTGGAACCGTTTAGTAGGTTAACCAACAATATTGCATATGTTTTATGAACAAATCAATGTTTGTATCTAAAAGTAGCCTAAATAGTGCACAAACAGTAAATGAATGTAATAGGGTACAGCAAGTAACTCACTCTGAAATGGAGAAGTAGAGGCATAAAATGGAAATACTACTTTACAAGTAGCTTGAAACTGTAGGTACAGTACAGTACAGTACTGTAGTAAATGTAACTTAAGTAACTCCACTAGTAGAAATCATGGTGCCAATAATGGTATTTTGTGTAATAAATACTATAAATAACGATAACGTGTAAAAAAACAATGAGATAACAATTACATAACAACTACAAAATACTATGAAAAACGTTTAATTATGATTATAAAAAACTTAGTCTACAGTAAATATTTAACAGTGTTTGTCATCATCTGCACCACATGGTGAGGCATGACGATCACCCGCAATATGTGGAAACTACGAGAAAGACCGGGAGACATGTTTCCATATGCTTCTCCTCCTCGGGGTCTGCAGACTAGTACAGTCGGGCTCAGGCCAGAAAGGCATCTGCGCACAAGCCGGGATCACAAGCCGATCACATGCTGCCGTAGCCAGGCACGGGATGCAGCTTATCCCTGTGCAGGAATGCGGTGGAGCGCACAGTAATGACCATCACAGGATAAACCTGTCCGCAGGGCTCCGACGGGAGACTGTGTATGTGAGAGAGGTTTTCCTTTTAACCTACTGGGAATTTCACCTTCTGTAAATCTGGCCGCTCTCCACTGCAAAGAAGTCTAAAAATGATGCTTGAATGAGTCTTTCTAATAAAATCTCTTTATGTTTCTTTCTCCCTCAGACACAAGAGGGCAGCATGACCCATTTCTTGGATGACACAGAGGAACATCACAGGGTCACAGATCTTCACAGTATGGTAAATCCCACACTGCTGCCCCGCACAGATGAAAGATCTCCCTGATATCTAACACTGAGGAGAGACATAATTTGCACCTTGTAGTCCAAGGAGATAATTTGTCTCTTAGCTAAAAAAAAAATCTGCTTGAAAACCAGAGCATTACTTTCAGCCCAGTACTGGAAAGAGGCAGATTTGCACCGCACTGACTTTGCACTGTATGAAAAATTAAGCAGGTGAACAGGTGGCTAAGAGGACAGGAGGACTGGGAAGATGAAAGTGTTAGAATAAATCAGAGGACTGGAAATTAAATATACTGAGGTAGGTTTGTGTTTGTTCATGTGAGATGGCCAAACACTACACTGACCTTCTGACCTATGACCTCATCAGTATCTTTAAAGTATGAGTGTGTGGAAGATAGATAAAGATTAAACAATTAGTTGATGAATTGTTCAGTAGATCTTTTGATGATCAAGTAATTTTCAACAAGTAAACTGAATATTGTTGAGCTTTTGCTCAGACAAAACTGGATATTTTCAGCATGGATTCTAAAGCAAAAACACAGTTAATATGACTCACAGATAACGTAATGAAGAAAATAATTGCAGCGCTAAGATAGATATTTTCTATTTTAAAAGTGGCTCCCTTTTCACTGTGACTTTGCAAACTTTGTTATTTCATATCTACAGTGTATAATTCATACACTGCAGCATTATTCCCACTTGGTGTGTCATCCCTGTTATCAGGACGTCCTGGTAGTCAGAGACATTACAGCAGCTTGTCAACCTGTACTGACAGTTAACGTCGACGCTGAGAATGCATTTAGTTAGTATGCACCCAGACTCTGGAACAGCCTCCCACTGGATTTGAAGCCAACTCTTTTTTAATATGCACTACGTTTGCATTTCTATACATGCAATGAAATAAATAAACACAGTGTTGTATTACACACTGAACGCACATCCACTGGGCTTCTCTTTCTTAGGAAAATAAAAAGAGTTGAGTCACATTTTGTTGAAGTAAGTGGACACGTATGCCTTTTGTGTCATAATGTCAGATGCTAAAATGTATTTCTATGGTAGTTAGTGACATTATTGCAACCAACTGTGCTGTGAAATATATTTAAAATAAAACCCAATCTACACTTGGTCAATTAAGCAGGAATCACATAACATGACAGCGACAATAGCTGTCCTCATTTCTCTCTTGGCATTATGTGCTTGTATTTTTTTATCTATTTGTCCTACTTAGAGCGGGAATATCACAAACAAGTGACAACCCTGTAAATCAGCTATGTGTCTATGGCAACCATGGGTTTCCACTGTTATTTTGAAATGCCATTAAATAATTGATTTGCCGACTGTGACACTGACTCTGACAAGCTTGTGATTTGCGGGGAAGTGTGGTAAAAAGAAAATTTTAACCTATAGGTGTCTTTATGAATGTGTCGCTTGCTTGTATTTAGTTACACAACAAGCATACTCACAAAGAGCGCATACTCACACTCATATATTTTATAGGGTGTCCTTTTATAAATTGTTGCGTCACTGCAATCGTATTTTCTTCTAACCAGGGAACCTGTCGCTGTGTCGTGCGCTCTTTACTGTAGCCCACGCACGCTTAACATTGTCAGCATCAGATTACGCATATGCAGTGTGTTAACTGTATCATTTTCATCTATCATACCTTTCAATCCAATTCTCTGTGATTCAGCACACTCAGTTCTATCACTTCATTGATTTGTCTCAGTTTCATCAATATTAATTCACTTATTGATCCAACTTTGGGTGTCCCTAAGTGTGCCGCTTAGTGATTAATCAGTTGGATCTGTGTGTATTTGTGTGAGTGGGAGTGTGTGTGAGAGAGAAAGAGTGTCTGAGTGGCATCAAACAACAAATTGAGCGGATCCTTTGGCAGCTTGTTGATATTATTGGGTTAGCGTAGAAATGCGACCCCAGATCATTCTGGTATTTCATCTGGACAAACAACTCTATTTAGAAAATCAAGGACAAGAAGTGACAGCAGAAATATCTCATGAGTTGAAGTTTATATATATTGTGGATGTCTTTGTGATTGAACAAGGAGACTTCAGGCATGTTTTTGTAAGGATGTATTTGAGAGAGGCCCTCAACTTACCTGTACAACAGGCACAATATCATGTGGAAAATCAAACATATAGATGTTGACATATCCCTCTATATGACAAAACCTCTAGATTTGGGTAAAACACTGGGAAACTGCTTGCAGTTTGCAAAATGGCATTCATAAGACTCTGAAAGAAGAAGACTGTCTGGACAGATGAGACATGAATTGAACTCCGAGCACTACGTAACGCAAACACCAGGCACTGTTCATCACCTGGCTAATACCATCCCTATGTTGAACAGTTGGACAGTTCACCTTTCAGCAAAACCCTGATCTGAAGGATACAGCCAAGCTGCTGGAGCGGCTTCAGGAGTCAAGTCTTGGTCTGTCCTTGAGTTGCCCAACCAAAGCCCACACTTAAACCCTGTGAAACATCTGCAGACAGACCTTCACAGGCACTTCCCATCCAGTCTGATGGAGCTGGAAAAGACCTGTCAATAAGAATGGGATAAACTGTCCAAATCCGGGTGTGGGAAGCTTGTAGAGACTTAACCAGGATGTCTCAGAGCTGTTGCCAAAGGGGTTTCTCCAAAGTACTGAATTAGTCTGAATACTATGTTAAACAAAATATAAAAATTTTTGAATTTTAAGAAATGTGCAAAGATTTCTAAAAACATTTCTTTATCTTGTCATTATGAATTATTGTGCCTAGGCTGATGGGCAAAAATGGCCCTACAATAAATAGTGACGGGGTATATCCTCTGAGGCCGCTACAACATCAACACAACACACATAATTTCAACAACTCACACACACAACTACAGTTGCATTTTTAAAAGAGTGTGACTGGAGAGTCTGTTTTATGTCTGCCTGTTAGCCCATGTGTCAAAACAAGATCAGAAAAGTGAAACAGTGAGAGTGTGAGAGACAGAGGTCGGGGTTAGTAAGGCTATCACTGCATCAGCTAAAGCTCCATCTATACTCTGTGTGTGTGTGTGTGTGTGCATGTGAGAAAGACAGTGTGTGGATGTGCGTAGTTGTGCTTGTTTGTGTATGCCTATGCTCTTTTAATGGTCCACTAATCCCAAATGCATTTGGCTGGTAAATTAACCAAAGCCTTGTCCTAGCTAATCTCTAAAAAAAACAACCTTCTACCCCATACTCGCCCTCTCCCTGTCTCTCTCCCTCCATCTCTCAGTCTTCCTCTCAGGCTACTATCAGTATCTATCTCCAGATGGTGTCGTGGATGTGTGTGATAGAGAGAGAGAGAGAGAAAGAGAGCGGGTGGATGACCTGTGACGCGAAAGGAGCCTCCTCATTGGAGCGACTGGCGCTGCAGAGAGAGAGAGGCAGAGAGGAGAGAGAGAGGAGAGGGGGGTTCATTTGTTGCCATAGTGAAAAAGTAGATTAACCACCGCGAGCATGATGCGCTGAAAGACGCACGAGGGATGCTGTGTTTCTCCAGGAACATCCACCTGTCCCGCATGCAGAGGTAGGAAATATGTGACTCCAGCGTGTCTTGTTTTCCATTCGTGTGGAGGGTAATTAGAGTGGCATGACCGGGCAACAAACAGTTTCTCAGGTATTTATGTTTTTTTCTACACCAGTCAAGTCTGTGCACGGGAAGGCATCCTAAAGCCACCACAACAAAGGGACGCTTCCTCAAATAATCCACTGTATGTATTGTCAGCCTATTTAGTAGTAAACCCATGAGAAACTAATACTTCTGATAAAAACATAAGAGCATAGCCTATATGATTTTTGTAATGCCCTTTATTTCTTTCTGCTTCGTAGCCAACATATCACGGAATAACCAATGTTTGTGTTGTACCGTCTTGGTAGTCACCTATAACCTACTGATAAAATAATTGTATAATAACATAAAACAAAATATTTACTTAAACCGAAATAAAAATAAATGTTTAACTTATATTAAGTTAAAAATAGGCACAAACAATGGCATTAAAACTCAAACAAAACTATTCTTGTGAAAAACTTAAGCCCGATGCTTACAGTGGCAGTCAGTGTTATATAGCTGAAGAGGTTCGCAGGAGACCACGATGTTTCCATTAGATTTGTATTGATTTTTTATCTTCAATGATTTGATCTCTGTGGGTCCTTTAGGTGGTCGCCAGGCCAAGCTGTATAGGTTAATGGCTCTTTACTCCCGTGACCGATATGAAACTTCAAACGCTATCGATCCCCCCCCCCTCTCCTGCATCGTTATCCCAGCCCACAGTGTCACTTCTAGCGTCTATTTGATAAGAGGAGAGAGAGACACACAGTCCACTTTAATTCTACACATTAGCCTATAACTCATGGAGAGGGACCACTCATACAGAATCTGTAGGCTTTGTGTGAGTGCAGGTTTTAATGGAAAAGCAAGTAAAGGAAACGGGGAGAAATTACATCAAGACAATCATTTTATGTTTGCGCCACACGTGAATGAGAATTAGACAGGTGAGCGATTGATCCGGAGCTAGTCTCTGATTAGCTGAATCACGCTGGAACCCGGTGTCATGTCGAAGTCTGTTTCCGCCTCAAATATGGTCTCCCTTTGCTCCTAACGCTGTCGTTCGCAGTGTTCGGCATATTAGGATGCGCGGTTTCTTACTGGTTGTTGTAAAGGTAAGATTGTGTTGAGGTTATGGATCACAGAATATTACTTTTCCGGGTTTAAGGTGCATAAAAGTGGGCTTCGGGAGAAGGGGGACACAAACGCATGTGTAAACAGACTTCAGCGTAACACCTGTTCCGCGCTTTAGGGCTGTCCGTCACCTAGCAACGTAGACGAGGCTGGCTAACGCGTCAGCTAGGCAAACGCGAACATTAAAAACTTTGTCTTGAAAGTTGTGTGCATATCTTTAGCTAGTTAGACTCAGGACCCTACAGATGATTGTGGTGAAAAAAACAACAATTTTACAACAGCACCAAATCAGTATCGGTATTAAAATGTATAAACAAGCAATTCATGAAAACATTTAGCTAATACTAGTCAACTACCTTAACATATTCATTGGTGAATTTGTGGGATGGTAATGAGCTAAAATTGTGTAAAACATAATGTCGATATCCTGCAATAGTTGTTGCTAAGTCTAAAATATAACAGATGGCATAATCCAATCTGATTTAAACTTGTTACTTTAGGAAAAATTTGTTGAAAACACCTAGTTCAACCGCACCACTGCCACTAGCTTCCATTGTTTGGAACTATTTGAGTTTCCATGGTTTGGTTTGGTTTTGACTCCGTTGTTGGGAAAAAATCCACTAAATCCACTCTGGTTAGACTCATAAACTAGGGTAATATATTGGCATATATAACATGAATAACTTACTTATTTATAATCCTCATTGCTCTGTGGTTTATGATATCCAGCTAAGACATAGGCTAAGATAAATGCAAGACAATTGACCTAGCTGGACTGGACAAACGGCAGATTAACGTTTAGCTAGCGTTAGCCACCTAGTTAGTTGTTATTTTCTCTTCACTTCTCACCACATCAGGTAGGTGGAAGGACAGAAGGGTGAGGCAAGATAGATGAGATGAAAGAAATGTTCCAAAAAACAAACAAACTGAAAGACCGGCATGCACATTCTGCCGAGCGGGACACAACATCCAGATACACGGGAAGAGAGGAGAAGATTGGAGGTACAATGTTAAGGTGCGGTGGGTGTTTGAGTGGACACTGGAGATGGGGGTGACAGTAGAGGACAGGATTAGAGGTCTGTGTGGTATACATTTATAAAGATTAAAAAAGTGGGGAAAGAAGACATCTTAAAAGTAGCTGTGAGGAGAGATGGGATGTGGTGGGAGTGGTGGCGGAGGAAAGATGCTGCGAAGGGAAAGCGAGAGGAGGAGGAGGGGCAGAGGAGAGGAAGAGGGGCGGGATGAAGGAGAGAGGTGTTCAGAGAAAGAGAGGTTCAGGTGTGCGTGACCAGAAACCGGAGGAAGCTGAGAAGCTGCACAGCAATCAGAGGCAGCTCTGGCGTGTTTGACATTGGACTAACATTACACATTATATGCAGCATCTTTATTCCGTGTTGGTAACTTATATCCAAATAATCATGCGGGACCGTGCCTGGTAGACATGTAGGTTCCTGTAAGGTAAGGCTTGATGATAAGACTGTGCAGACACATCACCGTGAGCCATGCACTATCTCTGTAGGGACTTATCCTGTGTGCCCTTCTCCATATGCTGTGGTTTTGTCGCACTTATGTTATGACCTGCTGTTCTTGCAGCATTCTTGATGGGACTTACTTGCACTTACACTGGGACTAGTTATCCTTGGATTATTTTTGTAAGGTTATCCCGGAACGGTGTAACCTACTTAACGAAAGCACGCAGTTGCACAGATGTAAAGGAGATACAGTCATGCCTGCTAGACAGAGGAGGATCAGAAACCCGGCTTTCGTTGGTGTATGCTGTAGCAATGTTCGTTTCAGGCGGTGTCTCTGTCATGTTTTACACCAGTCGCATGTGAAAAACCCTGTGTATGTGTGTGTGTGTGCGTGCGTCTGTGTGTGTGTGTTGGGTTCGGTACAATTGATGGACTCTGATCTACCATTGCGGTTGACGGATGCAGCGCTGCGCCAGACGTTGTTGTTGTCTCTGGATTTTATTTCCTTTTGGAGAGAAGCAGTTTGAACGGACGCTGTAAGTGCACGTCAGTGATTTATTAATTCTATAACAAAAGATCACACCAGTAAATGAATTTCTTTATAGAAAGGCCAATGAAGCATAAACGAAACCGTGATAGATAACTGGAGACGAGTGTTTGCTACAAGTCTCCTGTTGAAATATTGCAGGATCAAGTGTTTTAAGGTCAGAGCTTGTCAGGAGGAGTTCTGCAGGCACTGCTCTGTCACACCTTGTCTGAAGTCGCCTCTGTTGCAGCAGGTAAAGTCGTTCCGTTGTTTGGACTCTCTGAAGACTGTGTCTGATTGAGACTGATAACATTCCCATAGGGAGGTAGCTTGTAGTCAGTAGTGCTCAGCAGCATGCTTACAACATAAGAACTGGATATCTGATGTAGATCTGATTAGTTTTGTCATTATAAAAAACAAGGTTCTGACAGATTGTGATTGTGTTTGATGATTCCATGCCCCTTGTTTGATAATGTCATTAATTACCATCCCTTTTTTATTTATTGAGGCTTATTCAGACTGAAAAAAAAAACAGTCTGAAAATGTGAGATGTCACCCGTAGCAAAACAAACAAACAAAAAAGATCACCACACTACATACCTGAATGTTGTGTTGTTGTGTCCTGGCCTTAGTGATGTCCTTGGTCTGAGCGTGAGGAACAGCTTCTAGAGGCACTTTCCAGAAACAAAACAGCAATTAGGGATGATGAAAATAAACTTTTACACTTTGTAAAACGTCCTCAAATGTATTGTTTCCTGGGGCTCAGATGCATAAACAGTATCTCAGTCCATTTGGGAAATGGAACCACATGGAGACACAGTGTCACATGCCCGCACAGCAGAAGCCCTTCCTACGTAACTGAAGCTTCCAGAAATAATGCTGCTTCCTTAAACTGTGTACACAACAGAAAAAAATGTATGACCTATTTTAGTTGCCAGCAAATACTTTTGAGAAACACAGTTATATTGGTTTATTGTGCCTGTTTGTTTTTGTTGAATGTACATAATCCTTAGTTTTAGATTAGCACAGCCTGTTATACATGTTCAGACTCTCATGCTGATGCAGTTTTCTTCCTTACCTTGTTGGTAGCATTTCAGAGAGAGAAGTGCGTATGTCAGTAGGGGATAGAAGAAAGGTCCTCATCACTGTGAAAATGATGTGGGTGAATCTATTAGTATGTGGCGAACAAGGTGCCTGTGTTTTTCATTAGCGTGTTATGGCTCTGTGTGTTGTGAATATTGCTGTCAGTATGTAGGGTATTTTATTTTCCCCTCATTTAAACAATCAGAATATGAAGTAAAGTCGAGCTACTCAGATGATGAAAAGAGTAGACACAATATATTTCAAAACTCCAGACGCCAGTCATACCACCCCCTGCCCTCTCATTAATGAATTATAAATACAAATGTACGTACATCATCAACATAGATACAGAAAAACATATGTGTTTGTGTGCTTTTAAATACGTTTTATCGTCCATGCTTAATGTGCAGTAAATTAAATACTTTCTTAACCTATAAAACAGTGTGTCCGAGCTAATCAGACTCATTGAATTGAAGTAAGACAGAAAGGGAGGAGGAGTGTTTGTTTGTCTCTGCCTATGTTGTGTTTTTATGTCTGAATAAAACTGGATTTGGAAGGTTTTTATAATGCCCTTGTGTGTAATTTGGCTAGAACTAGGGATATAATTGGCTAATGGTGTGTACAAGATGTTTGTTTAGGGAATGAAGATTTTCTTTTATTTTCCCAGCAGCTACGGTTAAGCCTACACAAGAGGAGCGTGACAGAGAGACACAGCATGAACTGTATGTGACAGAGTGTGGACTGCAAGTGAAACCGTGACTTGTTTTAGGCAGGGAGAAACATGAAATGAGTTTTGGTTAGTGGCGATGTGGACATAGTTTGGAGTGAAATTTTAAGTGGAGAGAAAATATTAGAATCTTTACATGAATCTTCCTGCACTGTGTTATTGATTGAGACAGAGTATGTGAGTGTGAGGTTAATTTTCGTTTGATTTGTTCATTGTTGGAGCAGCAGTTAGTCCTCTTACCATCTTGACACTGTCATGTTAATTATGTTCAGTGAGTCTCTGTGTCCCTTGATGCCTCTTTTTATCTCTCTCTTCTTTTATTTCTGCTTCTTTTCATATGTCCTCTTCTGTCTCTGCCTTTCCTCCTCCAGCTCTTTCACCATATTTTCCCTCTTTCTCTCCACACCATTCCCTCTTTTTTATCTTATGCACTCATTTATCTCTCATTCTCTATTTCTATATTACACAACCCCACTTCTCTCTCCACCTCCCCCCACTCAGCTAACCATAACCTTGAACCTGTTTTGCATAAGCACTGGATGCCATCGTCTGCTGTCTAAACTGTCCCGTCTCCCCTGCTGTTTACGGTCAATTAAATCCCTCCATTGCAATAAAGTGAAGTATTTGTGTAACTCAGAGGTTAAGCAAATTATAAGACTCGTCTATTAATGCAGAGGGATTGCTACTTGAAAGGTTACACAGGGGGGAAACTGATGAAAACCCAGAGTTTGGCTGAGTGTTAAACACAATGTGCTTGGTGAATTTCTTGTACTGTAGCTTGATGAGTCCTGTTTGTCTGTTTGAATCATCCACCTAGTGGTTGACTTATCCACATTTTGCAAAGGGGATTTTTCACTGTTAACTAACCTCTGTTTGCGCTCCATTAAATGGGTGCATTCTTTAATTTATAATAACACTAGCAAGGCAAATGCAATAGTCTACCTTCGTTACTAGAACAAACGTAATTCACAATACCCCTGAATGCGCAGTTTTATGCAACAGATGTATAGTAATCTTTGTTTTAGTCTGGAAAACAATGATAACAGTTCAATGGGGCTCATTTTGGAGAGAACACCCAAAAGCCAGTATTAAAGTAATTAAAGCAGCAGGGGAACAGGGGATAACATGCCAAGTTTGATTTGGTTAGAGTTGTGGGGCAGACACTTGAGCAATGGCATATTCTATGCTAATGGTTTAGTTGGTGCTCTAGGTTCTTCAGACCTAAACAAAAAGAAATTAAAGAGACAAAATAGCACCGCCAGTAGTTTTACACGACCTTGTTGGTGTCACAGTTCTATGAGTGAGCATGAAACATCTCAGACAACCTAACAGCAGTGAGGTGTGACACAGTGTTACAGTTGTGTTATTGATGTTTTGTTGACACAGTAGGGTGACTCTACTCAGTCACTGTGGTTTCGAGCAGTTCCTCATGATGATGAAATCAGTAGTACTGGTCTTGAGCCACTCTAGTTGCCACATTAAGCTTCATTAAGAACAAACATTTACTGCTCGTTTTGAACTATAATGATCAATTCATTTATACTTGCTCACTTTGCATCCACATTTCAACTGGGTATGCTGAGATTGATGTTTTATGTGAAATAGGTGCACATAAACTTTGTATTGTAAGTGTATGAGTGTAGAGTTTCATGTACACAGTTTTCGGTACTCTATAGTGGTAGCTCAAAAGAGAAGTCTGAATGGAAATGAATCAAGCTTCTTCTCGTATGAATTTTCTTGGATTTAATCTTCAACTTGATTAAAGGTCTAATTTATTTAAGCTGGTCATGTTCAGCAAGTACCAACATGTTGCCTATTAATTGATGTTTTATAAATATGCAATTTATCTTAATAAATATAACCATACAGTAATTGGATGGAGTTTGCACCTCTGTCAAACCAATCAGCAATAAAGTACAATATAGGCTTATACTGTGAATGAATATGCTTAAAGAATATTAAGGTGAAGAATAGGTCAGATTATTAAAGTACAGACAGGCCTGTGTGGTTGTTGTGCTTGGGGAAATCCAGCATCAATTTCAAATGCTCAACTTACTGTATAACAATCTTCTCTGCCCACAGGTTTATGTGAACATGTCTGTCTGTCACCTGTTACTGTGGAGACCATCTCTGCCTTATAATTGGAGGAGCCTGGAGTTATTTCAGCTAATGAGACTTAGCCCAGATTTTCTTTTGAATTTCCCAGGTTGCACTGCTGCACCTGTCTCAGCTGTTGCAGTGATGTTCCGACCTTCAAATCCAAAGGAAAGAAAGATAAATCAGAAGAAAGCAATATATTGAAATCATCCATTTCAAAAACTCCTCAGTATCACAAACCCGTGTCATGGCTAGGAAAAGTGTTTCTCAGACAAGTAGTTCCCTGTGACGGCTCCACGCAGTAAATCTGAGATCTGCTTCTCCATTGTTACCGTAACGGACTAAGATGATGCTTCGGCTGCTGCTGGTTCTGTCCTTCTGGGTGGGACCTGATCAAGCTGACGCTGCCCAGTCTAATGAACGGCGAGTTGTAGCACACATACCTGGTGACATCATCATTGGAGCATTGTTCTCAGTACATCATCAGCCTCCTGCTGACAAGGTAGTTTTCTCTTTTTGCGTCTGTGTGTGTCTGTAGGTGCTTTCTTCTCTTGTACAGAGAGTTGCTCTGCTTATTAAGACCCAAAAAACACATTCAATTTGTAGAAATAGTACCTCTGTGTGAGTCCATGAACATTCAGCCTTCATTAGCTGCCCCAGCAACCTGTGGTCACCCACTGATATTTAAGGTTTTTGCCATCTCATTATTGATAATTGCACAGGGGAAAAACTAATTTTTTGGACATGGCAATGATGTGAATAAGAAAACGATATCAGTTATGAAGCACCTACACTACCAGTCAGAAGTTTGGACACACATAGAAATGACCATGTTTGTGAAAGAAAAGCAGATTTCATAACATCA
>JAUMHL010000005.1:15619149-15632793 GCA_032362345.1 Sandelia bainsii
CTAAATTCTGCAAACATTAGTACTGTCTTCCAATAGCATGTTATGTTTTCTAATGCAAATGTATTAATTTAAAAGGAAAACTGATCATTAGAATAGAAATGATTTATACTGTCAGTACTGTCAATAATGACATCATATAGACAGCAAAATTATGTAAATGTCAGTGCAATTTGACTTGATGTGTCTGCACAGGTACATGAACGCAAGTGTGGTGCAGTGCGGGAACAGTATGGTATCCAGAGGGTGGAGGCCATGATGTACACGCTGGACCGCATTAACGCTGACCCGTACATCCTTCCTAACATCACCCTGGGCTGTGAGATCAGAGACTCCTGTTGGCACTCAGCTGTGGCTCTGGAGCAGAGCATCGAATTCATACGGGATTCACTAGTTTCTTCTGATGAGGCCGAGGAGTGGGGCGGGGGAGGATCTTGGGGAGGGGGAGGGGGGGGAGGAGGTGGAGGAGCGACGATGAAGTGTGCAGACCCCTCTGCCACTCCAATGCGGGGGAAGAAACCCATCGTGGGTTTAATTGGACCGGGGTCAAGCTCAGTGGCCATCCAGGTCCAGAACCTACTTCAGCTGTTCAACATACCTCAGATTGCCTACTCTGCCACCAGTATGGACCTCAGTGATAAGGTGAGCCTATTTACCCATAGACAAGTTTCTATATTATTAAAGTTGTACTGATGACATCATAAAATTATTATTAAAGGTAATCAATTAGAGACAGAAAGTATTACTAGAAAGTATTATTACTAATTAATGACTATTCCCTACATATTGACTATTCTAGATGCTCCTTGATTACTCTGCTTGCCATTGTTTTTATTTCCATTGTTTCAGAGCCTTTATAAGTACTTTATGCGGGTGGTCCCTTCAGATGCCCAGCAGGCAAGAGCTATGGTGGATATTGTAAAGAGGTACAACTGGAGCTACGTGTCTGCTATTCACACTGAAGGTACAACCACCCACACACACTATCTCTGACTTTTAAACTCTTTCTTTAAACTCAGACTTGTACACACAGGCTGTTGTCTGTTTATTTTTCTTATTCTTTTGTCCTCTCGTCTGTCTCTGCCTCATTGTACTTTGGCTCCTCATTATGTTCATTTTCCTGAATATCATATCCACATTTGCTTACATTAAATGCATAAGAATCTGAGTGTGAAATGTGTTATGCTTCACAAAAAGGAAATTTTTGACAGAGCCAAGGTTAAAAAGCTGGAAGCTTCTCATTCAAACAAGACATAAGTGTTTTCAGTGTAAGGATGAGAAGAATAGGAAGAGAGTGAGGAATGTAACTAACAAGATCAGTCATATAATAACAGCACTGTAGCAGAGAGGGAGAGGAAAGTGTTTTTAAAGAGATCAGGCTTATGAAGAGTAATGTGATAGAAATTGAATTACTGTAGCTGGGTTGAAGCTAGATAGATACCAATATGTTGATGAAACAAAAAACAGAAGCAGGTCAGCAGCTAATGACTGGAGAAGAGAAGAGCACCCACTCACTCACTCACTCATTCACTCACTCAGATGTTGCAGATAGTGTGGCAGCAACAGGACCTGGAGAACAAGGCAGTAACTGTGTCTTTGTGTGTGCATGTGTTCATTGAGAAAAAGCCTGGTGAACCTGAAGGAGTGTGATTAAGAGTGATAACACATATACACAGACACTGAGGAGTTTCCGGCCTCTGGCATTGCCTTAGGGTATTACAACAACACTTGAGTTGGGGTTATGAATAGTAATTTAGGCATGTACTTGAGTGTATAATATATTTGCATATTAAGCATTAGTGTTGCAGTGGCATCCCAGGGTCACTGTATACCATAGTATGAAAGTTGATGGTTATCATATCATTTACATTTACTTTTTGTTGATAATGGAAAGAAAATGCGACCAAATGGAGCCTCTAACCTGCGTATGTCTGTCAGACTCAGCATTGGGTGCCACAAAAGCCAGGCTGATATCACCAATCTCTAGCCCCTGAAAAAGAAATAAAAATCAGAAGTGTGAGATTACTTTAGATATCCCAGAAAGAAATGTAAGGTTGTCCTCAAGGACAGACATCTAGCTTTCAGAAAATGTGGAAAAAAGGTGGCTGCAAAAAAAGGAAACACATTAATTATCTTTACTCGAAGTATATGTCCTGTTTATAACTTGAATCAACAACGAATAGTTGTGAACGTTTAATTTAAATCATAAAATGACCTATAGATATAATTTCCCACATCATGACTGAAATAAATTACTGAACATTTTCGGCAGGGGTTTTATTAGTACTTTTAAGAATGTGATTACTTCCTCTATCACTGGTACTAAACTCCTTTTTTTCTTTTCCTACCATTTAAGGGTCCTTGTAAATAATAATAATAATAATAATAATAATAATAATAACAATCATAATACAATGAATTTGTGATGGAGATGCGAAAATCTCATACCATTGCTACCATATTGAGAAAACATGCATTCATGTACTGTATGTCTGCTTGTGTTAGAGTGTTGTGGACACACTGGAGGAACAGGACTGTGTAGAGTTTATAATGAGGCAAAAATGTCATGAGATGTAGCAGCTGATGTCAAACTCCATGTATAAAACATATAGTACAGATATGGACTGATTTACATCTAAGTAAATTCAAAAGAGTAAACCGACTGGTAAAGTAGAGAAAAACTGTAAATGACAGTAAATGTAAATGATGGCCTGGAAGTATCTGGACAGTGACAGAGCTTTTATAATGTTGCCTTTATACACCACCACAATGGATTTGAAATTAAACAATCAAAATGTGATTGAAATGTAGACTTTCAGCATTATTGTAAAAGAGTTCACAAAAAATGGTATTTACCATGTATTAGACTAATTAATAAATGGTGATTGAACAGGGTGAAATATACATTTTTAGGCTACAGCCTAATTAAGATAGTTCACGGGTGTCTTTCATGTTTTTGCAGAGATGTTGTGTGATTTAACTTTTTGCAGCATCCATAGAAAAACAGGTTTAGTGACTTCACAGCGTTTGATGTTGGATGAATGAAGGCGTGATTGTGTGTCTACTCTACTTAGAACACTTGGATGCAAGTTGCATAAGGACCCTCACACTTCTGCCAAGATGGCGAGGCTGCACCTGTTTAAAGATTATATTAAAATATGGTTTATTATTTTAACCTGTATTTCTATGGTTCAGATAGACATCTATTTGGATTCCCAGATATGTACTGTATATAAAATAATTATTAATCTATAAATTATATTTAAACCGTGTGGATATATACCATCATTTATTTTGATTCATCCAATTGAAAATTTAAAGAGATTTCTTCACAGATGTTAAGACATATTTGCAAATTTGTCTGCATTTGTTTATTTTTTAATTTTTTTCTAAATGATGGATTGTAGATAAAGCACCCTGCATATTTGTAGCAATATGGTGTCAGAAATAACATTTGTCTTGTGTGTGACATTTATTTTTGCCTTCTCATGAGACATTCTTGTGTGTTTGTGCATGTGTGTGGTTGCTGGTGTGATGCTATTAATCTTGGAGATAAGATAGCAAGTATGTATGTGTATAGCTACTTGCATTGCTTGCGGTAATGTGTGCAAAAGTGTTTGTTTGTCAGGAAAATACAGACAAACACTGACTGAGTATTTCCTCAGACAGGCAGTTGTCCTTGAAACTGGTCTTCAAGGTCAGCCACTGCCTTCTCAAACAGAATCAATCTCAGATAGTGAGAGCAAGAGAGGGAGGGTGGTAGAGTGGAGATGGAAAGAATTAGGAAGGGATAGGAGAACTACAGAGATAGATAAGGAGGAGAGCAAGGGGATAAGGAAGGCATAAAGAACGAAAGAAGGGGATAAGGATTGGAAGGGTAGAGAGATGGAAGGACAGGGAGGAAAATAACGAGGAAGGGAAGACACGGGGGGAAGAGAAAATGGAGAACGCTCTGATAATTTTGTTAGCAAACCACAGAAGGCAGAATACAAGGTGTGTGTGTAATGGCAGTAACATTTTGCAATTGGAGGCAAGAGACAAAAGTAACTGAATAATACATGTAATATCAGAACTATAATTATACTGAAGTAATTAAATATTGGATGTGAAATATGCATGGGAACATGAATTTTATGTTTTCGGGTTGTTTGTGCTTCCATCCGTCCTTCTGTCCATACGAACACCCAGTTCCTGTCAATGCAATATTTAAGGAACGCTTCAAGGGAATTCCTTCAAATTTACAACAATTGTAAACTTGGGCTCAGTGATGATCTGATTAGATTTTGGTGGCCAAAGGTCAAAGGTCAAGGTCACACTGACTTCACATTCATCCAGTTCTTGCAGCACAAACTCTACAATCAAGAGACACCTTTATGAATTTAAATACAGAGGGTTTACAATAAGGTGCAAACCACTGGTAACATTCAAGAACAGGAAAGCCATATTAGATCTAGACAGAAAACACCTAAAAAAGCCTCACAGGTGCTGGCATCAGATTCTTTGGACTGAAACCAACATTACCTTGTACCAGAATGTTGGGAAAAGAAACGTATGGAGATCCAAAGCATACCACATCATGTGTCCAAAATGGTGGAGGCAGTCTTATGTCTTGGGCATATATGGCTGCCAATGGAATTGGCTCACTGGTGTTTATTGATAAGTAGCAAAATAAAATTCTGAGGTGTATAGGGCTTGAACAACACATCACAGAGCAGATAATGACACAAAAATATACTGTGGAAGCAACTCAAGACTTTTTGGACGCAAATAAGTTGGATATTCTTCACTGGCCAAGTCAGTCACTTGATTTCAACCCAATAGAGTATACTTATTCAGTTACTGAAGACAAAACTGAAGGCAGAAAGACCCACAATCAAGCAACAACTGAAGGTGGCTGCAATAAAGGCCTGGCAAAGAATTTGGTGCTGTGCATGGGTTTCAGACTTCAGGCAGTCATTGACTGCGAAGAGTTTTCACCCAAGTATTAAAAATTATGGTCATATATACAATTATGTCACTTTGTCCAAACATTATAGGACAGCATACCGTTATGTCTGATTGCTTAAGGCTTAAGCATGTTAATATACTGAACACAATTTATGACAAATGTTCTTGAGTTTGAATCATGTTGTAAATGGTGTTTCTCTTCCAGTGTATGTGGGAGAGTCTGGAGAAATAACCCCAGTAGCTGGTCTCACAATAAAACATCACCAAAACTTCCCCCCAACACTCGACACAGCCTTGGGTCTTTTACACAGGTGCTGGGGTGAAGCCATCCTGCCTCTGACACTACCTTAAAGGTTTTATACAAAACAGAGAGGCAGCATATTGGCATGGTAAACTTGCCTTGAATAGGCAGTGTAAAAGGGGCTACAGACGAAGAAGAAAGGCTGCAGCATAAACACCATAACTGTATTTAGAGATCCACTAATCTCACTCACTGCTCTTTTCATGTGCTAATAAAATGCATCCCGGTGAGTCGCTCACACTGGTGCACCCAAATAATTTTTCACATTCATTTGTGGTAATTTTCAGTTTTCAGTATATGTGAATGACATTCTCCCAGTGTCCGCTGCAGATGTGTGTGCAAAAATTTTTCAATTAATTGGCCGGCACAAGCGCAGACATTGGCTGATGCTGATAAATGAGAAATGTCAAAGACTGGCCTGATTAATCAACTGACCACTAATAGAGACATATAATAAAATGCTAAATATTTAAAATACTACATAAATTAAGTTTCATTGAGGTACAGTCTATAGGTCATAGAAGGAATAGCAGCAGAAACTCTTTGATTCCAACTGACTTACCTCTGGTTTAACAAAGAAGAGAAATTTTAAAATCTACAGTTCCTGGTAAAAAGGCTTTGTAGAGCACCTTGGGGAGACCAGTCTGTAGCTGAAGGCGCTCATCTGCTTCACTAGGCATTGTGAATGGGGAGGGAGGTGTAGGCTTTGTTAATTTAGTTCAATGTATTGTCAGTCTTATCATAAAACGACTCATAATTCATACACATACAGTTTAGTATGTATCTCACTAAAGAGAATCTGCATTATCATTCTCCGCTACAGTGACTTCAATACCACTTTCTCTGCCTCCCTCTGTCTGTGTTGCTCTGCTTACTTCAGTACAGTTCAACTTATTGTGTTTTATTGACATGAAATTGGACGTGTCAACCAAGCGCACTCCAACAGACATTGATCAGTCTCTGAAGAAATCAGCATGTCTGCCTTCTCTCCACCGCTTCCTCCTCACTCTTTCAGCTGATTTGTCTTTCTCACTTTCAATCATTTCTTTCTCCTGTTTGTCTTTATTGGCTCTTTTGATCCTGACATCACTGATTCTCTTTCTCTCCCATTTAATTTTTCCCTTCTCTTCTTTCTCATCATCCCTCTCGCTTTGTCTCTATAGCATGACATGCCCTTTGCCTATTTAACTGTGGTGGCCTTTGCAGGATTGAGCAAGATGAAAGATGGTTTGGGGGGGCAGTGTGAAGAAATGTATAATGAATGGGGAAGAGGAAAATGACAGAATCTGCTCCAATTTTTACCATTTTCTTTGGCAGTGTTGCCTAAGGATGAAGATTCAGAGTGGGTCATGGGCCAGTTTCTGGTGGGTCTGCATGTAACAGGAGATCTTCAGTGTTTTAATGAGCCTGGGTCACACAATTACATCCACTCAAACTGGTTTGGGCTCAGGTTTCAAAGCTCATGTTCTGGGAGTCCAATTGATGGCCTCTGTTAAAATAGATGCTGCCCAGGCTTTAGCCTATCTATCTACCAATGTGTCTATGAAGGATCATCAAATAGAGATTTTGTATTGGCAAAGAAGTTAGTAAGGTCAGTAAGGGGAGGAAATGTCTAAGCTGTCAGCCATGGTAAAATAGGTTAAACACATGGATTTCATGTGAGTGTTCTATATGTGTAGAGCAATGGCTTATTATATCAGGTATTCAGTTTTCCTGCACCTGTATATGGACACCTGCAGACACTCTATGGGCAGTGGTACAGACTAATTAAATATGCTTAAGTGCTGTATTTGCTGTACATTTGTGAGGAATTTCTACTTGAGTATTTCCATTTTCTGCAGCTTCATAGTTCGACTTCACTACATTTCAGAGGCAAACATCATATTTTACTCCACTACATTTATTTGATAACTATGGTTACTGGTTACTTTTCAGAATCAGATTAATAATACAAAATACTTGTCTGTGTATGTGTTCATTTCCAGGGGTGGCAGAACCTCAAATCTTGTAATTTCCTGTAACCTTACAACCTGTAAACTACATACTGGCTTTAATTAGAAATTATCAGCAGTGAAGCTATTAACCAATCTTTATACAGTTAGGTTCAGAAGTATCTGGACAGTGAGAATTTTTTTATGATTTTGCCTTCATAAATTGCCAGAATGGATTTGGAATAAAACAGTCAAGACTTTCAGCTCTATTTTAAAAGGTTTCACAAAAATCTGGCATTCACCATTCAGGAATTACAACCATTTTAAGCAGAGTACCTTAATTTTCAGGGTCTCAAAGGTATTTGGGCAAAGTGACATAACTGTAAATATGACTATAATTCTTAACATGTGAATGAAAATCCTTTGCAGCCAATGACTGCTTGAATTCTGGATACAGGGTTTGTATGCCTGTGCATACCTGTGTGATAATGTATTTGCACATGTGCAGTTTTATGTGTCGATATGTATGTTCTGCAATCCTGTTTAACTGTGTGTCGGACAATGGTGTGAGTGTCAGTGAGTCTTTACCAGGGTTTTAATGTGATCCACATTTAGCAGCACTCCAGATGTGAAGGAAAGGTATCATGAGGAACAGGAGGAGAGGGCAGGAGGATATATTTATGCATGTTTTTTTTTCTGGGTGAAGAAAAGAGACGATAGACAAGGAAGGGCAGGAGAGTAAAGGGACAGAACCTGCAGTTGCATGTAATGGACCTCATAAGAGTAAAAAGAAGATGAGGATGATAATTGAAGATAGTTGAATCACCTGTGTCTGTGGTGTAAATTTTACTTCCTCTTGCAGTAGGAAAATTCTACTGTGGAAGAAGGAGACAGAGCTCTGCAGAGGATAAGTGAGTCTTATTTATTGTAATAAAGCAGATGAAATATAAGAAAAAGATGAGAAATAAAAAGAGGGTGAGGGACATAAATATGTAAAGATAAAAAGGTATTTTTGACAAATCTTTATTTCTTTACTTATTTTCATTAGCATTAAAATTAATACAAATAGAAATGCAGCTTTGTAGTGGAGAGCAACAAGATGTGAAAAGGGACTAAAGCAAAGCTAAGTAAAGGGGTAAAAGTAAAATACAGAGAAACTATGAACTCATCAGCTCTCAGTGGAAAAACAGTGGAAGTTACTACATGAGGCAGATTTACTGTACTGTGTGTCTCTAAAATATTATAGTCATTATGGAAATATACATGAAATAATGTCTTTTAGTTGTGTGTAAGTGTGTGGAGGGTTTGGCTTGTGTTTTTACTGAGGGAGAAATCAGGTCCAAATAAAATGGACAAGGGTGGCGTCAGGCACTTACAACAGAGAGTGGGTAAAGTGAGTGAATGAAAGGCATGATTGAAGCAATAGAGAGTAGGTGGGTAAATTGAATTGAAGCAAGCGGGGGGTGCAACTACCAAGTGCAGACCAACTGTACTTAGAGAGCTAAAATTGAAGGGAATTTTCTGTGGTTCGGTTTTGAATGCAGTACATCAATGTGTGTAAGAATTTTTGTTTCATTTCATTCACTCTTCTTTGTATCCATGTATACTGTAATTTATCAAAGTCTGTGTAATAATGAAGCTAAGATTTGTCTTTTTTTTTACCTGTTCCTCAATATCCTCATTATTTCTCAAATGTACTAAGAGGATGTTAACGTTTGCCGGAAACTGTTCTGTAAAATCAAATTCATTTGGCATGCAGTAGTGAGGAGAGAAGGCAGACTGGCTCCTATTGTCTTCTGTTTGGTTGTAGCCTATCTAAAACTGATGATTGTTTGTGTGGGTGGGTTTTTGTTCATGAGGAATGGTAGCATGAGTGTATTTCTGCTGTGAGAGTGTACTGGTAATGTTAGGCAGCATTGAGAGAGTATGTGTGTGTTTAAGAGAGTCAGAGACAGAAAGGGGGTGATAAGGAGACACATGACAGGCTCACTAAGGCAGAGAGAGAAAGAGATGTCTCACACATAAATCCTTGTTGAGACCAGAGTGAAGTAGGTTACAAGCTTTATGGATTCTGATGATGGTAACAGTATGAGTGTGTGTGTGTGTGTTTCAGTGTGTGCCGTGAAAGGACGGTCCGTACCATCTGGCTCCCAGTATTCTCACTGAGACACTAATTACAGGACTTTACACTTCGCTCCACCACACTCATCATTGGCCTGACTACACAAACAGACATGTACACACACACACACACACTGAGATGCAGCAGTCAGCGGTCAGTGATTATGGGGTCTCTTTAGCTTTTTCTTGCTAACTTTCTACTCCTTTTGCATTTCCTCTCTTTTTCCCCTTTCGTGTCTGTTGTGCTCTCCTTTCCTGACACAATTTGCCATCTATTTCCACTTTTACCTAATCGATATCCTTTTCTGTCACTCCTGTCTTATATTCTTGGCATCTTCTTCTACTGTCTTCTTCTTTATCAGTTAAAGTAGAGCACAGATTAATGGCACCTAATTAGGCTGCACTCGTTATTGATAACACACAGTAAAAAGGAGGGAACATTAGAGATAACAATCTAATTGAGTGACTAGAGAGAAACACTGGTAAAAAGGGTGAGAAGACATTTTTCATCTGCTCTTCAATCACACAGACAAGGGAGAGAGATTAAAGAGGGGAATCCTATCATATTCTTTGCCAGTGTGCACAACCTTTCATTAGCATAAATTCCAGGTCACCCACTTTCTCTGGCAAAGAAATGGGTGCCACAGTGGGGAAATGCTTTCTCTGACATAAATTTGAGCTTTTACATGTAGTACAGTAGCTGGCAAGTTACCTCAGTGTGCATATGTTTCATCAGAAGGGACCAGGCTCTTTATCTTTCATATTTCCCACCAAAAATGATTGTCTAATTAGGTAACTTGTGGTGTCAGTTGTTCTGTTTAATCATACAATAAGGGGAGTCTTCTGGAAGTTGAGTCATGGAAACTGGACTTCTTTTTTGTTAGGTCGAAGGCTACACGAATGAGTAGTGAAACGTTTTGACCTAACAACAAAAGAAGTCCAGTTGCCCTAACTCATCATCTAGATAATCCTATCTGGATGACTGAGAATCTTCACCAAAATAAAGGGAATCATTAAGATTTATTGCTATGTTCCTACTGAATGGCACTGATTGGTTTTAAAACAAAACTGAATTGATTAAACACTTACCGCTGTTACCCTGTCTGTGTTTTTCTAGGCAACTATGGTGAAAGTGGGATGGGAGCATTCAAGGACATGGCAGCCAAAGAGGGCATCTGTATCGCCCACTCTGGTAAGAGAGTCAGTCAAGACAACCATAGAAAACTAAGCAATATGAATTCTAAACATTAGAGGAGTTTATAGTAATGTGAGAAACCACATTGAATTAGAGTAGGTGTATAATGTAATGTAGAGTTTGTTTGCATATTGCATTTTCACACAAACAACAAAAGGCAGCACTTACTAATTACCTCTTACATTTCGTCAAAGACCAAGAGTGTCAGCAGTCAAAATTAATTTAACAGCTGTCTCGGCTTATAGACATCCACTAAACAAGAAGACACACAGCATATTTTACAACAAAATGCTGGCCTGTTTTTTTTTTTTTGTGGAGCCCTTTATTTCAATAAACAGCAAAAACTGTGACACAAAAAACGAAAGTCAGTACTGCACACACCTGAAGCAGAAGAGATTGTCAGACAGAATTGTCAAAGACTCTGTTTGCATCTGTTTTCTCAAGGCAAAATCTGGAGCAATGCTGGAGAGCAGAGCTTTGACCGACTGCTGGAGAGACTGAGGGCCCACCTGCCCAAGGCCAGGGTGGTGGCGTGTTTCTGTGAAGGCATGACTGTCCGCAACATCCTCATGGCCATGAGACGCCAGGGATTGGTAGGAGAGTTTCTACTCATTGGCAGGTCAGTGGAGCTACAACATCAATTCTCTTTTGATTCTTGGCTATTTGAGGTTTCTATTTGGGGAAGAAAATTTTGATTTCTGTTTTGCCTATTTTCTGTTTGTGTGGCTTGAGGTGTATCAGTGAAATCTTGATTTCCTCAGTTTAGTCTGTGTGGTGTTACATAGTCTTCAGGGTTCAAATAGATTTGGATCAGTAAAATCTGTTGGAAACAATCTGTTGTGTAACTAGTGTGTTCCATATTAAATAGCCAGATAGCTATTCAGTCTGAGTGAGCCACTGGGAATTTCAGCCACTGGATGTTTTGAAGGACAGATAGAGAGGATAAGCTACATTTCCATCCTCTTCTCTAAAATAACACTCATGATGATTATAAACACAGAGCTATTAATATTAAAATTAGAGTTGCGCTGGTAAATATCTAATTCAAAATAATTGCAACTTAGTTCTTTGCAAATATGTGTATGCAGCTGGTGATTATCAACCTTCAAAGCAACATCCACCTGGTGTTTGACCAGCGGTGCTGCTTGCATTCTCACACATTTTCTCAGAACAACAGATGATTATGACTTATTGAGCCTTTTGCCGCATACAGTGGCAAGAAAAAGTAAGTGAACACTACACTATTAGCAATTTCCTGGTTTTCTGCATAAATTGGTCACGAAATGTAATCTGATCTTCACCAAAGTCACACAATATTTTTAAGCTGCTAAAACACACCGACAATCTTTCATTGTTTTATTGAACATACAGTAGAAAGCAATGGTAGAAACATTCAGTGAAACAGTTTATTTAGGAACTGATGGAACCACCTTTGGCAGTGGTTCCTGTAGCTGTGGATTAGACGCACAATATTCAGGAGGAATTTTAGATTCCTCCAGATATTTCTTCTGGTGTGATCAATTTAAGTACTACTAAATATGTTGTTTATTTAATAAATAAATATTTTTATGGTAGTCAAAGAAGTCATTAAATCAGTGGGAGTGGCTTACTTCTTCAATAAACACCTGCATAAATCCCAGGTATATGTATATCAGCATTACTTTAGTAGTTTAAACTAATCAATGTTGAACCAAGTCTGGTTGCTTCATTGGGTCACAGACACAGAAAGGCATAGTGAATGGTGTTAAATACTGAAATAGAATATGAATCTGTTCTTTACAGCAGGAGACATTGTTGCTGATGATATTTTGAATTTTGGAGGTGGTTTTTAACATTAGGCTCTGTTCTCACTTAGATAAATTCCTCCTACTATTCACTTGCAAAAATAACCTTCCAAGTGGAGTTTTATCTACTGTACATCTGTGCATGTGTATGTGTGTGAGCACGTATGCATGTGTGTATATGAAAGTTGCTTCTAAACCTTTCGAGTTTTGGTTGCCATGCCAACTGTGCAATTAACATAAGATGAATAATGATTTTAGCACCTATGCTGGCCAATGTGCAGAGAACAAATTTGATTTTGAATAGATTAGAAACATTATCATGTGATTACCATTAAAATGGGAAAAATACAATTCTATTTAATTCTATTTTGCTCTTTCCGCAGTGATCTGTGCTGTGTAACTAAATCATAGCCAGCATAATTTTTGTTGCCATTGCCACCATGATGCTCATTATCATCATACTCAACATCATCTGCATCTACATCATCATCTTTACCATCATCACTGGCCTGCTGAGAGTGAGGTAAAGTCAAAAACCATGTTAAATATGCTGTATATCCTATTGACTTTGCCAGTAGATGAACATGGATGGAAAATTAGAGAGAAAGAAAAAAACGATTCTCTGCATTGCAGTAAACTCAGGCTGTGGTTTTGGTAAGTTGCTAGCCAGTGGGGGTTATCATCCTTGCCACTGAACAATTGTTTTATGTTTGTTTCTCTTATTGGGTGTGCAGACAGATGAAGTCTCTTTATCTTTTCTTAGAAGTCAAGAAAATTGCTGTCCAATTGCTGTCAAGTGAAAAATAAGCAGTTAGCATAGCTCATGGATGTCTAACAGTTAAAATTATGTATAACAATGTCTGGTTTGCATATGTTCTCAAATCTTTCTCATATCTCTCAATTGGAACTTAAAAAAGGAATCAAATCCGTCAAAATTTGTAAAAAAATGTTAGGCCAGTTATGATACACAATTTTGCACAGTTTGTTCCAATACTCAAAGCCGGAAGCATGTTAATCTTTCCAACCTCAACCAAATAAAGTGTTATTCAATATTCAATCTGTGAAGTTATGTTAGCTGACACAACTTGTGAGGTTTTTGAGAGATAATTGGACACAAATGTGCAGTCAGACACACAGGGAGAGTTTAGATAGATAGATACTTTATTGATCCCCAAAGGGAAATTTCAGTGTTGCAGTAGTCCTAAAAATAATATTACAGAACAGTATAGAAAAATAGAAAAAAAAATACAAGATAATAAAGATTAGCACAGGAAAAACAAAGATTGATACAGGAAAAAATACACATCAAAACACATCTAAACAGAAACAAGAACAGGTTGTACATAAATTGCAGGAATTGAGGATCAG
>JAUMHL010000005.1:15632893-15647098 GCA_032362345.1 Sandelia bainsii
GCTGCTATGCAGCTGACCTGACACACCGGGGGCAACTTGGGGTTCAGTGTCTTGCCCAAGGACACTTCGACATATGAAGCAAGATGGTGCCAGAAACACACAAGCACAAACAGACTCACGGAGACAAACCTTCCCAATCGAGACAGTCCGAGTTAATGCAAAAGACAATCCAGGGTCAGAGTCCAAACAGGGTCCAGAGCCGAAGACAGGGTAAGAGAGCCAAGGAACATGGAGCCGACAGGGGACAAGCAGAGGAGGGAAACCAGAGGCAGGCTGAGATAAAAAAAATAGGTAATCAGGAACTTGCCGTCTTTCGGGGGGTGAGGCTTAAGGCAGGTCTGGAACAGAAGTCAGGTCGAGGAATCCAATTAGTAGTGATGTTCCCTCTGATACCGAGGCTCCGAAGCGTGCTTCAAACTCGACAGGGTCTTGTTTTTGAAGCACTGTGTTGGAGCTTGCTTCAAATCGGGAAAAACCACGTGACTGATGATGTTTGAACCACTTCTCTGCGATAGGTGGAGCTTTGAAACTTTGGTGCGATACAAATGTATTTAAGATGGATGAAACAGCACTCTGTGCCTTACTTCCTGTCAATTCACCCAGTACATACCAAGCACAATCAAGTAATATATATTATATTATGTCATTTTCTATTATATTATATTATATTATGATAACATTAATTACATCCATAGCCTCACTGAACACTAAATATTTGCTCTGTCCAGTGTGTAATTTGAGATCAATAATTATAAATTCATCTAATCATTACTCAGGTAGTCAACATTTCATTAGAGATACTTTATAAGGCAAAGAAGAAAAGCAACAACAGACACATATAAAATAAAGTTAGATTTCAGCTTTATTTAAGTCATTTTCACTATAAAACAAAACTCAAAGTGCACACGCAATGTGCGTCAGCGTCACATTTGTAAGGCTATACAACAACTACTGTGCCAGACGATCGTCGCCCACGTGCTCAATGAATGAAGCTTCGAGTAGTGAACCAATTTTCAATACAATGGCTCAAAGCTTCATAAAGCCTCGTTTGGCCATCACTACCAATTAGGCAGTCAAAAAACAAGAGAGCTGGAGAGTCGCAACTCCGTTATTTTATACTGAATGGCCTCGTCATGTTAAAATTCCCTCATTAAATGAGCTAAAGCTCTCTGCCTTTGCCTTTCCACTTGTGTGAACACAACAATTTTCTAAGGCTGAATATAAAACTTAATAGCTTGTTATAATGGATATTCTTGCAGTACATCCTGTAGTCCTCTGTCTCTGGCCAGTTCTGATTAGTTTGGTTAATTGAATATCAGCTTTCGTTAGCATCAATATCATAAACAGCCTGTAGTTGTAAATTGGAGATGGTCATGGGTGGGTGCCCTGCTCACTGGAAGTCTACAGAGAGAACTTCTGATTAGCTCAGTTGGGCAGACATTCGTTTAACACCAGGATAATTAGATTACCACAAGAGCACAGAGGTGATGATAAAGCAGGATATTCAGTTACTAAGGGCAGATAAGTATGGTCATTAATAGAAAATAATGTAATACTGAAGGATCTCCTGATCGCAGAAGTGAATTTCTACCATTTGAGGTGGGCTATGTGCTGCATGATAACAACAATTTAATATGAACACACTGATTTTCTGAAATTTACTCTGTCTGTTGTTTGGATCAGTGTTGGTCAAATCACTGACTGATTAAACCTACAGATTAAGTAGATTTCTGTGATTGTGATAGTGATTAACTAATTGTGACAAACACACTTACAACCACTTGGAACCACACAAATGCAGTGAAAGAACATAAACCCCCTTCTGCATTTTTGCTATTTACAATCAATGTATGGGGACCCACTGTTGATAAAAGGCGATATTATCATTAACATAATACCACATTACCCGCCAATTAACTACTTTGTTTATCCTGTAGTGGGTCACGGGGGAGCTGGAGCCAAACCAGATGGATGAGATGCAAAATACACCATGGGCAGGCCACCAGTCTCTCACAGAGCTTATTACTACATTATCATTAATATGATACATAAACCCAAGATTATGAAGTGCAGTGAAGGCTTTAGAGTCACATCAGGAATATTGCCAATGATGATTATTTGGATTTTAAAAATCCTCAGCAGTCAGTTTCAGTTTGCTTCTGGTTTTAGATTTTTAATGTTCTTCTAGAAATTTTCCTAAAACCCACATCAGGTTCTGGGGCTAACTACTGTATCACAAGAAAAGTATGTCACTTACACACACACCAGCACCCACACACATTAATTCATGCACACAGTCTAGATCTGGAGCCTGGCTATATTGATTGCTTCTATCCTATAATTCCTCTTGGTGCCAGCAGGCTACAGACCCATTAATTAATAGCTGCATTGAGACAAATATCTATAGCCACATAGAAAACACAAACACATGCTACACTTACTCTCACACACAGTTACAAGCACAAATGCACATTCTCTCGTGTCATTAGTTTGTCTCTAACTCTAAAATCAACCTGTCTGTGGAGGTTCTCACTTAACCAGGTCATGTTCATCTCAAAAGTTTTGGTGGCAACACAGACTTGCTTCAGTCCCAGGCATGGGACTCACTACTTCCCATCAAACTCGAACAACGTCTTTTATCAGTCCTTAATGAAAAGTCTTTTGCATCTAAAATTCAGATGAGGTCTTATTAATGACAAACAATAAATGTATTCATAAATGCGGCTAAAACTTTACATTCCCTCCTTCCATATTTTGCAGCCATAAACGCTCAACTAGTCGATGCCACCTGAGATAAATATTTTATTAGTCTACACACGGTTTTTGCAAATGCTGTTTGACTTCTTAGTCTAAAATAACACATTATGTAAACATTGCTGATTTTGTGTGTGTGTGTGTTATACACTACCAGACAAATCTAAAATTTACTGCTGCATGTAGCTTATTATTTGGAGGTATGAATGTATAGATGTATGTCTCACTGGATCAGGCAGCAGAAGTATAAGTATAAGATAAGAGAGTATAAGTATTTATAATCACATGCTCTCGCAAAATGCATCAATGCCCTCTCCATCCTTAGAAAACATTTCCATTGAGACCGTGTAGGACAGCCATTGATAATAGCTGTGACCTCATATGGTTGACTTAACAGCAACTGCATCATTACAATTTGAAATACGTTTTCCTCTTAAGCACCATCTGTGTTTCTGTGTTATTATATTTTCACCATCAGTGCTATTTATGTTGTCATTTGCATATGTTTTACACTGGATTTCTGGGAACATTATCTGTTCTGTTCATGTCCTTAATTAGAAGACCCAGGTTGTTAAAAAACAAAATAGTAGCTAGAACGTACAAATACAAATTCTGATTGAGTTAGTTTTGAAGTTTTACAGTTCAAGCAGTGCTGTAGCTTTGCCATGGCAGCCATGTAACTAGTCTGTCTTTTCATGAGAGGCAGATATTCTGACTGGGCTGTAGAATGTGTTGAATGAATTGAAAGAAAATAGTTTGAATCAAAAGTCAAAAAGGAGACTCTCTCTGGTGATCATCCCGCACAAATCTGCACCCCTTCTGCCTGCTGTTGCCATGGAAATATTCCCTACCATATTTGAATCCAGCATAGCAGCTGGTGATATGTGAATGGCTATGTGCATGCGCGGCTGCAACTCTATATGTGTGTGACAGTCAGTGAATGTGTACTTTGCGCCAGTTTTTTTGTATCCGTAGTCATATTGATAGTTTCATTAACGACATTTAGCAGGGTGAGAAGAGGGCTTACTGATAATGCTAGTGGCCATTTCACTGAAACTCAGATCAGAGCCAGATCATTTCTGTGCTGACATTCTACAAACCCATGACCCTCTCTTTCTCCTTCACCATACTTTTTTCATACTCCTTACTTTTTCTTATCAGTCTGTTCTTTTGTCCTACTTTTGTGACTTTATCTCATCATCACTCACTCTCTGTGACTGTGTCCCTCTGAATCCAGCTGCTTCTGTTTTGTCAGAGTGTAAGAGTGTGATGTATGAGAAGAGAGACCTGAACTGACTGTTTAACAGAGGTCAGACTCCTGTAGTCTCCTACTTCACACCACAGCTGTCTGCTAAGGCCGAACTTCCTTGTGGTTTTAGATAAAAAGAAATTTGTGGCATAATATCTGAGTGGCTCCAGATGTCTCAAGGCAGCTCATCTTTAAAATTGATTTTAGTGGATTTTGTACCTGCATGGTAGTGAGAGGAGATCAAAGACATGGTGAGGTCAGTGGAGGGAAACAGAATGAAAATGGAAAGGAAAGGTGCAGAAATGAGAGGAATAGGAAAGAGGGGAGAAAACAGTTGAAGAGAGAAGAGATTAACAGTTGAGAAAGGAGAGATTTAGTGTGTGTGTGTGTGTGTGTGTGTGTGTGTGTCATATTCATATGTCATGGTAATAAAGGATTTCTTGTCAAAAGCAAATCGCTCACAGTAGGAGTGTAATTTACACAACAGTGCTGTGTTTGGGATTTATCTGCACCTTCACACACACATTTACACAGGCACACATTGAAACATACTCACACATATTGTGCATGCACACACAAACAGGGTCCATTCCAGCGTGTGAACTGATATGTTTGCTAGTATCGAGTTAATTTACCTTGGATTAAAACAAGTTGTTTTGCATCATTTAATTGCTGAAGCAGTGGAAATCAATTTTGCTCTTTCTTTTGATATCTTTGCAATAAAGGACTGCTGGTAATTAAACAAATAGTATTATGTAGGAAAGAACGGTGAATGTTTAACAAGGGAGCCAGATCAGGTAAATGAAAATTTTGTTTTTCATTTATGTTGCCAACATAGTTATGTATCTTAGTTTATGCAAATGTGAAACACAGTGTAAGGAGTGATAAAGTGATTTATCTGTCATGTGGTTTCAAACTGCATGTAAACATAAGTAGATGGTCTTTGGCTTCTCTCTGGAGGCTCACTGAGAGAGACACTACAATTGAACACACACATATATACATGCATGTTCTCAACACTGCGTCTGTAATGTGTTGCAATGTGTTTAAATTGGGTTTAAAACTTTAACATTGGAAAGCTGTGCTAATGATTTAAACTTGTTCTTAGCTGCCATTAGTCTGAACAGGACAGTCAAGCTTTAGGGCAGAGTTAATATATGTGCTTTAAAGGAATGTACAGTGTACATCTATACAATCATACCTCCAAATAATAGGCTACATTCAGTAAATATTCTAAGACAAATTGGCATCAGCCCAGCAAGTTCTCTCCTAAATTCATTCTTCCAGCTTTTTTGCTGTAATTTCTGCTGTCAAAGCATGTATGATATCTCTCTCTTTGTCCTGCTGTTTTTACAGACATATCTGACACTCAGGCACTCACCTCTTCTGTTGAGCTGTAATGTGGTGTTTGTTAAAGGCAGAAATATTGAATAGAAGATCAGATATTCGTGATTAGATAGTTTTCTTAAAATACTGCAGCTGAAAGACTTCTGAAAATGTCACAATTGTCAGGAGTAAATTTGTTTGTATTATGGTTACTACTTATATAATCCTTAGTTGTTTTGTTTTTTTACTAACAACAACATCTGAACTGTACAGTTTGATAAATATGCAGGTTTGTAGTAATGTGTCAGAAACATTAGATTTGATATTTGATTTATCATTGTTATTGAAACAATGACAACATAAAACCTCTTTTCCATGAATTTGTCAAAGGAAGGAATTGATGAAGCAAAGTGCCTCAGATCTCTTTCTTCCTCTGTGTCAAAAGTGTCAAGCACATCAAAAGACTCTGTCTGCAGGTTTGTCTCACCACATTTTAAACCCCAATGAAACTCTACCTTGACTTTCATTTTCTGTTGTCAGTTTGGGAGAAGTCCTCTAAGACAGCCGATCAAAAGGCTGCTGAACTGAAACTACCCAGTATCAAAGAATTTGTTATTCAACTCACAGGTCCTTCCCATTCTCTGTCTTTTTGTCACTACCTGTCTCTTTTGCTTCTGCCTCCTTCTCGTTCTCCTTATGCTCCTGTTGTTTTGACACTTTACTTTTTTTTCTCCTCTTGCCTCCACTCTTTCATTGTTCCCTTTCTTAAAAGGAAGGTCTGCTCATTTATGTTTGTTAGAGTTGAGTAGAAAGGCTCTCTGCAGTATCCAGAATAACAGCATTTCTTGTTGCTTCTTCTCAAAGACTGTGCTCCAAAACTATTTTGGAATAATATTAGGTTTGAGATCAGGTATCTATCTATCTTATTTAAAGGCTCTAAAAGGCTTTTCACAGGGAATCGTGATGTGAACCGCAGAGCTTTTCATAAACATAAACACTAATAGGCTAAATACATGAATAAAATGTACACTACTAAAAAAGAACTTAAATCAGACATTGAATCTTGATGAATGAATTATTCAAGTTGAAAATCTTTACTAATGTACACTTTACCGTTTGTTTAGAATGAAGGACATGACAATGGTCAATGGAAACCAAAATCATCAATCCATGCAGGGTTGTATTTAAAATCACACTGAAAATCAATGTGAAAAATTCACTCATTCACTTCAAATCACAGACTCGTCCAAGTTGCGTGAATTTCATCCTCAGAAGTGTGTGTGGCCCCGCTTGGGCGTATACGCTCCCAACAACATCTGGGCATGCTGGGCAGGAGTGTGTAGATGGTGTCCTATGGGGTGTCCTCCCAGACCTGGATCAGAGCATCAGTGAGCTCCTGGATAGTCTGTGTTGGTTCTTACTGGCGTCGGATGCACCAATATCTAATATCCCAAAGGTGCTCATTTGGATTTGGATCTGGGCCACGTGAGAGCCAGTCAGTCGTATCAATGCCTTCGCCAACTGGAGGTACGCAGTGCACCTCCTGTTCCTCCTTGCACAAGAGCAGATACTGGTTCTGCTGCCGGGTTGTTGCCCTTCCAGAGAGAGCCCTGTCTAGCTCTCTTGGTGATATAGCTGGTCTCCTGGTATCTCCTCCATTTTGTTGAGACTGTGCTGGGAGACACAGCAAAGCTTCTTGCTACTGCATTTATTGGTGTGTTATCATGCAGTAACTGGACTACCTGTGCAACCTGATTGGGCATGCTACAGGAAGGATAAGAAGAGAGCATTTGTAGGTGGCCACGACATGCAAAACCATTCCGTTTATGGGAGTTGTCTTGCTTTTGCTTTCATTTGCACCAAAGCAGGTGAAACTGATTCACAATCACTTGTGCTTCCTAAATGCAATGCAAATGTTTGATGTACCTGAAATTTACTGACTTTGTGTTTTACTGTGATGATTAAGTGTTCCCTCAGGAATGTTTATTGCCCTCATACTATACAAATCATAACTGTTTTAAAAGATGTATAAGAGTAGTTATGGGATGGTATTCATTAGAAAGCAGTGCATAAGTCTGTGTTTGTGTCTGATGGGGTGACATGAGAGTATTTTATGTTTGTGTTCTTATGGTGGGACGTCTATTCGGATGTTCATTTCCTCTAAGTAAATACCCGCTGTAGGATTTTGTAGGAGATGTTGAGACACCTAAATAGCACTACCGTACATCATACATCACCAAAGTTGTGGCAAATCTAATGCTGCTCTGACCTTGTATCGTGGTATATGCAAATTGTAAGTTGCTTTTCTTATCAAGGAACATCCACAGCAACAGCTTAAATAGCACATTTAAAGTCACAAGGAAATTACATCTTAATAGTAATGCTTGCAAAGATTAATATTCAGTATTTCTGGATTAAATAGATTAAAATTAAATTATAGGAACAACGAAGTAAAAAATGGAGGACTGTGAATTTCAATAGCCATCAATCATATGACTTTCAAAAGACTCATGATAACAATTCCTTCCAGGTACGTAATAGCCATAATTTATATTAGCCTACTGTACAACACATAATGAGCTGCTACTTTTATAAAAAATTCAAAATTGTGCTTCTATACACCTCCTTCATCTTTCTTCTCACAATGAGACAAGGCTGAATAATAACTTTTAGTGATTGCTCTGAAGTTACTGTAGCAAGGAAGAAAATATTGAGAGGTTCAAGAACAAAAGAAGATGGTAGTCTCTTGACAGGGAATTAAGAGGTTTTCCATATGTAGGGTAGACCTGTGGGCATGTAGACACACACACATGCGTGTCCTTCTATAATTGTGGGGACATTTATTGACATAATGCATTCAACTTAACTGTACCCTTAACCCTAAAACCAAGTTTTAACCCTTAAAAACCTTTTCAAGCCAAAATGTCCTTACAATGCTGAAATGTCATCACACTAACACAGACCTTTTTTCAGTGGCAAATTAGCTGACCAACATGTGCAGTATACAGAAAAAATGCATGTGTATGCATATGTATGCACACAAACGCACATTTCACATGGGAAGATACACAAAACACACCTACACACACGCATATTCATCCTCTTATTGCTCTCCCAGGGAATGGCCTTATCCTCTTACAGCAGTCCAATGGGAAAGTGGTGGGAATAGGAGGGGTGAGGGGCAGGCAGACAGAAGAGACAGCGATAGTAAGAAAGGGAGGCAGAAAGGCTATCCAGAGTAAATATACTGTATATCTGCCCTTGTTTGATTTTGTGTGTGAGTTTATGAATCTGTGTGTTGGTACAACAAACTGTATTGTTTACGCGGTTAGTCTGAGTTGTGAGCCCTCAGTTCGGCATTTTGCTGTTCATTTTCGGAGATTTACACTGTGGGATTAAACTGGCTGTTACGTCAGCTCCATGGCTCAGTATGCCTAGTAACACACACACACACACACACACACACACACACAGATGCACAAAAAAGTAATCCTTTTTATATTCATTGTTATATTAATCGACTCAGGAATCTATCGGGTTTCCCTTTTGTGTTTCTGTTTAATTTTTTGAGATATGATAGTGTTCTGATCATTCACTGAACTATGCTTTCTCTTACACTAGTATCAAGCTGACATGAATTGATGACAATGAATATCTCCTCAGGACAAAAACAACCAGTGATGTTGCTCTTGGTCCTCTTCATTCTCTCCACTGTTTCCATTGCACACTTAACTTTTCTGCCCTACCTTATTTCCATAATCAGCAGCAACTCTATCTTTCTCTTTCTTGATACATTTGCTGCTCATTCATTACACATTTGAAAGGCTATCTGTAAAGAATTGTCCTGCTATCTCCTGGAAGTGCCTGGACAGGAAATGAATTGACTCTTAATTTAGCTCAGACTCTGAATCAGGCAAAGGTAATTAAGAGAAATATGAACTTTGATGGCTCTGAGAAATGGCAGATCCCTAGAGAAACAAAAAATGTGAACATGGTGAAAGTGAAGCTGCTGAATGTCTTGTCAGATACCACTCTTTTCTACTTGTGTGGGGGGAAAAGCACAGAAATATGGGAGCAATTGAAGAAATAGGATTATATGACACAATAGAGACAAAATGCTCAACTAATCCTCAGTATTTCATTAACTACTTGTCTTTTCCTTATTGTTAATTTTTTATAGCTTCAGTTCAGTTCATTTAACCTCCAGTTAAATGAAACAGAAGTTTTTGTTGGTTTATCAGCAGGAAATGGGCCATGAAATTAAATAAAAATAATCATGTTTTTTGCTGAGCATGTCATGATTTCTGTCTTGTTATGTTGTATTTAGTTTCTGATTGTCTCTGATTATGTTTATTCAGATCTTTTGTTTTTTCTGAAAGCTGTTTTCTGTTGTAGTTCAGAGTTTGGAATGTTTTAAGTTTTGTTTCCACCACCTGTCTGTTTCTGACTTCTCTGTGTTTGTGTCTGAATTTCCTCCTGTTTACTCTCACTTACCTGGCCACGCCCCGCTCCCGGTCTCACACTCACCCAGATTATCCCCAGGTGTCATTCATTCTGATCACTCCCAGCTGTTTTCTATCACATTAGTTCTCACAGGCTTTATATTCACCCCTCCAGCATTTACACCTTGTCGGTTTATCTGTTATGACCACCAGCGTCTTCGGCGCCGTCTCATGTATTTCTCCTGTTATGACCATCAGCGTCTTCGGCTCCGTCTCATGCATTTCTCCTGTTGTGACCACCTGCTTCTCCAGCCCTATGTCCTGTGTTCTTCGGTTGTGTTTCTTCTGCCCGCTTACCTGAGTCTCCTGTCGTGTTTCCTCTGATTGCGGTCCTGTTCTCTGCCTTTACTTCTGTGTCTGCCTCCGGTAAAATCCACCTGTTTTCCCGTCTTGTGTTACCCTTACTCACCTCCCTATGTCTTGTTAGTTAGCCCCGATCGCGTTCTGTCCCTGGTCCCTTCCTGCAGTGTTTTTTGTCTCCTTCCTGAGCACCACCCTTGTGAGTAGTTTTTGGTCTGGTTCTGTCTTCTCCTTTTTGTGTATCCTTGTTTGTTTTTTAGTCTGTTTCTCTGTCTGGTTCCCGTTTCAGTCCTTTGTAATTCTAGCCCCTCAGTTTCTGTTATATTGCTTTGCAAGAGTTTTCCCTCCTCTGGAGTGATTTTAGGTTCGCCTGTCTGCTTGTGCCTGTGTTTGTATTTTGGTCATTAGTTTTAGTTTCTTCAGCCATGTTTTCGTGTGCCTCCCTTATGGAGTGATTTTGAATTTTAATTCTGTAATTATGTGCTGTCTGTTTTATTAAATTTCCTTCACCTAAGCCCCCAGTTTGTCTGAGTGCTCCTGGGTCCGTCTGAGGCCAAAACGTGACAAAGCATGCTTGTAGGCATTTGGGATGTCCAGCTATTGTCCATACAAATACTGGACATATAAAACAAAACATCTTACAATATGTTGCATAGGACCAAACAATTATTTTCATTTTTAATATTGTAGTTTGAAAGATTGTTTTAATGGCACAGAGGAAAAGGACAGAACAGATGCTGAGAAGAGAGTATGAGAGCATGAAGAAACTATTTTTTGTATAGTCTTCGATTATCATGTCATGCTGTTGACTTGTTTCTCAGGCTGTCTTTCCAGTGGGGCTTTTTATAGGTAAAAGGTTGCAGACCGTTTGAGTCATATCTTTTTAGAAACAAGCAAGCATTGATAACGTGTTTATTCTCAATAATTGGTATGTGTGGTACTACTATGTTTGCGACAATAGTATATTGGCTTGTACTAGTACTGTTACACAAGATTAGTATATGGAGACGACCCTACCAGGTACCGCGCTGTGTTCTCATGCCAGTTCTGTGAAAGCTGTTACGTATATCTATGCTCACTGGTCATACTGGTTACTGGTCATACACTTGTGTATGTGTATGTGTATGTGTATATAACCTTGTAAAAGTAGAATTCGTGGCAGAGCTGCTGTGCTGGATTGCATTAGATTGCACAAGTGTACCTTATAGTGTAACCAGTACGTGTATATTCAGCTATTCAATATCAACATGTTTGTTACAAGTTGCAAACATTTCTTATTCAACTGGATCCCAAATGACACCTAAAGTTGGCAGTAAAGATATCCCCCACAAGCACACACAACAAACCCTGTCACACATTTGTTTCTGTCTCTCTCTCTTCCAGTGAGCTCAGTGAGATGTGTGCCGGTTCACAGCCCCCGCACAGCTTGTTACCATAGCAATGCAGGAGACACAGAGCGAGAAAATTATAGAAAGGCAGAGATAGAGAGAGGGCTTTCTGAGTTTCGGAGACAGATCAGGATGTTTGCTTGTATGCATGGCCTATCTGTGTCCCCCTACTATAATGAAAGCAGCTCCCAAAGTCTTGACTCAGATCCTTAGCTTTGAGATATTGGGGTCAGTTTTACAGGTTGCAGTTTTTTCAACAGGGAGAAAAAGAGACAATTTCAGCTCAGATGGTCACATTCACATACATGACAACTCACCAATGTCACATGTACTGTAACTGCTCAGAGGCGAAGTTATGCAGTGTAACAACAATGTAACTCAAGTTGTTGAACTGCTCCAAAACCCCTAAACCTAATGATCTACAGCTACTTATCAAATTCAAGGAACACAATGACTGTATATCCCACAATAATTGACTTTTAAAAGAATCCAAGATGCTTAAACCATGTGTCACCAGACGGAGAAAAGAAAAAGGACACAGCTGCACAAGCACAAAATCCTAATTCTACATTTCCGTGTGAAAAATCTTAATAAAAAAAAAAAGAAACCACAAACAAGAAGAATTTAAGAATAGAAATAAGTTGGGGGTCAGCTTTTAAATCACTGAAAAGAAAAAAACCCAATGGACTAGATAGACTCAGCAGCCAACTGAGAAAAGACATCCTCAAGCTGTTCAGTATTGGGGCTGCTTTCCTGACATCCTGACTACAGACATAATAAAACATAATTTAAGAGTTTATTTTTTTTATTATAAACAAACGACTTTTATACTGTAAATGCAAGAACACTTCACATTGCTCTTCAAGCGCAAAATGCACTGTATACAGTACATTCACTTTAACCCGTACAAGAAATGTGGTCTGATTACAAACAGGTCAAAATTTGTGATGTTAATGTTAATTTTACTTGACACAAGTATCTATTGTTAAAATACGGAGAACAGACATTGAGATTATCAAGTCGGTGTAAACCAATTCCACATTAAAACTGATTATAAACTTTAACCATAGCTGAGGTTAGGTGAAGCATGTACTAACATGTACTAGATATATACAGTATCTATTGCAACTACAAATATGAAAATTAGAGTGCCATTAAATTTGTCCTAAAGTAATCTAGAATTTATTTATTTAGTAGATGGGTCACAGAAACCAGCTACGCTAATCTTTACTGGTCCTACAAGGAGAAGCATATTTTTACTCTCCTGATATAAACAGATCAGAGAAATACATTTCCAGTTTGGATGAAAAAAAATACCAAGATTATATAAATTAAGCTGTGAGAAAGTGATCAGTGCTCTGCGGAAAAGTGCAGATAAAAAACATGAATGTCTGCAGATTATATCATCCCCTGTCATCAGTTCAGAAACCAACATCTGTCTAATGATACCCTTGTAAATCCATGTTTATAGAGCGCTATGTGCACTGTGTACATTTGTATTCATTCGTAATTTGTAATATGTACAGTATACGAACTTGTGTCAGTCTTTAGGTACATATTCATACATGCAGCTATGTATATTTTTAATTTTTCCTATTAGTGTTATTTATTATGTTGTATTTGCAACAACTATTCATGCAAATACAGTACATTCAAACTTGAATTTGAGAAACACAGAGAATGAAGAAAGAGCAGAGAAGAAGAGCACTGGTTGACGCATGTGGTACCAGTGAGATGTGGGAGGGTCATTAAAGTCCAGAATAACATGCAGCTAATTTACTGTGTATCCGTCTGGTGCTGTCTCTCTCTGTTTCTCTGATACACAGACAGACACACATAGGCGATTCTGTGGGCGATAAGCTGGATGTCTCGTTACTGGGCATTAGCTGCACCTCTCTCTGCTAATCCCTGCTGTCAAACAGGCAGGCTGCTTGTGTGTGTGTGTGTGTGTATGCAGGCCCAACCAGTATAATTATTGCCGTCATGTATAGCAGGGGATCACTCTGACTGCTGTTTCTAAGCCACTGGCCCATCATTAAGTTACACAAGATTGTCTATTAATGGCTGTTTGTTTGCATATGTGTGTGTGTGTGTGTGTGTGTGTGTGTGGTGTTTGTGTATGAACATATTGAAAGTGGTGAGTTGCTATCAGAGATTACGTGTCTAAAATGATGGCCTCTGACACGTCTAAAAGTGAACTTAATGTTAACAGCCAGATAGTTTTTTCAAATTTCAGTATTTTTACTCTACAGAAGTAAAACTATTATTTTTAAAGTTGAATATTTTTTCAATATTCTGCTTATATTGTGCATGTTATTAGATTACTTCCTGTTGTCAGTGTTTCAGTTTCGTTAGCTCAATATATTACAGACGTGCAATATACACATTGACAATTAGGGACTCTGTAATCATTGCTTGTTTAGTATGTATGTAAAAAGCATGTGGAATACTGTTTTAAGACAGAGGTGAAAATGCTGAATCTTTCTTTTAACTGGACATTTGGCTGGTTTGTACGGAGCCCGGGAGGGGACATGGGAGAAAAAAAATTTAATGGGTGGGGAAAAAAAAAAAAGTTAGACTAAAACTTTTGCGGGATCTTGCAAAACTTTTGCGGGATCTCGCAAAAGTTTTTATTGTAAAGTACTTCCAGGTCAGTTGGTTACCATAGATACGACAACAATGGAGC
>JAUMHL010000005.1:15647198-15693177 GCA_032362345.1 Sandelia bainsii
GTTCGGCCCTTTTGAGAAGTAACTCCTGCTTTAATAACACTCCTCTGGGATCCTCTCGGCATTTAGCATACATCCATAAACTCCCGGAGTTTAGTTTAGCAAATAGTTTTGCGAGATCTCGCAAACGTCTAACTTTTTTTTTTCCCCACCCATTACATTTTTTTTCTCCCATGTCACCTCCTGGGCTCCGGAGGTTTGAAAGTGAAAAGTTGTTGCTGAATAATTAGACTACTTAACTTCAAACTCACCTTACAATCTGGTGTGAGGCTGGGACGTTGCCTTTGAAAGTGAGTTAAATGAGTTGGCTTCCCCACAGAGCTCTAAGAATGAGGAAAATGAGCGAGTGCAGTGAGAAAAAGAATGTGACAGCGAAAAGGTTGGAAAAGCAGAGAGGGAGAGAGGATGAAGGAGCAAGGGGCCACCATGGTGATAAAGATAAAGCAGAAATAAGAGAGACGGGGTGAAAGACTAATGTTACACTGGTGGTGTGCTCAATGTAAGAAATGACACTTTCATGTGTGAAGCAATAAAAAGTGATGAGGCCAGACCTGGAGGAATTCTCAGAATATACAACCTCTGTATTTCTTTATTTTTCCTTCTCCCTGACATCATTCCTCTCTCTCTCTCTCTCTCTCTCTCTGTGCTCAACTCACTTTCTCACCTCGAACATTATTGCTCTTCATCTTTTTCGACCTTGCCTAGAACACACACTTACAAAACACTTCCGTCTCCTTTTGATCCTCTTTTCTCTCCCTCTGTCAGTCATTCTGTCTCTCCCCCAGAGATCATATCTGTGTCACTTTATCCTCTCTGTCTCTCTCAATCCGGCCTTATCTCTGGGGATTTATGTGTCTTTACCCTCTGCGCTCCTGGTGTTTCTTTTATAGGTCTTATTCTATACTGTTTACTGCCTTGCTCATTTTGGCATTTTTAAAATCATCCCAACTGCCCAGTGCCCCTTTATATTTGATCTCTATTTGTAGCTCTACTGAAGTTTTGTTTTTCCACTTTTTCTTCCTGCTGTTTTGTGTGTTTGCTTTTCCTCTGTACTGTATCTGCTACAATGAGGAGGGAGGATCCAGCCTTAATTTTAGTCAAAACAAAAATTGGAAATTGTATGTTACATATGCTCATCCAACAACATACACAAAGGTCAGTATATAAATATAAATGCAACTTTCTCTTCAAAGAAAGGCTTCATGCTCTCTACAACACAACACCGCTATACTGTAACATAGAGTAAATAAATAAAAAATTGAATTACAAATATGCAAACATTCAGTACCATGCTGTTTGTGCGGAGACACATGTTTCCTATTATTCTTTAGTTTTGAGCTTCACTTTTCAGAGGGGATACAATGATCGAAATATACAGTCATGGTGAATGTCTCTTTTTATATAGTTGAACTCTATAAAAATATAGTTGTTTTTTTTCCCTTGTTGAAATTGTTTATTTAGCCCTCTTGTCTTTCTCTCACTTCTTTCTCCAGTGTCGTTGCCTAAGCTTTGGTTAAATACAGCACATTTTGTAGGTTTTTCACACTTGCCTCCTCTCCCTTCTTACATGGTACATTGAAATTCCATCACAAGTCTTCATCTACAAATGTTTTATAATGTTTTGTCTTTTTTGATAGCACAAATTTTTACTTGACATACATGGATTTGCAGCCTCACATGTAACTGTGAATGATGTACTTTCTTCTCTTCTCTTCTCTTCTCTTCTCTTCTCTTCTCTTCTCTTCTCTTCTCTTCTCTTCTCTTCTCTTCTCTTCTCTTCTTCTCCTTGCTGTGTGCCTTTTTGTCTCTCTCTCTGGCAGCGTCTCTTGAATATTTGTGTATCTGTAACTTTTTTGTGTTTATGTGTCAGTCTCTCTCTTCTGCCTTGACAGATTTGTTTTTGTCCCCCTGTCACATATCAAACCAAGCGTCTGTTGTCTGAAGCCCAGGGGAAATCAACAAAATGTTGCCAAAATCTGAAATACACTCTGTATGCCTAAACTAGCCCAAACAAAGTGTGTGTGGGTGAACATGAGAAGGAGGGGGTGTGTGGATGTTCTTGTGTTTTTTTCATAGACAGTTGAGGAAGTGAGGCATCTCTAAAGTTAGTATATTTAGTTGATCCTGAAACATTAACAAACATATTAAAGGTTGGTGTTATCAGAAGTGTTATGAATGGTGTAAAAAATTGCATAGTATCAGTGGAAGAAAATGTAATGCTTTCATGATAATGTCAAATGCCCAATTGTGGTGATTTATATTTTTTAAGATGATGAATTAAATGCTATTTTTGTTTAAACAAATAATAGTTGTTATCTCATTTGTCAAAAATGACAATGAGATTCCTTGATTTATTTATTATTATTATTACTTTTTCAAGGCATTAACTGAATTTCAGTGATGCTCTACTAATGTAATTATGGTTCTGTGAAAATCTGACTAATAGTCAGTATTATAGTTTAAGGCCAATAGATTATAAACAGCAATGGAGAGAAAGAATGAAATGGAAAAGAAAAAAATAAACAAAAATCAGTGCTCGTGTAAGAAGAACGCTAGACAGACAGACAGTGCAGCAAGAAGAGCTAAGAGCATCAGAGATCAAGAAAAGGGTTGAGAAAAGGAGCAAATCGGCATGAAAGAAAAATAAAGTGAGGGATATGGAAGAAACGAAGAATGAGAAAGAACAAGAGAATCCAGATATGGGTAGAAATGAAAAACAGGAATAAGAAGAGAGGGAGGTCGGAGTGTGTCAGAAAAAACAGAGACAGAGGGTAATGAAGTGTGGCATTGATAGATGAGTAAAAGTGAACCTGCTGCCAAGGTAAGCAGGCGTGGGCTGATTTGCTGCGTTTGTGTGCGTGTTATTGAATGACGAGCGTGTAAAGTGGTCAGATTACTCACATAATTACACAGTTGGGTACACACATGGTCGCCGGCCTTGCATCAATCTTTCTCCTTCTGTCATGCATACATACACACTTTGAGTTTAGCGCCACTGTGTCTGTGTGTGAGACAGTTCTGACATTTGGCTTAATGAGGTTTGCTGTAGTCATGGTGAACTTTGACCATTTGGCTGAGGCAGTTGATAGATAAGGTATCATGAAATTACAATTTGTGAAAAAGTGCTTACCATTCTCTTAGGAAAGCCCCACTATGAAACATTTCATTAATTTATGGATTACTGTGTTTTTTATTCCTTTTTTTTTGCTAATATGACTATGACAGTTTATAAAGATGGACATAGTTAGGCATAAGGTCACCCATAGGTTTTTGTTGGAGCTGGTTTGCCTGGCTACCTTTGACCGAATGTTAGGTTACTGAAAACACTGGCCACACTTTCCTCCGGTTAGGGCAGCAGATAATATTTGACAAGAAGATGAGCCACAATGTTCAGGGATCCGCAGTTTACAGTAAATGTTCATTTGCACTATTATTTTCATTTGACCTTACTTTCCCAGGGCAGAACCAATGTTACTGTGACTGCGGATCAATCAAAATTGTGAACCTAATATAACAACACAAATTGAAATGCATGACTCAGCTGTTTCATCAAAATTTGGGTGAATGTTTCTTGTGCCAAAGGATCTACAATTGTGTCGTGATTAGTACAGCAAAACTAATGTCACAGATTTTGTATTGACAAAATATTGACTCTGAATCTGAAAGTGCCATTAGGTCACTCTAGTAATTAGTGTTGGAGTTCAATAAGGACACGCCATGCATTCTCAACCCACCCACTCTGTAGCTGCTATGGCAACCTATTGCAATATTTTGAATCTTGCCAATACACAGCCCTGTTCCCTAAATGCCCTTTTACTTTCATTCAGCTCAAGGCCCTCCACAAATGCACCTAGGCGCAGCATCTAAGCGTTTATATGGTAGGGTAAAACAGACTTTAGTGACTAGGATGTTTGCACTTTAACATGCCATGGTAGTATAATATTTAAACATGACATAGGAGGAGGTAATTAAATGATATGACAATCTTGTCATGACAAAAATAACCAAGGGTCGGTATATAGCATGACGTGGAAGCCTGAGGCTACAAGACTTCAGTGTGGGATATGGAACAACAACCTTTAACATGAGACATGAAATAACAGGTGGAACTTGACAGGATATCCTGAGGCTAGCACCTTTAACATTACACATAGAATAACATGAGAAGCTATAGCTTAGCATGGCAAGACAATTTGAGACAGCTAAAAATCATAAATTTTGTCACAAGCAGCTAGGCTGAAGAGTCCTCTCATCTCCCACTAAGGATAACATGGACAAGGACAAAACCCTAACTAATAAGCATATCAAAGCAACAGAAAGGCATAAATCCTTTTAACCAACATAAAACACATACAGAATAAATTCAACAGGGCAGCAATATAAGGAGATGTCTGCAATGTAGGACTCAACATACTCAGTGACAACACAGAACACAGTCTGGGGTTAAGTGTTCACAAGATGCAAATAACTTAAGGAAAGGCATGAATGGTCAAGGCAAAAATGTTACCAGCTTAAATGAAAATGTGCAGTTCATTTAACTTGTATCACTCCGTGAATGTACAGAGACAAAAGATGGAGAGGTTTCTGGAAGATAATAAAAGACAATTAAGTTCCTGGTACTGTAAATTTACAAGTCAGTGTGAGCTGCTTGTCGTCACACCACAAGTCAGTCAGGGAACTTGTCTATTGCCTGTTTTTGCAGTGAAAACCTACTCCAGCCTTCAAACTGAGTCCTTCATCCCTATTCACTTGTGATAATAGCTGTTTGTTCTGTTCACTTGCACCCACTAAAAATCTATAGTAAATTTTTGAAAACATCAAGTTGCATTAGTCCATTTAACGTGCTTAGTATCCCTGTAATAAAATCTACCTGGCACACCTTTGCTGGAATTCGAAAACTGAAAAAAAATCTGAGATAGATTTGAAATGGATTTCATAATAGAATCCGTAAGAAGCAACTGAAAATTAATAGTCATTCGCAAATGAGTTCCAGTTTCTATTTATACTGTGAATGAACAGAATGGAAAGGCAATTGCCCCAGGCCTCACTATGTAGAATTGGTTTGTTAAAGTTCTGCTTAAGGTAGTGCAGTGGCCTACAACAATGGCATACTGTATTATGCAAATAGCATTTTCAATATTGGTAGAGACAGGCCGTCTAATGTTAATTGAATAGTGAATAGAAAAGTAGGTGTGCATGTGTGGCCGAGAAAGAGAAGGAATGAGGGAGAGGGTGTATGTGTGGGCATACGTGCATACACTTAAAATCCAGTGTGCTCTAATGAGACACAAAGTACAGACAGCAGTTTCAGCGTGGGCTGGAAACCATGGCAACGGCCTTGGGCTCCTAGACATGTGGAGAGGGACAGAGAAAGAGAGAGAAAGAGAATCAGGATGTCATTAAGTTATTTTGATCAAGAATAGAGTGAGTGATCAGCCTAATTTAGGGTGACGCACACATGTTGATGCACACACATGCACATGTATATACCCCGAAGACTATTCGTGGCAGTATTGCACCCACAGTTACTCGCTGTAAGTGAACATCTGTGTGTATTGCTGTATGTGTGTGTTGTATTTTGTGCTATGCAACCCATACAGCACACAAGATACAATAAACTGTAGTTTCTTAAATTTGTGGTTAGAGGTGTGTTGCTTGCCTGCAGTGCATTTAAAAATCCACTCGGATAGGCCAAGGGAAATCAGTTGTCATACTTTATCAGTGTGTGTGTTAAGATGTGTCAATCATCACAAATCACATCGGTGTCCATTTTAAAGCAGTGTATTCCACATCATAATTATTAGAGACTTCTGTAATGAGTCCACTCTGCAAAGAAGATGTGCGTTTTCTTGAGAGGTGCAGACTAGCAGCTGAATATACTGCAACTCATTAGGAAACTGTGGCACCACATTTATTCTTCTAGTGGCTGCTAATATGACTTAACATTTCTGGACATGCTGAAAGAGTTCTCATCATGTTTTCCACACATCATAAGTGGTTTAACTTTGTAACACATTGATCAACACATTTTTGTGGCAGAGTAAAAAAACAATCTATTTAGAGCATTGTGTGCAGCCTTGACACTAAAATTGCAGTTTGCTGCTTGAAACACAGTCACTTTTAACTCCTACTGTGCTTCACTGCCTAGTTTGACGCAAGCCGAGTCACCAAGACACCAAACAGACGCAAATGAAGACAAACCTGACTAGAAAAATAGCACTGCAAAACTGCATGTCACATGTGTTACTATGTTAAGTATTATGAAGATATGTATGAAATATAATATGTATATATACAATAATGTATAGTGTGTACAGTACATGTCGTTTGTGTTGTCTAAAATGTGGGAGTCCTGTGCTAACTGGGAAATTGATCAAATCTGAAGAAAACAGAGCAAACATAATTTTCTGTAACTGTACTGGAGGGCTAGCAAAACATATTACTTCCTAAAGGGCAATTAGAAATTTGTTCATCACAAACATTATCATAGAATTGAGTAAAGCCAGTTGGGGAAATGGTGAGAAGATGAACATTGTAAAGGTCACAGATTGGGTTCACAACCTCAGTAACACAAACTGGGTTGCTTATTATAATTGTGTAGAACTTTCAAGAAATGTTTTTACTTTCAGGTGGTGATTAATGCAAGTGTGGATGTGCGTTTGTATGTATGTTTCCAGTGTTGCATATATTTTTGGCCCCTGAGGAGCTGCAGGTGTGACCTGCTGGGAAGCTTGCCAAACAGATGGCAAGAGAAAGAAAGAAAGGGACAAGAGAGACACAGAAAGTGAGAAACAACAGTGGAAGTCAAATAAAAAAAGATTCCTATAAAGCAAAAGGCCCTAAAAAGTATGAAAGAGCAAAAGAAACCAAAGAGACTATGAAATAAACAAAGCATCCTGTGCTTGTGTACAGTGTGACAGAGATAGTTTAGAAAGTCTTTAAAGCATGTGATGTGTTCAAGAAAAAGAAAATAAGACAAACCATCAAAAATGAAGAGAAGAACATTGTAAAGAGAAGAATGGATGCAGTGGAATGTAATTTAGTGGATAGTATAGGATAGAAAAACAGAGTGAGGGGTCTCAAGGGAAAGCTGAAGGTGTTAGTAAGAAAGGGTGAGTGAGATGGAGAGAGAAAATGTGAGAGAGAAAAATTAAGAAACCTGTTGAAAGAATGAGAGAGTGCTGATTAATGATCATTGATCGGAGATAGAAGCAAATATTCACATACAGTTGCTAGAAAAAAAGCTAACCATGAACCAACATGAAATCATCATCCCATCTGTGAAGTATGGTGGAGGCAGCATCATGATTTGGGTTGCTTAGCTGCCTCTATACCTGGATAACTTGCCATTGCAGAGGGAAAGATAAATTCCTAAGTGTACCAAAATATCCAACAGGATAATGTCAGGGTTGATGTGCAGGAGGACGATGACCCTAAACATCAAAGTAAATCTACTACAGAGTGACTTTGGAGACACGTGGACGTGTTTGAGGACATTGTGCAGGTTTAACCCACAGCTACAGAAAGAACTTGCTTGAGGTTAATGCTGCCATTGGTGGTTCAACCATCATTGGTAGCTATGGTACTGCTGCCATTAGTTTTTCCACCATCACTATGTATGTTTATTGAGTGTGTTCAATAAAGACATGAAAGCTCATGTTCATGCGTGTTTCATCAGCTTAGAAATATTGTGTTTATTTATATTTGTGACTATGGTGAAGATCAGATCACTTTTCATGACCATTTTTGGCAGAAATCCAAAATTCTTTTCAGTCTTTCCTCAGGGGAGCTGCTGATCAATCTATCGTGAGGAGCCATGCACTGTCATGATAGCACTTTGCTGCATGATACCAGAGGCAAAAACAGTCAATGGTCTGAGCAGCAGTGTGGATCTCTTAAAGTTACAGCCAGCACTCGAAACTATTTCAGGCTCCACTGGTTTACTTTTCATCTACAAGACTCATTTTACAGAGAGATGGCTTTAAATTAAGAGAAAATATAATGCAGAACATTGTGTGCTAAGAAGCGTTCAACCAGTTGAATGAAAGGTAATGTACTAAATTCATCAATATTATTGAAATACAGTAGTGCATATATCTCCAGCCACTTTAATAGTTTAGCAGGGAGGAATAATTTTTTTGGAACACTGAGACTGTAGTCTGCATTCAACTTTTTAGTTCAGAGATTGTTGAAATGTTTCTTTAATTTTCATGCATCAAGTAGCTTTTCCAAAACACGTTCTATGTTCTTATAACCAAAATACATCAGTAGAAAAGTATTGCTGTAAAACACATTAATCAGTCTGTGTCTACTAAATGTATGAAATCATCTATGACACAAAGCTGAGAAAATATTGGTTACATAATCACTGCTCACATCTCCATCACCCCCAGCCCTTTCCCACCATACAAATATGCCACCATACATGTACACACATTTGTTTGAATGTATGGCCTATAATGTAAATGGTTTCACCATAATTTATGGCTACAGCTCCGAGGCTGAGGGGAAGAAGTACGACAGTAGGAGGAAAAATAAGGACAGTTAGAGAGAGACACAAATGGCGGCAGACAGAAAAGGCAGTTTACACACAAACACTTCAGGTGTCCAATCAGACTGAAGCTGGAAGGACTGCTGTAGGAGAAAATGAGTTTTGTTCTCTGGAGGCTCAGAGAGAGAAAGAAAGACAGATAGAGAAGGAGAAAGAGAGAAAGAAATGAAAACGATCATTGTCTTGCTTAAGGCCTTGTTGGCATTAGTTGTGAAAGGAGGAGAGAAGATTTTTCATTCCCATCCACTTCTCTGTCCTTCCCTTCCTTTCTTTATCTCTCTCAGACACACAGAAACACACTCACTGTGCCATCTGTGCTTCCTTGAGGAGCAGTAAACACAGATCTTCTCCAGAAAAATGCAAACTGAAGATATATGGCTCCCCAGTTTATGCGTGTGTATGGTGAGACAGTTAATATTCTGGTATTCTGTTGCTGGTATCTGACGTGGCATAGCTGCTGAGCTGCAGCCAAAATACTCCATTTGACCTAGGTCATCTCAACACCCAGCTGGTGTGTGTGTGTGTGTGTGTGTGTGTGTGTGTGTGTGTGTGCAGAGTGTTTATGCCTATTTGTCAGTGATGTGATGAATTTTGGATATAACCCATTTTAATTTGCATTTTCTGTACATTCTCTGCTAATCAGGTAGATTATTTCAACCATAGCTATTAAATCATATAGCAGCTAGTCCTGTAAAATATCACGGCTAATTAAAATATTACCAGAAGATCAGTACACCCCTTATTGCCTGAATTCATTTATAATTGTTTTAAAAAAAAATAATTATTTGTGTTTTTGCTGTCAAGCTGATGCTAAATCAAGTGGAAATTGTTCATTTGAATATAGCACATACAATAGGTATAAATTTAGCTATGATGCAAATTAGCAACATTAGGCATAATAGGAACTGAATTTGCAACAATAGTCTACAAGGGTTTAAGATATTAGACTTTTTTTTTCATAGAGACCCCTTTCAAAGGTGTGTTTCTACCAGAAAGTTCCTGGGATAGTTCCCCAGGATAAAAGATCCTGTATCACAAACCACTTTTTACATGTTCAGCAGGTTTTTAAGAATACAGGGTGTGTAAAATGCTGTGTAAAACTATAACCCCAGAACTACATTTTGACCCTGATTCCTCTGGTGAAAACACAGGGAGAATTCCAGGTCCCTAGGAAAAGTTCCTGAAGCGGAAACAGGACCAAAAGACTTGGCCACTAGGTTAAGTTTTGCAGTTCACGTTCAGTCACGGCTCTAGTAGTGGAGAAATGATTTGTTGTCCTCTCCTGCTGTGTTGCATACTTGAGATGCAAGTGGAAGCCTGCCCAGCATCTTCTGGTCTTTTGCCAACCACTTCAGGGATGAAGGTGTATGTTTTATTGTACATCACACTCCTAAGGAAATCCTCGTTATACCTGCTGAATGCCAAACTATTTGTCTTTCCTTTTTAATAGTTGGACCAAAAAAGAAACAAACATAATATATGTTTGTCTCAATCATTTTCCAAGTGATTGATGTCTGAAAAGCACAAAATGCATAATTTAGTTCTCCAAACAAGCATAATCAGCAAAAGTATTGTGGATTACTCCACCACACAGATAATGAAAATGTATTTGTTTTTGATTATGAAACAGTTGAGCAGGTACTTTTATTCACAGACACAAATTGATGGTGTCGTGGAGTTCACTAAACTTTTCTACCTGTCTTTCCTTGTGTTTCGTTGCAGCGATGGATGGGCGGACCGTTATGATGTGACAGATGGTTTTGTTAGGGAAGCGGCTGGCGGTATCACCATCAAGCTCCAGTCAGCTGATGTGAAATGGTATGATGAGTACTACCTTAAACTTCGTCCTGAAAACAACCACAGGAACCCCTGGTTTCCAGAGTTCTGGCAGCACCGTTTTCACTGTCGACTTAAAGGGCACCCACAGGAGAACAACAAGTACAACCGCACCTGTAGCAGTGAGTATCGGCACGAATGAACATACAAGTAAAACCAAAATGTAATATTCTGTAGTTATAGCACATTTACAATGTTTTCTTCATTATTAGTAACAATATCTTGTTTAATTGTCATTTGTGAATTTCTTACAACAGACTGGAATAAGGTCTGCAATTAACATCTTGAACTCCTGGAACAGTGTCTATAGACATAGACAACACAAGGTCTCTGAGTGATAGCTGTACCGCACTACTGTAGGGTGTACAGAGGGGGAGAGAGGCTGCATTGTTTTGGGTCAATACAAAAGGCTACAGTACCAATATGCATTTTTATTGACAGGTTTTCATTATGGCCAGTAATGATGCAAATAATATACACTCACAAAACATACAAACAGACTGGCTGAACACACACCCACACACCTACACACATATGTGAAGGATATACACACAGCTGCCCAGTTCAACTGGAGATATCGCTTTATTTGTTTGTATTCATCTCCCCCCGTCATTCTCTCTGTGTTTCATTCGCTCCATTCATAGGCAAAACAGTGTGTGAGAGCTGCATCAAAGGCAGTCGTGTCTCATGTATTCTAATGAAATGGGACATGTAATACAAATGAACAGGACACAGAAAGAGGCAGAAAGAAATAAGATGCGGAGGTGGAAAGTTCCTATGAGAAGAAATGAGAGGACAGAGAGTGGTCTTTGATGCCAGCAAAAACACTGTTTCATCAAAGTAGAAGGGAAATGTGAAATTAAGAGTTGCTCTGACATACTGGCCTTTCTTTATTGTTTGTTTTTCCCACCCACCTCTGCAGAGCGAGAATCGCTTCGGCAGCAGTATGCACAGGACACTAAGATGGGGTTTGTCATTAATGCCATCTACTCGATGGCATATGGCCTGCATAACATGCAACGGGCACTGTGCCCAGGCTATCAGGTGAGTACTGCTCTGACGGATGAATGAAGGGACACTAGGACAAACCAGGAAGATAAAGGAGGGAGATATATCGGAAATTGTGGCAATGGGGCAACCAATTCTTAGCCTAAGGTTAATTATGTGCTATCTATAAATTAAGACATTCTCATTCATTTACGTAAACATTGGGTAACTACAACTGTAATTCCAGCTGATGAGTAACAGAGGGAGTGATCCATATATTTATTAGGTAAATGCTTAGTAATTAGGAGACTGTAAAAGGAAGGGTTACCAAAATCACTTAAACAAAACAATATTTGTTAAGCTGTTGCTAAGCATATTTATATTTGATATGACATGACCCTTCCTGTGTTTTAAGGGTCTGTGTGATGCCATGCGACCTATAGATGGTGCTACACTGCTGGACTTCCTCATGAAAACCAACTTTACAGGCGTGTCTGGGGAGGGGATCTTATTTGATGAGAATGGGGACTCACCTGGCAGGTAGATACTGTAACTCGACTGTGAATTTTTGGGTTGCAGAAGTGATGCACCAGAGGTGACTGCATGTATTTGCAAGTATTGATGACGTGACAATGTGTGCATGTGTGTTTGTTTTTTTCATATGTGTCTGCCGTTTATCTACAGGTATGAAATTATGAACTTCAAAAAAATGGGGAAGGACTACTATGACTACATTAATGTTGGCAGCTGGGACAACAGGGGATTGAAGATTGATGATGATGAAATCTGGCCCAACAAAGATGCCATCATCAAATCTGTCTGCAGTGAACCCTGTGATAAAGGACAGATCAAGGTAAGTTGACCCATGCAGATAAAATGTCTGGTTCCCTAAGAATGTACATGTTATTACTACTGATAAATAATTTACCAGCTCACTGGGAGCCTCTACACAAATGTATATGCTAACACAGACAGTCTTCTGTCTCTTCCAGGTGATCCGTAAAGGTGAGGTGAGCTGCTGCTGGACGTGCACTCCCTGTAAAGAAAACGAGTTTGTGTTCGACGAGTACACCTGCCGAGCCTGTGAACTGGGCTCCTGGCCAACAGATGACCTCACAGGTTTGTATGTTTTTATGGTTGTGATGCATCTGCAGGTATTATTTATAACATTTAAGTTCAATTGCAGAACCATTTCCACTACACCAAGACAATACTTGAATACAAACATTGAAATGAACACATAATACTACAGTATTTGAATATGATCCTGCATAAAATACTGTATATTAATGCAGTAATAGTAATGCTATTTGAATAAAACTGTACAACACGTTTGTAAATGTATGAATATTTAGTAGAATACGGTAGTTGTGTTTTCCCTGATAAAGTGTACCAGTTCAGCATATGATTATACACTAAGTCCTGCACCAGTTTCATTAGAGAGAGAAACTGAGAGATGATCCCTCTGTTCCACCCTCCCTTCCTCTTCTCCCCTTCTCTTCCTTTCTCTCCACTCCCTCTCTCTTATTCCTTTAATTTGTTACTGACATGGTCACCAATGTTTTATTCTGCATCAAGAGTGGTCGTCAATGCAAATTCATTTCAGTTGCAATGAAAATTTATTTCCCCTCCATTGCATTCAAAGCGGTTGGATATTGCCTTGTTATGCTTTCAGCTGCTCATTATACTGCTTGCTAGTTCCTCACCATGCTTAATGATTAAAACATGAATTGAGCCCTAGTGAAAATTCAAATCGAGCCCCTCTGCCAGAGACAGAAGAATCCCTGAACTAAAACAGTCAGCAAACCAGTGGGAAAATGACAAAGAGAAAGTTGACAGTGATAAAAGAGGGAGATACAGGGTTGAGTTGGGTTGCTATGTGTTTATCTTTGCATGTTTATGTGTGAGAATATGTGAATGTGGCTAATTTCATCAACAGTAAGTGCAGCATGTCTCAGTACAAGACTGTATAGAATAGTAATAAAAAGCTGTAAACAAACAGCTTGCCTTGTTCTTTGTTGCATACATCTTTGATCTCTTGCCCTCAGGCCAAAACAAAGGTGGAGAAATAGAAGAAAGAGATATAGCAAGGTCTCAGCTGGCAGAGACAGTAAAGTGGGTCTGAAAACCATAGATAGCAAGTGGAGAGTTCAGGGGACAACAATAAAAAAAAAACAAGAAAAATTAGGGAGAGAAAAGTGACTTAGAAACAAAGAGAGAGATGGAGATGAATAGAGGCTCTGACAGAAGCAACAGTCAGGGAGAGTGAAAGGAGCAGAAAAAGGGAGGATTATCTTTGGGACTTGAGCCTCTCCACTGATCGGCACAGTCTGGGTTTAAGAATGTTTGAAGGAGTTTGCCTCAAAACTTTATATTGACTGAACCCTCCAAACACCTCCCCTCCCCTTAATCCAGTTTGGCTTAGGGTCAAACACTACATGATTTTCTGCAGGTTGCGGAAACTAATTAAGCATTAAATTGCAAACGTAGCCAATGCTTTTAGACTGTTCTGAGAAAAACCCATGAGAAAACTACTGATCTCAGATTTTCAGCCCCAACATCTAGATTTATGTGGGCAGGATTAATTGGAGCTAAATGTTCAGCAAGTTCTTCCCACCTTACATTTTCATGGCTGGGTGGTCCTCACTCCTCATGGCTAGGCAGGAATACAACTGTAGCCCTTCTCTCATTATTCTGTTTTACATACTGTAAACTACATGATGTTTGATACCTCGTATGCTTTTAGCTTGATTTAACTGCTTGTATGTGATATAAGCTTACAGCTGAACCATATCCTTTGCAGAATGCTTCCACCTGACTTATTTGTCTGTTTGTTACCATCCCTTTGGCTTGCATTCAGCAATTAGGCTGTTGTTGATGCCCCCAGACCTAACCGCATCACTAATTTAATAAACTTTATTGACCGTGTTAAAGACAAAGTCATTAAATTACTTAAGTCTTTTTTAATGACTGTTCTGTCTCCTCCTTTCCCTCCGTGTGCAGTATTGCACAAACAGATGCGTGTGTGTGTTTGTGTGTGTCTGTGAGAGAGAGAAACACTAAGAGAGAAGTATGAAGAAAGAGAGAAAAGAAGGCAAAAAAGAAAGAAAGTAAAGATGTATAGGGTAAGAAAGTTTTAGAAACATTTCTCACATGCCCCTGCTGTGTCTAGATCATTTCAGCAAGCATTAAGGCAGATCATAATTAGAACTGCCCCTTTAATTAATGACGTTTTATCTCCTTGCCTATGAGGAAGACAAAGATAGAGAAATGACGGGAGGGAGAGTATTGGGAGAAAGGTGGGATCTGTGAGGAAAGGGACAGATAAGGGAGATAAGGGAGGGACATGATGTTGGATGAGCGCTACTAAGAGAAAAGGAGTGACAGGAGGAAGATTAAATGAAAGAACAAATGAAGAAGAAAGGGAGAAACGAAAGGAGGTGAAAGAAGGTGTGGACAACAAAGAAGTATGTATTGTGGGGACACAAGTAAGGTTCAGGATAACTGAGGAAGAAATCTGTGAGAGCAAGGGCAGATAATGAAGGAGCCAAGTTGTGTAAATGGTGCAATATTCATAGTTTAATAATGTACACATACGTTGGATTGTCGGTAACTAAATATTCATTCAGTTGTGTTATATTTTCATGCATGTACTTGCACAAACACATAGACACAAATTCCTCTTTATGTCCAGAAAGCCCACTTTAGTCTGTATTTCCCTAAACTCGTTGTGACTGTTTTGCACCAAACCTGACCCGTGTCAACATTCCCATGCCAGGTTATTTACACAAGACGCAGGCTTTGGCTATAGACAGTGATCTTCAGTTAGTCACAATAATTATTCAGACTTTCATACCTGATCATCTGCAGGTCTGTTATGTGCCACTCCAACCCTCTGACCTCCTTCTAGAGACACGTGTTGTATACTCATGCTCAATCTGTGCCAGATGTATAGTTCAAAACGTGATGTAAAAGTGTGTAAGATGAACAAAAGAAAAGAAAGAGAGAATGTAAGCGGTACAGATGGACCTATAGTTAAATGTTGCAGGTGTTACATTATCCAGTTGCTGGGCATATCACACATATCAAATAAAAAACCTTGATTAATTTTGTTTCAAGAAATACATCTTCCTATTGCATGTCCAGGCTGTGACCCAATCCCAGTGGAGTACCTGCGGTGGAGAGACCCTGAACCCATTGCTGCTGTGGTCTTTGCCTGCCTTGGTCTAATGGCTACATTCTTTGTCACTGCAGTCTTCATCAGGTAACTAACCTCTCATCTGTCTCATGAAGATGTGTGAACTGAGGAGAACAATGAAAACAGTGCTAGATTCAACTTAGATGTTGCTGAGGAATCTCAGTCATCCAGGTGAGGTTATCTGGAGCTGAGCTATGACAACCGAAGTTCTTTTTTGTTAGGTTGAAATATCTCACTACTCATCCAAGGAGCTTCTTAAGTCAGACATAAAAAAAGAAACATATGTACAAACATACCAACTTTGCACATTTGAGCTTTTTTCATAATCACTTTCCCAAGTGTGTGTTTGTGTTTTCATTTGCATATGTTCTTATTAACATGTTTGTGTTTCTGCATGTACTTAACGTACTGTAATTGCTTGTCTCAATGTGTCTATGTTCAGGTTTCGGGACACCCCAGTAGTGAAATCTTCCAGTAGGGAGCTGTGCTACATCATACTGGCAGGGATCTGCTTGGGTTACCTGTGTACCTTCAGCCTCATAGCCAAACCTCATGTTATCCACTGCTACCTCCAACGACTCGGAATAGGCCTGTCACCTGCGATGAGCTACTCAGCGCTTGTCACTAAGGTAAGGACTGAGTTTTTGAAAAAGTATGACATGTTGCGAGAGGTGTTGCAAGAGGTGTAGAACTAAATAAGTCTCTCCAAAGACTTGGAATATTGTTTCTCACTAATATGTCAACATAAAGAAAGAAGCAGAAGTGAATGGAAGTAGAGAAAGCAGATGTCCAGTATGTACATCCAGTATGTTCAGTATAAATGGTAGTTTATCAAAATGCCCTAATGGTGTTTGTGACCTGACTGCAGACAAACCGCATCGCTCGGATCCTGGCAGGCAGCAAAAAGAAGATCTGTACAAAGAAACCTCGCTTCATGTCTGCCTGCGCTCAGCTCATCATTGCCTTCCTCCTCATATTGCTCCAGCTGGGCATCATCGTGGCTCTCTTCCTCATGGAGCCACCTGAGGTAAGCTCTGTGTGAGTAGGTTTGTGTCAGTGTGCCTGTAAATGGGAGGGCTTGCTGACAGATAGACTTAAGAGCATAGAGAAATCAAAGTAACAGTATAATATGTTTTTTGTCATTAAGAGTCTGTTTTATTACATCACTGATGTTTGTAAGATCAAACGGTAGTTTAAAGAGTAGACCATACAGTGGATTAAAGAGTAGATTAGTAGGTATCACACTGTTAGTAACACTACCCATTTTCAGTGACAGCTACACAATCCTGCTTCAAAGCTGTGTTAGCATTTACTTCTTTACCAGCAGGTTTGAATGTTTGGCATCTAAATGACATAAGTGAAAATGTGCAGTGCTTCTTCAATCTTTCTTTTAGATACCTCTGTTGTCGCAAGTTTGCCACCAGTCCCTTTTTTTCTTGAAGAAACATCAATAACATAGCAATAACATTGTTAAAAGCTATGTCCTATTAATCTCTTGTGTCTCTACAGGTGATCCATGACTACCCCAGCATCCGCCAGGTCAACCTGATTTGCAACACTACTAACCTGGGCGTGGTTGCCCCTCTGGGCTACAATGGCCTGCTCATCCTAAGTTGCACCTTCTATGCCTTCAAGGTACTAGCTGACGTGTTTGGTTATTGTTAATTACGGTTTTGAATTACAGTATTGAATTTGATATAAATGACAATATCAAAATGTACAAAGTATTCACAGGATAAGAAATATGAATTATACCTTGAACATTTGTGGTTAGTGGTAAATTCAACGTTCCAAGGACATAGTAAAGAAGCCACAGGTTCTTACATAAATACTATTGTGAGTATGTAGAGTATGCCTCTTATTACACAACATGAGAAAATTCAGACAGACAAAATGTGAAAACAAGTGATTGAACCACTGATTGTATTTGCTGCTCTACAACCTTTTAACAGCAGTAAATACGATTCTATTAGACCAAACAAATTATAAAGTCAGTGTTTGATTATTGTTGGCCTGTAGCTATCCATTTTCTGTAGTGTGTGAGAGCATAATGGTAAAAAGAGACAAAAGCTCAAATGCACTGGACTTTTAGCAAATAAATCAACTGTATTTATAAACACAGTGGCAGGGTTATACCCCCATGTTTCTCCTAATTCACATATAGTATTTATGAGGTTAGTATCAATATACAGTAATTCAAAGGCAGGGGGTTAGCAGTGTTTAGCTCTGTCTGTTAAGGTTTTATAAAGATCTCTAATTAAAATTAATAAACATATAATTAGTTTACCCAGTTTCTCCATAGTGGTAGAATATAAAGAATAACTGAACAACAACAAACCAATCATGATTATTTGTTAATACTTGTCTTTTTCTTTCACTCTTTCTCTTTTTTTTTTCCTCGCAAGACTCGCAACGTCCCAGCTAATTTCAACGAGGCTAAGTACATTGCCTTTACTATGTACACCACCTGTATTATCTGGCTGGCCTTTGTACCCATCTACTTTGGTTCCAACTACAAAATTATAACCATGTGCTTCAGTGTGAGCCTCAGTGCCACTGTGGCTCTGTGCTGCATGTTCTCACCCAAGGTAAGGCTGCAGTTAAAACGCACACCTTCTAGTCGGCACTTGTTCACTGATTTGATCTATGTATTTCCTTACATTTTTCTGTCTCCCTAAACATAAGACTCTGCTTTAAGTCCCTGAAAAACAAATGTGATTGCTTGTAAGGGGTCCATGAATAGCATACTGTATATTAAAAAAAATCAAACATACTGTAGCTGTAATCATTATAAATCAGTGCATAAAGTACATTAAACTTCAGATAACCACAGCAACAGTGCTAATACTTTATGCTACATTACCAGTGAACTCTCACTGTGGAAGAATATATCCACTACAGACTTTTCTAAGTGGTTTGTATCTTCAATTTTAAGTATTATAATATACCTCAGGGGGTCCTGGAAAATCATTTACTTGGAAGATGAAGAGTTTTTCATATGTCAGGGGCCTTAAAGCCTTCAATATTCTACCTACACATTATCCGGGAAAAGTTTGGTAAATAGTTATTGTTGTGAAAGAAGGATGTACTTTTTGCTGTATAAATTTAAGTGTCCTGCCACAGGGCCAACTGTTTTTCAGTCATGTTTTGCACACAGTGTGGCAATATTGGGCTTAAAAGTGATGATAAAGTGCCTTAAAATATCTTTTCCTTACAAGCATGTTGACATTGTTACAGTAACCCTGTCATTAGAGTGATAAAGCACAGACAGCACTCACAGTAAATACCATGTAGGTGAAAGTGATTGTTCAAGTAAATTTTCAAATAGTTAGAAGCTTAAAAATTAAACTTTCTCCAAATGTCTGCATTGAAGTGAAAATCAAAAACAATTTAAAATGTAGTATGTATCTCTCTCAATTATACAGTAATAATCAGTCATACACATTCAAGGAGAAAATTTGTACTTGTTCAACTGCAGAAAAACAAACAATTACCTGCTGCTTAATATTAGTATTGTCTTTTAGCATTTTACACAAAACATAAATCATAAAAGGCCTTCATCATTCCTCAAAAAAGGATTTATTAAAAGACAGTTTTTTGTAGACAGACTGCATTAAAAGACTGCTTTAAATATTTGCGCTCTCAGTGCATTAATAAATCAAGGTCCTCTTTTTTTTTCAAATTTGTTTAGCCACGTTTAAATAACATATTTTGTGTTTTATTTTATATAGGTGTACATAATTTTAGCCAAACCAGAGCGTAATGTGCGCAGTGCCTTTACCACTAGCACAGTGGTGCGAATGCATGTGGGAGATGGCAAATCGTCCTCGGCTGCCAGCCGTTCGTCTAGCCTGGTTAATCTGTGGAAACGCAGAGGTTCTACTGGAGAAACACTCAGGTACATGTTTGTGTTTGTGTGTGTAAGAGCGTGTGTACGCTAGAGGCTTGTTGGCCAGGTTAATGCCAGGTTACTCCTCAGTTATATCCACAGCACCATTTCTGTAATGGCCCCACTCTGAGACTATTTATGGTGCATGTGTGTGTGTTGGACCTCTCTGAGAGATTGATTCTCTGAATTCCCGTGAGTCTGCCTGACTGTCCTTCTGACCCTGACATGAACTGTAGACAATTGCCTACTGCACATGACAAAGGAGGATAGAGAGGAGTGAACTGAAGGAGGAAGTAGGATAGGAAAGAAAGAAAAGAAAGAATTCAAAGTTAGGAGACAGAAAGCTGTATGGTGCGAATGGACAAGAAGGTGAAGTGATGGAAAAGAAAGAAAGGAAAAGGCTAAATGAATAGTGTGAAAAGGAGAGGCATAATAGCTTTCACGCCAAGCTTAAAACCATCCACAAGTCATCGATGGTGACAAGGAACCGATCAAAGGACACAAAGGGAGTGACGCATAGTCTCTTGCCCAGAATAAAAAGGGAGAAAAAAGACAAGAACACATTTTCGTCTGTCAGCAGGTTACTCCAGCTCACCCTGCTTGGCAAGCAAGATTTCAATCAAGCTCTTATGAGAAATGTCAGGAGTGTTTCCATCTTTGGTCCTTTTATTCTTCTCTTCCCCTCTCCATTTCTTTTGGTCCTGTATTCCTCTGTGGGTGGTGGTAATTGGCAGGGCTGTCTATCTCCTCAGTGCAGGGCTGGAAGCTGCTGCCTTTGAGATGCTGTCATTGTGAGTGCCTGGTTTGCCTTCACCAGACATTAAAATCAGCCTTAGAGCAGGATACGACACGTGTAAGATAAGATCAATCACAGGCTCTTTTAGTATGTGCAACATGTGTTTCTGTTTGCAGGTTAGGCTTGGTCCTGTGGGAACACATGAGGACTTTGCAGTGCTATGTGTGCAGCATGGGGTTATGTGTGTGTGGATATGTTGTATGTGTGTGTCTGTGTGTGTGTGTGTGTGTGTGTGTACAGCACCCATGTATGTGTGGGTGTGTGTGTCTCCAGGATGATTTGACTTCTTTTCACCTCCAACCATAGTGGTGTGAGGTTTAATTCAGGAGTTCCACTATTGATTAATCACATTAATTAACCTGACAAAAGGATGAGTGGAAGAAAAGGGGAAGGGGACAGAGCACAGAGGACCATGACTGATGTGAAGCAGACAAAAGTGGGAAAAAAAATGTAAGATAGAAAGAAACACAGAGGAAGAGAGAACCTGACAAAGAAAAATGAAGAACTTACTGGCAAAAAATAGAACAGAAAATTCACTGTAATGAAATTGCACCACATATGAAGTATTTCTGTCAAGTTAATGCTCCATTTGAATATGTTTGTATCTATTAAATGACATTACATAGTGTATGTAAGATAATAAATTGGAACTAATAGAGCATGTACAGTTTATGTATTTTTTTGTGAAGTGTTTACACCTATAATGCTAATTGTCAAGCAATCTCTTTTAGATTTGCTCCACAAAATATGCGGCTTTGCTTTTCAAACATCTTATTTAATATTCAGTTAAACAAGGAGATACTGCTATCGAGACAGACTCGAAATGATAATCAACAGAAATGGGTATGACTGCTTAATTGTACAAACTAGATGTTCCTAATTGCAATGACGTCTCCTACTTTTGTAAGAAATATCTCATCTACATATAAAATGTCATATGTGATACAAAATTAGTACCACAGACAAATTGACTGAGTAGTAACAAAAACTAAAGAATGTTTAATTTGAAATTAAGGTCATGTGATGTTCGTTGTAATGTAATGTCCACATTTATCTGTGAGTGAGAAAGTGGAGTCTCCAGTTTGATGAAGTGAAAGAAATGTGTAGAATATAATAATTAAGTGAATCTGGTAAATCTACCTCCAAGAACTAAAGAAGAAATCCTCTGTCTTTTCTCTCTTCCCTTCTCCTTCTTTCCTGTTCTCCAGCTCTAACGGTAAATCAGTGTCTTGGGCACAGACAGAGCGCAGCAGTTCACGTGGCAACCACCTGTGGCAGCGACTGTCCTTCCACATCAAGAAGAAGGAGAACAATCAAATGGCCGTAATCAAGCCCTTCTCAAAAACCTCTGAGGAGCGTTACAGTGGAGGGGGTGACCTGCCCCCGCATGTCCCTCTGCCCTCCCTTCCCTCCATGTCGTCTCTTCCCACTCACCCTGACGCTGGCACCGATAAGACACTGTATGATCTCTCTGAAGCAGAGGAGCGCTATTCGATCACGTACCGGCCTCAGACGCCTTCACCGATCAGCACGGTCAGCCAGAGACTAGGGGCAGGTGTAGGGGAGGATCCTCAGATGACTAATATTCCAAAGTACCCGAGCAGCATCTGCAGCGGCGGCAGTGGTAGCAGTTGTGGTCCTCCAAGCAGCGGCTCTGCTGTCGCCGGGAGCGACGGTCGATTGGTTGTTGTGGATGATCATCCGGGACAGGCCCAGAGTTCACTGATGGATCAGATCAGCTGTGTGGTGAACCGCTTCACCGCTAACATCACAGAGCTCAACAGCATGATGCTCTCATCCTCTCCGTCACACTCACATACTCACAAACACACACCTCCTTCTCCTCACCACAATGACCCATATCTTTTGCCTCGTGAACTCCAGATGCCCCCGACCCTCACCACCTATGCTGACGTCCAGCCTCTTCCACCTGTTGAGTCTGGAATGGGCAGCCGGGGTGGCTGTCTTGTTCACCCTATTCCTCCATCACCTTACCCGCTGCCAGCTCCTCATCTCCAGACCTCCCCCTCTCTTTCTCCAATGCGTGGAGGTTTGGTGAACTGCCAAAAAGACTCCCCTCTAAGGCGGGCAGAGTTGGAAGAGGAGCTTATTGCTTTGACTCCTCCGTCGCCATTCCGCGACTCTCTGGCATCCAGCAGTGGCTCACCTGTCTCAGAAACAGGTCTGTATCTCCCCCCAGTGCCATCCCATCCTCCGCCCTCTCCTCCTTCACCCGGGTACAGCAGACTGGCACTCAGAAACTACAGCCAGAGTTCTTCCTCACTGTGAGGCAGAGAAGACAAGTAAAGAGAAAATACAGAAGTGAAGAGAAGCACTCAAAAACAACAGAGATCATAATGAGAAAAGAGGATGAGTAGACTGAAATCTATTCATCTTCATACTGTGCGAAGTGAAAACCTGAAGCAAAGGCATCATAGAGGGCTGGTTGGTGAAGACACAAAACTGTGTCTGTGTTTACTTATTCGCAGTAAGATGCAAGTGTAAGAAGCTTGCCCATGTTGTATTTTGGTTTGTTTTTAACAAATGAGGTGTGAAGAACTGCGAAAATGGCCACTATGACTTTGCTGTGTTTTGGTGTCTGTAAAGCCAGAAATCATTTGCGAAGAGAGCTAGATTTAGGTTTGGGTAGTGGCCTTAAGGTAACTTGGCTATCAACTAATTAGAGATTGTGAATGTGTGTTTCTGTGCATTTTGCTGTATTTTAGTTAATGAGCTACCATGAGGCATGTTGTCTCATTAACTGTTGAGGCAGCATGATAGCGAAGGTTATTGAGATAAGAGTCATAAAGCCTGTACGGACCAAACAGGGGCTATCAAGGGCACATATATACGGTAATTGCTCACACGCACACACACAAATAAATACAATGTAAGGGGGAAAACACTGTACATAAATGACAGGTTAAGGATTTTTCTTGGGAGATAAAATCCAACAAGTTTCTGTCAAAAGTGCATTGTGTTAACATGTTACTCTGAAGAACAGTCTCATGAAAGCATCTTTTTGTTCATTCACTCTCCAATCTGCTCCCTCTGCACTGCTTACTTTTCCTCAGTCCCTCTTTCTCTTGCTACGTTCTTTTATCCTGCCAGTATTTCAATATTTTCTATTCTTACAGTTAGTTTTCTTCAGAAGTTTGAATGTATATTTTCTACATGATTCCTGAAGCAGTTGGGACCAAACCTTTTGTACCTCTGTGTCTGGAGAAAGAGGGAGAGGAGGGACTAACAAGGCCAGACCATAAACATCTTAGTCATTACATTTTGTTTTGGTGGTATATTTGCAGAAATCAGGCGTGAAAGCTTATTATCAGCTAGTGTGACAATTAACGGAGCATTGCATAAGGCTAGCTGGATCTCAGCCATAACATGTTCTTTATACAATGATTGGACAAAGACGGGCAGAACAACAAAAGACATTCATAGATTAAGTTCAGACATCAAGTTTCAGATCAAAATGTTAGTGCAGCAGAAACATGAAAATTACCCAGATCTCCGGTTATATTGACTTAAAAGAATAATTCCACATTTGGGGAAATTTAGTTTCTTGAAAAGCGTTAGATGAGAAGGTCACTCTCTCACCACTCTCGTATTTGTCAAGTGAATGAAGTCTCTTCTGGTTGCCTGGCAACATCACGGTGATAAGAAGACTTAAGAAAATCATGGACAAAATGGGGACATAATCCCCTGTAAAGTCACAGTGTGTCTTTTTTTGTACTGATTAAACAGACAAGTTAATGAAGCGTAGAGGTGCCGGTAGGCAGACTTTGTTACCTTTGGACAGGTGCTGTTTCACATTGTTTACAGTCTTTAAGCTGAGCTAACTGGCTGCTGGCTGTAGCTTCATATTGGCAGACATGAGAGTTGTATTGATTTTGTCATCTAACTCTCAGCAAGAAAGTAAATCAATGAAATGTAAGAAATGTAAGCTGCTTTAAAGTAAGACCTCCCAAATATAATTTTCTGGAATGAAAAAGTGTTGTAATGTAATACAGGTTACTAAACGTAGTATCTAATCAAGTTTTGTAGGAGATGGTGTTTGGGTTACGTTTATGAAGAGAATTACTGTCTAATATTAGCATAAAAAACAAATTGAGGACATGGTGTTTATGCTTTTTAATCTTCTAATTATAGACATTTATGTAGGTGAGTAAACAGAACTGAACTTGCAAAATACTGAAAAACCTAAAATGTCTAATTTGACTATTTAAGGTTTTGGTTAAGAAAGTTTATCTTCAAATCAAGTATTGTCCTTACATGTAGCAACACTTACTGTTAACAGAATTCGAGAGTACTCCAACTAGTACTGGGATATGAAATGTGCAAATGAATGCGTTCACGAAGATGCTTTTTGAGAAATAGGGCCTTGATTTTCTGTCAGCTCCCTCCACAGAGGAAAACACACACAAACAAGAAATATATGAGGAATGTTATTTGCAGCAAGGATTGGTATATCTTAATGATTGGACTGTTGGTATAACAGTAATCACTGCTTCAAAATGTTGCCAGGGTATTACTGTCTAACATGATCTCCATATTTTCCACAGCATATGCATTCGTCTGCTATAACAGCTGACTGATACAGATGCAGTCCACAGTCTGATTTTAAGTGTAGTTTCTCTGCTCTACAGTAGCCAGCAAGAACAAACTCAGACAAAGTGATTCTGTAAATAATAAGGGCATGCAAAGACAGTTTTCTGTTTTGTTTCATATGAAAGTAAATTTAGTTACATATCAACAAAGGTGAAAAAAGGAAAAAAAGATGTTTTTGAACTATGTTATAACATACAGTACCAATATGTGTTACGACTACAGAAACTGTGTTACTGCTCTGAATCTGTGAGTGACCATTCCTATTCAAATGTCTTGTAATTCAACAATATAATAATAATTAATATGAATATGATTATTGTGCCAAAGGGGCTGGGGAGGATCTATCTTATTATATTGTGGGTAAATACGTGGTTTCTTAAAAAAGAAAAAAATGTAAATGTAAAATTGTTTATATTGTTTTGGATATTTTCTATATAAATATTACACGTTTTCCAGTGTTAAAGCAATATTATATCCATACGTATACAAGGTGCACACCTGAGGGGTTTCTTAAATCATAAATAATGTTTTAGATTATTGTCCTTTTTCATTCTTCTCTAATCTCTGGTGGATAATTCAACAAGGAGGGTGGTGGGTGGATGAGCTGAAATTTTTATTTGTAGTTTCTCTATATCTATATTTAATGAAAAGGAGATATTTAGTCATTTCTATGAACAAAGAAGGTGGGATTCCCTATTTTTGCAGTGTTATTGTCTCACAAAGGGTCTGTAGTTTTCCACCTTCCTTTTATTCAGTCTGATTTACTAATGGCAGATAGGGAGATGATTATTGTGTGCCAATTAGTATATTTTTTGTCGCTATTTTTTTTTTTTTAAGAAGTGCACTGAAAACCTGGTCTCGTGTCCTCAAATAAGCTGTAGTTCGTCTCAAAGCAAGAGCGCAAACTTCTCCTTGAATCCCAAATAAATAAAAAACATGCATACGCACAATCAACATCTGAGGTAATTGCACGGACACTTTTGCTTATGATAGAGGGAAACATTTGCAGGAAAAACATATGAAATGAGGACTGTTGGTCATAATTTGGACGTAATTGGTCCCTGTCTCAAAGTGCTGTCTGTGCATCATCACCTGTACACCTACACATCTAATTTTGCTAATCCTCATTTTCGTTGTTTAACCATGCTATTGTTGAGATATTACCGCTGAGGAGCTGGTTCATGAGCTGTTGTCACTGACATTGTTAATAGCATGAACAGGGAGCTCACTTCAGCATTTCAACTGTGTTATCCGCCCCCTGGGTGAAGCCCGACAGTTGTGTGCTGCCTCTACAGAAAAAGACAGGATCAGCACTTGCGTCTACTATCTTATTCTCTTTAAGGGCTCGGTGACATACTACTTTACATTAAAATTACACATGGCCTACAACAAATCATCATTAAAGTGTGTTATAAGTGGGCAGCAGCTTTAGTATGAAATTGCTGAGAATCATGGCTTTGTGAATATTTGGCACAGAGATGAAAATTAATCTGTCATCTACTGTAGCATTTTGATAAAATAAGATAGCAGCCAGTTTCTGTAGTTGTCAGAGGTTTTTTACATCATATGAATCTTGGGATTTCTAACATCTTTCTTGACAAATGCTTAGTAATTGTCCCTATACAGCAATTTAATAATAATGCAGACATGACAAACTGGGAGATATCTGTGTTAATACCATTGCTCCCACCTCAAAGATCCCAAAAAGCTGCCACTCACATTAATCAGATCTCAGTCAAATTGATGTTTCCGTTCGCAGCCAACATGTCGATGAGTATGATGAGTAAAATCTTATGCTTGCCAAGAAGATCATCCCCTGACGATGTCTACCCAAAATGCTGTTGGTTGACTTCCTAAATGCACTCTACAGAATTGAATTGATAATCCCTGCACTTAAAAATATTTTTAATCCAGATATGTTTGTCTGTCGATCAAATGAAAAACAGCATAAAGTTGTTTATTTTATAGCTTTTGAATGAAAATATAAATTGCTACGGCTTTATTCGGCCCCTTTTGTTGCTCAATCCTTAAACCCTGGTTGTGACGCAAATAAAATAATGGGGTTGTTTCACTCGTTTCTCTCCCATGTTATTTAAAGCCGTATTTTAAAAAAGCTGGGGGGTTTACAGAATTAGGCATCTGTGGCCAGATTGGTGACGTAGTAATAATAATAATAATAATAATGAATACTTTATTGATCCCCTTGGGGAAATTGTTGTTTGGACAGCTGCTAGACCTGTGTTAGCGCTACTACAGGGTTTCGGTGTCTTGTCCAAGGACACCTCGACATGTAGCTTGCTGGGACTGAGAATCGAACCGCTAACCCTTGGGTTACTGCTCTACCCACTGAGCTATCATGCCGCCCCATAGTGATGAGGTAGAGACATTTTTGGAAGAAGGCTTTTGCTCACCTCGATCTCCAAGAGTAGTGTGCTTAAGATGAGTCTGAGCTTTGACCTGTCTATATAAAGAGGCAAGTGGAAAACAGGAATTGTTCCGTCAGGGATGAACAGAGATAGATTACAAATAACTGTTTGGGTGATCTCAAGAGGTCTCTGCTGTGAGACAGAGCAGCTTCCCCCACTGCCCTGCTTGGTCATTTCATTTGATTTAATACAGGAAACAGAACTAAGTTTACTGTGTAAACACTGCATGGATTGTGTATGGTGTCAGGGCAGGCTAGGAGAGGTTTGTTTTTATCTCTGTTTTGTCTCATTTTGCCCTAAATTACACTTCAAGCGGCGTTCAGTAGTGCTGGGTATTGAAATGCTGAGGTCAACCAGCCCCTTAAGAACTACAGTGCATCTTTCCACATTTGTGTTAATTCAGTTTCTTGTTGTCTAATTAAAATAAACTAATTACAAGTTAAAATTCCTCATGCTGTTGAGTAAAAAGTGCGTATTTAGAAGTCACAATGAATCTGCTCTTGCCGCAGTCAGTTTAATGAAATTCAAGGCCAGAGGGCAGACAGGTACATGTCTTTAAAATCAACACTATTTTTCCAAAGCTGCGCATTTGAATGTTGCTCTTAGTAAAGAGCCTGTGAGTTTTCATATTTGCCAATAGAGTAAAATAACTGATTTTGTATTGTCAGCATAGGTTACGTAGTGCAGAGGACACAGAGTTATATGATATATTAAGAAGTTAGGTTGTGCATTGTATTGGTTAGAAGTAAGAGATGAGTTTGTGTATTTATTTATTTGGTTTCAGGATTTATGAGAAAGTGGAATAGTTTATCATGCAGGTCTGTGTGTGTCTTTAGGGCAGAACTAACAATGCTGTGTATTGATGGTTTGTGAAATATAGTTTCATCCCATGTTTATATTTAGAGTGAAACTGAACTGTGATATTACACCATACGACACGGGGGTATCCTTGCAGAGCGTGAAACTAATGTGGATTATGTCTTTGGTTTCATGCTGTGCAATCTCGATATTCCTCATCGCGTTTGGATTTCTGCTGTGGACACAATCAAAATTCCCGTTAATACCTCTGCGTTAAATTTTGATTCTGAGATTCTGTTTTCAGTAGATGTTCAGTAGAGTCTTAGCGATATCAATAAGGAGATGAATGTTGCCTATAAAAGTGATGTTTACAATCCCGCTGCTCACTTGAGATTATTTAGGTTGCCATGTTTGATTACTGATTTCAGTTGTAGTGACATTTTACAAGAGTGTAAGCAAATATACATGTTTTATGTTGTATGGAAACACTGAGTTGGATGATCTGAGCATTAAAATAAATTTTACTTATCCTTGACAAAGCTCATCTGCATATAAATTAAGGCCCTGAGTTGTGTTCCAGTCTCTTTACAAACCAGATTTATCAAAACCTTAATTTAGCTGTGCTCACTGAAGCGGCTACTTTGGGCTTCACTTTGACAAAAAGAAAATGATGAAAGGTTACCATAAACATAATTAATAGGAAGTGGGATGAGCTGAATTTTCTACACCGAGTGTGTAGGATGGAATATTGTACATTTCTTTCCTGTATTCATTTAGACGTATTTAATTACTCCTGGCAGAAAAAAAACTATTACTGAAATGAAAATTTATGATGAATGCATAGTAGTTTAATTTAAAAACATAAATGCAAAGTCAGGTTTAAATTGCACCATATCCCCAGACTCCAGTGGTGTTTTATCACAGTGTTGTTAACATGGACACTTCCACTCAGTGCCAACGTACTCTCATCTTTCAAATTTCAAGTGCTACTGCATTTTTTTTTTTTTAGATTGGGTGGATAAACACCACAGAAATGTGATTTAACTGGAGTTATAGTTACATGAGCATCTTCGGTGAAAGTTTCAAATTATGTATGTCTTTTACAGTGCTGTCATCTTGTAAATGTCATAAAGATTCAGGCTTCAATGCAGCAATCGTCTAAAGGAATCCCTGTAGTGTTTATCCACCGCCGGGGACATTTTGTACGTTTTAATGAACATTACTTTTTTTTTAAGTTTTGTTGTTTTGATTTTTTCCTGCTGTTCAGATCTGTAGTATGTAATTTGATGCTGTATATTGGTGTGATAATAATGGAAAAATGGTTTTATATTTGAATATTTGATTATCTATTTAATATTTTCACTCAGCTTTGTAATTGTGAAATGTGAGAATATATGGTTGTAGCTGTTTGGAAAATATGTTTCTAAGTGGCTTTTTAGTGGGGGTTCATGATGGGTGAGGGTGGGGTGGGGGGGTGGGGGGGTGGGGGGATGTAGATGTCTATTTCAGGCAGATTTTATGTTTAATTACTGTTTGTGTCCAGAGATAAGCTTTAGACTATAGCCTCAGACCTTGCTAACAGAAAGGTTTGATATCTAAATTAATTGATTTCAGATTGTGCTGTGATACAAACTGGTTGTCACTGACACTGGGACCTTGATCAAAGGCTTTTTGAAGACACCCAACAGACCAGTCACTAGAAACAGGAATAGGAGTTCTTCTCATCTCCCAATTAATGAATCTTTATCTCCTCTCTCCAAATTGGCCCATAATATCTGGGGAAAGTGAAAGGAGAGTGGGCAGTGTTTACAGGATGCTCCTTGTACATTTAATATAATGACAGTGCTTTTCTTAGACAGAAGATACAAGAAATTTGCAGCAAGGAGACTTTTTTAAAGCCTGGAGCAAGTATATTCATCCTGTGGGGATGTTTTTTCTCTTATGAAGGAGCAATAAAAGCACAGATAACACTGTATGATAAAAATTTAGCCAATAAAACCTCTTTATTATTTATCTTTTTATGAAATTCCCCAAAACCATTGTGGGTACACCTATCCAAATGTGTTCATCTTCAAATCTCCTTGTACTTGATACAGTTGGACCAGGCAGGCTTAACAGTTCAAGTAAAAGCAGCAGCTGGTAAATAGAAAATGCACAAAGTTTAATTCAAAACAATTGGGCTTAATATTTCATGTCTTGTTGTCCTGTCTCTCTCATTAGTATATTTAAAAGGCCTCCGTCGTTGCTTCTCATTCTTGCTTTTTTCTCTTGTGTCATACAGTAAGTGGCAGAAGCTGAGGAACAAAAATGCAAGGCACTAAGTGCAGATGCATTAATGGGATCTGAGAAGAATCATGAGCATTTGGAAACCTGTGTAGAAGAAAGAACTGTAAGCACTAGAAGCTAGTGTTTACAGTTCTAGTTACAGCTAGCATAAGGCAGCTCCAGGTTGCACATTCACATAGTGGAAAAGTAACTCTGTGGTTTTATAACTGTTGAGTAAGGGAACATATGAGTTAAAGCTTTTGTTGAGCACTTATACTCTCAGCAGAAACACTGTGCTCCCGCAGTCATTTACAGGTGGATTTTTAAAAGTCACCATAGTTTGACTTAGTGCAGTCAGATACCCACCCTCTGAGCACCAAGAAAGAGCGAGAGTAGCCTAATGGAAAAAAGTCACAGGGCATTCATTGACTCTAACAGCTCTTCATGATGACACGGTTCTTCATGTTTTTTCCTTACTGGGATGTGACACCCCATTTCTCGGGCCCTTCAGTTAGCGTGACCATCTTACGGCACTGCTGTACAACTGGACATTGATGAATCATTGTGTAAGTGTACTACAAAGTACCTTTGAATCATTATTGAAATCATTATTAAAAAAATTACGACTGACCTCATTGTCTTTTCTGTCTTTTTAGTCAAGTATTATAGCATCAATAAATCTGTGTTAATACCAACTCTGTAATGAGATGAAGAACATTTACTTGGCGTGTCTCTAAAATGCACAGCAGCCTTTTGCTTATGAGTCAGAAGCATTGGTATAAGTAGTTATACCAATATATATTAAATATATATATATATATATATATATATTAGTGGTGGGCAATTCTGGTCCTCGAGGGCCGCTGCCCTGCTTGTTTTTCATCCCTGCTCTACTCACTGCTAATTACCTGGATAAGGTGTGTTCAGTCAGTCAGAAGTTGGAAGATGCAATCTCAAATGATGCTGAAGTGGGAAACGACAAATTAAATTGGTATCTTTCAGCTTCTAAATCATTGAACATACCTTATTGAGGTAATCAGCAGTGGGTAGGGCAGGGATAGTTGGAAAAGAAGCAGGGGAGCTGCCCTCAGGGACAGGAATTGCCACACCTGCCCTATATAAATAGTAAATATGTACCAATGCGTGTACCAGTTGATGGAAGTATCTTCTATATGGTTCCAATAATCACTTAGTAATTTAAAAAAAACTGAGGTCATAATATTTACACTGATTACACCATGATCCTTTTGATTTCCAACTTAACTACATATTATGCACATACAGTGCTACATTCATGGGATACATGCAGTATTTTCCCACAGCATCATTCATTTATATATAAATATAATCATTATCACTGCACTAATGATCTTTTAAAAGTTGGAAAATAATTAGTAGAGATTGGTCTTGAGAAAGAAAAGTTTTTCACACCTCATGTTTCCTATCTCCATTGCATCCAGTAGTTGGACAAACAGCCCACAATAATAAACTCAGCAGTCTGTGAGTCTCTCGCCTACATGTTTAACCCAGTGGAACAGGAAACTGTTACACAGCACCTTCACAGCTCCTATGATATTTGCTTCCACCTCCATCTCCTTCAGTGTCACGGTGACATGGCAGCCAATATGACAGAGTGCCATTAGCCCCCAAAACATTTTGTTCATTTAACTCAAGGTATGTAGGTAAAGGCAATGAAAATTATTCTCCCTTTTTCCAGTCTCTCTACAAATCTGTGAATATTCTCAAATTCACCCTCTGTCACTCTTCTCCATTCGCCATCATTTTTTTTTCTTTCTCTCTTCACCTGTGAGTATGTATAAATTGTTGTAAATGACCCACTGTTCAAATAAATTGAAAGAATGACAAGGCAACAGTCAAACAGCAGGAATAGTAAGAGATACAAGGGGAGAAAATCGATAAGCAGAGAAAGTGGTGGTTTAAAATTTCAGTGGGGGCACTTTGGGAAGAGATACATAGATTTAATATGTTCACAAACAATCAACAGCTTTGCTCAGTCACAGATGGATCAAGTACCATGACTGCCTCCTGTGGGATGTTCATATGTGTGTCTCTAGAGGAACATGTATTGATTTCATGCTCAAAGACAACTGTAGTCATCCTAGCATGTCAGATCTGAAACCAGTTAATGTTTGACTGTTGTGGGACAAGCTAAGTACATGTGAATGTTATAAATAGCATCATTAAAAACTCTTTTCAGTACAGATGAGCATTTTTACTCTTGTTGCAATGAAGCCATTTCCAGTTTACACTAGTGTGTCTTTGGTTGAAAGGACAGACCCCAGTTAAAAAAAAAGGGGAAAAAAAAGACACCAGCACCTCCAAAGCTCACTAATTAACACAATGTTATTTCTTCTTTATCTAATTTGTACAAAATTGAATTTTAAAGGTTGAAGCCATATGTTTGTTAACTTTGAACACGCTAAGATCATACAAACAATAGCAACAGTCGAACCCATACAGCGTTCACAAGTATAATAACAGCATTAATGAGTAGCTGATGTGTTTCAAGTGAAAAAAAAAGCAGACTGATTTTAAAAGGAATATACAAACTCAGAGACCCCAGGTTTTATCTCTGGTGTTTTAAAATGTATCTCAGTTTGTTAGATATGATGTTATTGTGCCCGCAGAGCCTCTAAATCCCCTGATCTTCTCCCTGGTAACTGTGCTGTGCAGTGAAAATCAGTGAGTGCAGCTTTGACTTCTAACATTTGCAAATTAGTAAATGTGCTTGTAGTGAGGGTATTTATGCACGGCTCCAAAAATAAAACAAAAAATTAAACAGTGTGTAAACAGCATACAGCGCCTCATAACATACTGTACTGCACACTGTAGTGAGTGCTGAGGGTTGTTTCTTCCTACGGTATGTAAATGACATGTTGTGGATTGTGTGCTGTATATATAAAGTCTGTGTGGGCAGTGGGTGTCATGACAGTATGTGGTTAACAGTGAGTGTGAGGCTGTGTGTGCGTGGACATATACATGTACAGTATATACTGGACATAGTGTGCATGTTTGGGCATGAACATATGTACGAGGAAGAAGAAAACGTTTGGTTCCACAGCACTCGGTTCTGTTAAGTGTAGGTGTATGCATATGGTTGAGGTAACAGACTGTTAAGCCTCTCCAGAGGACTTAATTTCAATGTGAAGGATGTGAACATTAACACCGCAAGGCTGGAGTGGCCAACCCCACTCTGCGATGGAGTGGCTCCACCCACACCTGCAACTTAATGAAATGCTGCTCTTAAATCCTTTTCCTAACTGATCAGTGTGGATGACAGAACAGCACAGAAAAAGGCAGCGATGTTAGCACAGCTGGGATACAGTGTGTTGTTAGATGCAATATGAAAACGCACTTAGCTGTTACAATGACTGCACTGAGTGGCACTAAAACATGATTAACAAACGAATAAATATTATAATCAACCGAATCTGCCCTTACACAGCCAAAGTGACACATGAGCAACATGAGGAGACTAATGGCTTTAAAACAGCAGGTTCATATATAAGTTTAAAGCAATTTAGTCACAGACCTTCATCAGGTATTTAACAGCTTCGAACATTACTCAACTAGCCTCAAACAAGGACCCGAGCAAACACTTTCACAAATTACTTTCATTATTACATGTACATTCATTTCAGTGATTCAGCTGAAATTTGCATAAATGTTAACCTCCACAAAATACAGGGATGATAAGGCTCGAATGGCTGCTGCGGTTTCAAGGAAGGGAGTTTTTTTTTATGTGTTAGGGAGTGAGGAACTGTGCAGGGAATATAAAGAAGGGAAAATACAGCTGGAGATTTGCTTGTGCTTGCACAGGTACTGTAAACACAGAAACACACCCATGCGTTAGTGCCAGCTTGTATAATGAAGTCATTTTTAAAGCATAAATATACAGGTTGTACTGTATATTTAATATATGTGAGATTATGATGAGGATGTTTTTACATTTGTAAGTGGAATAACTGAATAGACACGTGTACACGGTCATACACAGGTTTTCTGTGATGCACGGTGTCTGTTAGTCTGCATATGAAGCAGATCTTGAGCTTGGATGTGTGTTGGGGAAACATGCAGGACAAATTAAACAACACACGTCTGTAGTATGGGGAGCAACAGCAAGGGGACGACAGACAGAGGGAGGAGAGGAGAGAAACTAAAAAAGCTTGACAGAACAAGAAAGCGTGATACAGAAAGAGAGGAAACCAAGCGAGCATGGAACAAATATGTGGGTGCCAATATACCAGAACTGAAAGTCACTTGAGTTTTAATTTCCTGTCAGTGGAAGCGAGAACAATATCAAGATTGAAACACAAGTTCCAGTGAGTCACACTGACAGGGAACCCAGTGGGTTTAGGCTGTTAACATTCATAACATCATCCCTCCTTCTCTGTGTCTCTGCTCCCTGCACCTCTATTTGGTATTATTGCATAGACACACACACATGCTCATACGCACAGCCGCACACACACACACACACACACACATACAGTCAGCTAAACGCAATAACATACACATGTGCCCACTCTAATGCACACTAACACTTCCACACAAACACAGTGTAATGGCACTAATGAGACTGCATGACTAATACCTCAGTGCCTTCTTCAGATGAGTGCTTATTATGGTCTGTCAAGGAGATGAGTCAGTCTATGTAATGGTTGCTATGGTGATCGAAGCCTCCAGCACTTGCCTTAAGTGCCTCCCGGCTAAAATAAGCTCTTTAACCCCTTTAACTACAGACCAATCAGGACACAATGACACCCGCACACAAAAAAACACACAAGCATTCAGACGGCTGACTCTGACCTCTGTTAGGAGACAAGGTAAAATAAAATTCCTCCACATGAATTATTAGTAAACAACATTAGGAACTGAGAATCTTCTCAGAAACATTAGGAACACAATTACAAATTGGCAAAAAAAGAACCAAAAACAGATCAACAAGACCTTATTGTGCTACTTACACAAACAAATGGAAAAGTTCACTTTGGGGTCTTGATACGTTCAAACAGTCACATAACCTGTGGGTGATATGTGAGCTCTCTGCATGCAGGGCAATTTGCTGCTGGTTCACTCGCCACAAGCTCCTGATGTGAGGTCATTTGGTATTTCTGGCTCATCGCACACAGCATCACAGACACTGTTGAGTTTCAGCCTTGGTACACAACCAAATTACTAATACAGATCTTTATTGCTAAACTGTGTCCTGAAAGCAACTATTAGATGTTGCAGAGTCTTTCACAGCCGAGTGCTCGTAAAATGTAATGGCTGATTGCAAAGTGAACAAAACATAGTAAAATATGGATTTATGTAACTCCATTTAATGGTTGTTTTTTGCTTCAACCCCAAACCCCAACAATGAAACTATAAAATGTGTGTGATATTGTCATGTCAGAAATTTTGCCTGTATTTAAAATCTCTGCTTGGTTGACTGCTTGAGTTTTCAGACTTTGACTTTGATCACTCAAGTGGTGGCGTTAAAGGTGCTGCATTTCAGAAACACAGTGCATTGGATTCCCAATAGCAGGAAATACAAGAGTAATAATTTCTTAGTTATGCTTAAGGCTACCTTGACCATACAGCTGTTATTTAGGATTTTTTATGTTGATTTTTCACATTTATGTTTGTAAGTGACATGTATCCAGCTCTCAGGTGCTAAACTCGTGCAGATTTAACTGCTTATAGATTTATGTGTTTGGTATGCACATACATATGCACACACACACACACACACACACACATAGAATCTGACACCAGTAGCATTGTCAGAAATCAGACATGAATTGGATTTGGGATCACATACAAACACAGCCCAGACCTGAGATTGATATGTTCACACTGGAAAAAATCTGAATGTGAATCACTTGGAGGCAAAAGATTGCATCTGGGCCACTTCAGCTAAATACTGTTGTCATTAAGGTTCTTATTCACACCTGGCGCATGACACTTCAAAAGTAAAACCCAAGTTCTAAAAAAGCAGAACATGCTCTTAAGCTAATTAGCATATTAGTTTAACGATTAATAATACGCTGGAGATTTCTACAGTGTTTTACTTTATTGTGTATTTCTTTACATTTTAGCATATTTATAAATATATATTTAAGGTGTCACCGTGACTCTTAAAAATAGCTGCGTTTTATTTAGGTTTTTCTTAATATTCAGCAAAAAAATGTTAAGTCAAGTCATCATAATTTGGTGCCTTAAAATGTCAGTCAACTCACTTTTATCAACCACACTTTTATGTGTTTCTATCTGCGTCCGTTCGCTCCTACGTCTCCTTTACGTCGTGTCATGTGACGAGGAAAACGAAATCAAAACGAAGAAGAAGACAAAGAACAGTCGAAAGCGAGAGTGTCACCTTCGAGTGCTTCCGTGTTCGCTCGGAAATTTTCGGCAGACGGTTGACGAGCTACTCGTAGCGTGCTGGAGGCGAGTGGACATGCCATTAAAGTATTAAAAAATGAGCTAATGTTATAACATATACTTATACTAGAGATAACATCTCAAACTCTGCTTTCATAGGTCTGTTTTAAGTGACGTAGTAGTGCTAGTTATCTATACTGCTAGCTAACCGTCGCCATGTGTGACGTACGTACGGGCGTCAAATATCTTGACCATGGAAGTTGAAACCTGGGTCTTTGGTAAAAGTTTCAGATTGTATAAATAAGGAGCAGGAGACAAGGGTCAACTGAGACGTCTAAGCGGGGTCAGGTGTCGCGCAAAACAAGCAGGGCTAAACTTTTAAGTGATTTTAACTTTGTTAGAAAACGCTGGCCTTGATTGAGTGAGTGAAGATGATGCTGCGCGGCGCGCTAGTGTGTGTGCTCCTGCTTTGGGTTGAAGGGTCGTGGGGTGACACACCGGCCAACTGCACCTATGAGGACCTGCTGGGGACGTGGGTGTTCCAGCTCTCCAAAGGAGGACACGACAAGACCATCAACTGCTCCGCTGAAGGTAGATGTTCACACCACGATAAGTAATGATGAAGCAGTTTTGCAATTTAGAAACATGTCACATGTCAGGGCAGAGGAGCTGCAGCAGGTGATGGATCACTTCCTCTTTGTGTGGCCTGGTTAAGTGGTCACTCCTTCACTTTTATTAGCAGTATAATATTCAGCATAAATAAATACTTGTGTAGGCTTTCAGTAGCTTTGTGTTGCTCTTTAGTGGGAATGAATCCAGTTCACTGCCTGCATTTAACCAAAGGCTGCAATCAGGTAATTGTTGCAGCTCTAATTTAAACACTTGTGTATTGACGTGTTTCCTCCTCAGCTACAGGCGAGAGCACTGTAAGTGTGACCCTGGAGAAACTGTCTGTAGCCACAGACGAGCTGGGGCACACTGGCTTCTTCACCATTATTTACAACCAGGGCTTTGAAGTGGTCATCAATGGGTACAAATGGTTCGCCTTCTTCAAGGTAAGAGGCGCAGAGATAACAAGCGTAGACAATTTATTTGAGTGACAATTTCAGTAATATGCCAGGGTAATTGTGTTAAAACCTCCTTTCACTGTATTCCACTGAAAATGCCTGCTGTAAGCTGGTTAATGTCCCATTCTTATAATATAATATGGCTGAATTACTTGTCTGTGTTTATTTGTGTAGCCAAGCTGAGCACAAATTTTATGTACTCAAAGTTCAAGCTCATTGAAAGTAACATGGTAAGAAAGTTGCACTGTGGTTTAACAAATGTCCAGGCTGTTTAAATCATCTTGACAGCAAAGTTTCAGTTTTACTGTCATGTAGTCAGTTTCCTGTCCTTCATCTGATATGACTCTATCTGTTGGAAATATAAGCTAGATTCAAGGTTAATCTCTTAGTCATGTGTTACTTACTTCTCGTCACTCACATGACAGTGAGTGAAGTGTCACAGGCCGCCTGTCTTCAAAACCAGCTTGTGATTTGTCCATCTCCAACTTCCTCATTGTCTGACCTGATTTCTAGCTTACTGTTGCAACGTGATACTTCAGAAGTATGCATTGTATTTTCTTCTCAAACATGACTCAGTAACTGTCTGAATAATTTACTGAATATGGTCTATATTTTTTTTTTCTTTCTAAACCTGAATATTTGTATGACTAAGTTGTGTATCGGATGACAAACTGCAGTATATTTCTCTCCCTACACTTTCAGTATACACAGGAGGGCTCTAATGTGACCAGCTACTGTGACCAGACCCTGCCAGGGTCGGTTCATGATGTCCTGGGGAACAATTGGGCCTGTTTTGTGGGGAAGAGAGTGAAACCAGTACCACCCCGAACGGATAACAAACCAGTCTTCAGCAGCAGGTATGTAAATGATCGTACAGTAGCTTGGTCCATTCCTAAAATCCTAAAAGCCCACAAGCTAACAAGCGAGACATCAGTGACCTCTGGCACATAGGAACACAGGTTTATATACAGAAGCTCAATGTAGGTTTTATCCAGTGGTCTAAGGACAGAAGGAGCTGTTACAGACCGTAAAGCCCATCGAGGTGAAAGTTACATTTGGCATGTGATATCTTGATTTTACGGTATTGCTCAATTTGCTTTTATGCTGATGTAAACAAAATCGACCTGACTCGTGTGATGTGAACGGAGTTAGTTGTACTCTCTCGGTAAACATCGGGGGAATTAAATCAACATCTGAAATCTGCTGAACAGGTGATGGAAAGAGAAATTAACATTCAGTCACCATCAGCTCTATCTGAACTAAATATTTTGTCAAAGCTGAAGTTGCTGATTTTTTTGTCTTTGCTGGATGTTTACTTCATGGATTATGTTTCTATAGAGCTGCTGTTGTCTAAAGTAGTTAAACTTGGCTTAACAGGAGTTGAAGCATTACAATCCACAATGTTCACAGTATAATTCAGTTGAATGCATCATCAAAATATGGCCACAAAACCTAAGACACAGTGTTTTCAATAAAATCAGTACAAGCTTCCCAAGTGTTATTGTAGGACCGTATTTGTATCAACATCCAGGTGTGTGTGTGCATTTTGTCAAAGCTACATGTTAACCACCTAACACTGGTATTATACCAGTGACATCTTTAGCCGTCTGAGTCAGATGTGACCTCTTTTCAAAAACAACGTCACATGTGACATTTCCCCCTCCAGCCTGCTCCACAAGCCGTATAAACACAACCTGGACTTCACTGAAGCCATCAACTCTGTTCAGAAATCCTGGAAAGCTGCGCCCTATGCAGAGAATGAGATGCACACTCTGCAACAGCTGTACTACCGAGCAGGGGGGCCTGGCTCCCGGATCCCCATGTAAGTATTTACTTGTGTTTCCAGTGATATTTGTGATGGATATTTAGATGGTTGCTCACATTCCCCACAAGGATTTCTGTTTTTAATAATTTCCTATTTAGTTATAGTCCTTTCCTGAAAACTGTAGTTTTTCAGTTACATTTTAGTCATGACATTTTCATCATGTTTTAGTCAGTGTTTCAATCATTGCTTATCTTTCATGATGCTGTTATGGACTTTGTGACGCTTTAATAATTTGTAATGAGTAAAGAAATCATTCATACTGAATATGCAGTCATACAGGCATGGTTAAAAATTGACTAAATGGGAGCCGTTGGTGGGTAAAATAAAGGTTTTCCTTCACTAGCACAATTATTTAATTTGAACGTCTAATTATCATTCCATAACTGACAGCTACTGAAAATCTGTTATCTCTGTCATTTTGCAACTGGAGTTGACTGTGCAAATGTTTAGCACATCTGAATTTGGACAGTGTCATCAGAGTTCATTTTCTACTTCCAGAATAAACGGCTACAGCCTGGGTGAGTTTTAAAGTAATTCCACTGACCAGCCACAACAGTAAGATGGCGTAGTAGTCTGATCTTGCAGTTTAATTTTACTGCTACCTATGATGGACACATGTCGGAACAACATGCAGCGTATGAGGCTGTGTAGCTGCAGACCTGTCAGAGTACCCATGCAGACATCAGTCCCCACTAACATTAAAACCACCACCAGATAGTGTTGTTGTGGCAGACTGGTGCACGTGTTTAACTAAAGTTAGCATAGACTATTTTTCGATTTCGCTGTAATCTGTTTTACGATTATCATTTTTACAATTTTGTCATTAAATAAACCTAAACATCTGCTTTAACCAAACTCTGCAGTTATGACGTTTTTATATTTCTGGGACTAACAGATACACGCATTTCATTTCCCGAGTTCTTAGGTTTTCTATAAAACTGTTTGTCAATGAAAAATGCAATGAGATTGCTCACGAGAAATGCTCTTTGTGATCGAGATGTTTTTCTTTCTTTAGTCGTGTTCGCCCTAGCTCTATGAGAGCTGAATTAACCAAGGTGGCTGCAACTCTGCCTGAGCACTGGGACTGGAGGAATGTTAATGGCGTTAACTTCGTTAGCCCTGTGCGAAACCAAGGTGACATTCAGTTGTTGTTCATAAACCTTGAAACTCAGTATATTTGTTTTACTGAGTGCTGACATGTAAAATTGGTAAATTCAAAACATTGCAATAATCATCTTAAGGTAGACGGAGCTGTACCTTCTTATACTCGAGAAGCTGACAATAAGGGCTAAACACTGAACAGCAGCTTGCAGCCAGCTACTTTGCTTCCCTCTTGGCAGGCCTGGGTCGCCTTTCTGCTCTGCTCCTGTGTTCCTGCACAGCCTAGTGTGTGAGTGAAGAGATTACGCGTGCTGAGTAGTCTGAGTGTCTGAGAGGGCCTCTGTAGGGCTGGGTTTAAGGATCTGGAGAGGGCTGTAGTGTTTCAATAGAAGCCCTTTAAACCACTGTGCGGTGTTGTAGCGCTTATTTTGCTACAGTGTTATGAGTCAGGTGGATTTTGTAGGTTTCAATTCCCTTCACAGAAATTTGTAAGATTGAGAATAAATTGGTTTGGCAGGTCTTAAAGTATCAAGAAAAACCCTGTCAACCCTTCAGCATGAGCTAGTTTTCTCCAATAATTCATTGTTAAATGTGATCTGATCTTTACCTACAAACTTGATGTTTCCTGTGAACAGAGAATTCAAAATGTTTTTAAAATTAAATATTTTTAAGTCAAAGTAGTTCCAACCCAAACCTTCAATATAGTTTCATTAAAAACGATTTCTGTATCATTAGTTAAAATGGGTTGTTTATGTTATTCCCAAATGTTCACTTTTCTTTTTTCCTTTTTTCTCACTGAACATAATATGCAATCAAACATTGCAAGTGTAACTCTCCTAAGAAACTGATACCATCACAACTGTGGTCAAGGTTTCCTATTAAAGTTCTTTAATTTAAATGACAAGTTGTTCAACTTTATTACTCGTAAGAGTCTTAAAGTCTTGGACGCAATAAAAACTTTTCTCAGTGTCACCCTAACTTGAATCATTGCCACAATTAAACCACCTTGCAAATCCCTGCAGCCTGATTTAATTTGTTTCTGCTGAGCATTTTATTAAGACCCTGGTGTCTTCTCGCACTATGGATGGTGACTTTAATCAGTGTGCCTTGCTCCATTATTTGACCATTTCCATTAATGCGACTGCTGAAGTTTACAGAGGCAGGAACATCAGTACTGACGTAGTGTTCTTGAACAAGAAAACTGTTCTATTAAAATGCACAGTTACCAGTGTTTTCCTGCAACATTGACAGCGTTTATGGACGGGGAGTGTGTTGACTTACATTAGGACAGACTAGAACAATCATCAAACATCGGTATTGCAAAGACTGGATTCATTTGTGCTGTTGAGTTGCATAGCAGTGTGATTTAACTCTTGTCTCTCTGTTCTGTTTCAGCGTCATGTGGTAGCTGCTACTCCTTTGCCTCCATGGGAATGCTGGAAGCTCGTATCCGAATTCTCACCAACAACACTGAGGGTCCCATCCTCAGCCCACAGCAAGTGGTCTCATGTTCTGAGTATTCTCAAGGTAAACGAACACACCATGTGAAATGCATCATGTTATCTTGTTTCTAATTGACCAGCAATTAGACAGTGTAAGTTGGTTTATGTTAAGTAACGCTGTTATCTTGGAAAAGTGTAGCACTACTGTATGTGAACAACTCTGGGCCGCCTACCTCCCCAATCAGAACAAGTAGTACTGAAGTGTTTTGTAAAGTGTATCCTAACTGCCTTTTGGAAAGTCAAGTGTTCCATAACAACCTGGATTAGTGCATTTTCACTAATTATTTTTGAAGAGTCCTGATAAAAGCCTCATCTAATTTTTCCATCTTGGATCACATAAGAGATTTCACCTTGCAAGAAAGTCGAGGCAAATTCCAAAAACTAATTATTCTGAATGTTATATCCATTGGACAAAACAGATCTTATATTTGTCTTTCCACTTTAAGGTTGTGATGGTGGGTTCCCATACCTGATTGGCAAGTATGTACAGGATTTTGGCATTGTGGAGGAGACATGCTTCCCGTATATTGCAAAGAACTCTCCATGTGGTGTTCCTCAAAACTGTGGCCGCATTTACACAGCAGAATACAACTACGTCGGAGGATTTTATGGAGGCTGCAGTGAGATGGCCATGATGTTAGAACTGGTCAAGAATGGACCCATGGCAGTGGCCTTTGAGGTACGACAGCTGCTCACCATTTCCTAGCTGTAACTCCTTTTTTATACAGTTATGTGTTCACTGTACAGCTGGGGATTTTTCTGTCGGTGCAGCTTAGTTTAAGTTGAGTTTAACTCGCACATTGCTGTTTAATCTTCCCCATATTTTGACCCAAATTCAACTACTGTCTTGCAGGTGTTGTCATTAATTAAAAGCCAGTTTATCTAAGTGTAAGTTTAATCTTATGCTCAAAGTGGATTTTTATTGCTCAAGATATTTTTCCAAAAATAAGTTAAGGATAAATCCAAGAAGCAAAAGATACTAATGCCATAAAATACCTCTTTAAAAGAAACCTTCACAACAAAGTTGGGATTAAAACCAAAAAAGATTACATTTAAATCTTGCTTTCTGTGTGTCAATTGGTGGGGTAATTTTACACCGTGTAATACAATCCACCATATGTCGCATTATGCCACTACTCAACGTAACGTTAAAATTGGTGTCATGACAGACTCTTATCAAGCATAAATCTCAGCCTGGTCAATTAAACATGGTAAAAATGTGTTACCGAAAGCTTGTTTTGTAGACATTCCTGCATCTTACTAGAGCTGTTCTAAACAACACATGCACACTTCAAAATTCAACACCTGTTATAATAACAAATTTTATTTTTAAGTATTGTAACACTTCAAAACAGAATATGAAATGTCATATTATATACATAATTATTTGTATTAATAATTATATCATCAATAATACAATCTTCCAAATATAAAAAGGTAATGAACTACTTACCAATGCCAACAGATATGTCCGCAAGTTTGAATTTGTCATGTTTAACTCAAACTAACATGTTTCCCATTAACTAATTGTGAATAATTTATCAACTGAACCGTTTTTCTTAAAAAACAAAAAAACAACAACATTCAGTTCTTTCAGCTCTAAAGCTCAGATCTTCCTGATTCATACTGTAACACAAAGTGATTAAATTCTTCTTACCTTCCCCAGGTCTATGCTGACTTCATGGTCTACCAGGGGGGCATCTACCACCACACAGGCCTCACAGACCCCTTCAATCCCTTCGAGATGACCAACCATGCCGTGCTGTTGGTGGGCTATGGGCGCTGCCAGAAAACTGGCCAGAAGTACTGGATTGTCAAGAACAGCTGGGGCACTAGTTGGGGTGAGGACGGGTACTTCCGAATCCGCCGTGGAAGTGACGAATGTGCAATTGAGAGTATTGCAGTAGCAGCCAACCCTATCCCCAAACTGTAAACTCAAGCTACAAGACACCTATTCTTATTCTATGTTTTATCAAAGTGCACTTTGGAGATTGGAAATTTGAAGCTGAAGTCTGTAACTTTTCCCAGCAGTTGAGCTGGTTAACACTCAATATTAAGAAGTTAAGGATTTCAGCTTGAAAGCCAATATTCCATAAGACTATGAAATAATCTTAAAGGGAAAGCCACCTAAAACCAGACGTAGCAAGTTATTGATTTAAGTCAAATGAGAAGATTAATTTATTTCTTTAACCTAAAACAAGACAATTCATTCTGATTAGTCAGTTGTCGAACGTTTACTGCTGGAACCAAAATGCTTTTAACTGATCAGATGTATCTGATGTGTTAGTTGGTTTTTGTCTCCAAGCTTCACCTACACACAGTTCTGCTTGTCTAGGAAAGCCCTGCTTTATAGGAGAAACATAATCGGTTAATGACACCTATGTGTACAGGACATGAAATTGATTTTTTTTTTTTTTTTTTTTTAATTGGTGAGAAATAATTAGGCTGTGTCCAAAATCATTCCCTCAATTATTACTCCCTATATTATGTTCACTCGGTAGTAAGGAGTGAAGAGAGATTTCAGTCACTTAATCACTATAATATCTGTATCATCACTGTCGGCTGTAGAGCCACTTAATAGCTTCTCTTTATTTTATCTGTTAAACACAGAGCTTTGCATTGCGGGATTGTTAGCAGAATGTAGTGTGGATACTTTTTTCTATTACACCATTTGCCACTGAGGACACTATTGGTGGATAGATTTACACACATTCAGACACTGAATTAAAATTGTGCACTATGTAACAAATAGGGAGTGATTTTTAGACACAGCCTTATTCAGCTATGGCTCCATCCAAGATGAATTTACCTTGTTGCTTTTAAATGTTCTGGTTTCAACGAACGCTCATTATCTGCCTATGAATGACTAGTCGAGCTGTAACTGCAGATACAAAGCTGGACTCAGAATGGATTGGTGCATACTGTGACCGACTGAGGAGTAGGTGTTTGTGTGCTTGTCAGGTGCAGGACTATGGGATCTTTGTCTCAGGGAAGCAGAGTGGAGAATTGTATTATCTTCTGCCCTTACACCCAACCATGGCGCCTGTATTTTACTGAGGGTTAATTTGCAAGAGTTCCCCATGGAGCTTTTTAAAGGGATTCATTCTGGTTGTTTTTTTTTTTTTTTTTTAAATTGACATTATGAAACTATTTTATTCTGTTTCAGTGTTAACAGCATTTTGACATTGCACTGTGAAACTTGCATTGTTTTAAATTTCAGAAATGTTTTGTTTGTTTGTTTTTTTTCTCAGAATTCTGAGAATAAAGTCGGAACTCAAATAATAATTTCATGGTGGCCCTAATCCTCTTCCGTAGTTCTTACTGTTATTTATTACAAAATAAAAACTAATGGCACCACAAAAGGTTAGGGAGGGTGAATGAAGGTTATACAGAAAGGCTCAATCTGCCAGGCCAAGCTCTTTTATGTTGGTTAATTCTATAGGTTGATTAAATATCAAAATTAAAGCACAGTAAATGATGTGGCTCAGACTGGTTCTGTTGGTTCCATTTCAATGCCATTCATTTTATATAGCACCAAATTACAAACAACTCATCTCAAGGCACTTCACAAATACGATCTAAACCATATAGTTATACAGAAAGAAACCCAACAACCTTGAGCAGTACTGGGTGACTGTGGAGAGGGAAAAACTCCCTTTAATAATTATAATTATAATTAACACTTTATTGATCCCCTTGGGGAAATTGTTGTTTGGACAGCTGCTAGACCTGTGTCAGCGCTA
>JAUMHL010000005.1:15693277-15714214 GCA_032362345.1 Sandelia bainsii
CGGGGTTTCAGTGTCTTGTCCAAGGACACCTCGACATGTAGCTTGCTGGGACTGAGAATCGAACCGCTCACCCTTGGATTGGAGGACGACTGCTCTACCCACTGAGCTATCATGCCGCCCCGGGAGAAACCTCCAGCAGAACCAGGCCCAGGGTGGGTGGCTGTATGCCTCAACTGTCTGGGGTGAGAGAAAACGAGCAGATCATAATGGCAACAGACCGAACATGATCAGGGAGGATGCCACCTCCCATGACGAGGACCTGGAAGGACAGAATGCACAAGAAGGGATGGAGGATGATACTTAGCCTCACATTAAAAGTTGTGAGGAAAGTCATTTGCAGGTTCTGATTTTACACCAACATTGTGATCTCATAAAATATTTATCAATGAAATTATACAGCAGTTTGTAATATAGCTCCACTTCAACCAGCTACAATATTTACATGTTAATTATCTTAATGCATCATACACCTCTCCAATAGCTGGAACCAATAGTGATTTAGTTAAATAAAATTTAAAATGCAAGAATTATACCTTTAATGGGGGATTATATATGCTATAGCATTCCCCCTTTTACTGAAGTAATTGAAATGCTAAGTGCTTGTTGGCCTTTCCGGGTTGATGGTTTTAAATACCCCCAGCTCCCTTGCGTGAGTCACGAGGTCCAGACGTCTCTGCTCCACTTTTCTCTGCGGGCCAGGGCGTACCTTAACTCCCCTCCTCACTCCCAACTCTTCAATTCCCTCTGCGCCGCCCTGTGCTTCACCCCGTTCATCCTCCGGCCCTTTCCTTTACGGTGAATTCATGCTCAGCTCTCGCCCTCCTCGGTCGTCATGCAGAACAACCACCATAAGGAGCGTCTCTATAAAATTCTTGTGATAGGAGACCTCGGAGTTGGCAAGACCAGCATCATCAAGCGGTATGTCCATCACAACTTCAGCCCCAACTACCGAGCCACCATCGGGGTGGACTTCGCCCTCAAAGTCCTCAACTGGGACCAGGAGACTGTGCGCCTACAGCTGTGGGACATTGCAGGTACTGTCTGAGTTTTACGCAACGCTCGCCGAGAAAAAGCCTAAAAAATATTGAAATTACACACACAAGGTGGTTTCTGTAACTTACGTTCATGTGACTTTACATGTTTTTGAAGTGAACCACAGCCTAGAACAGCCGACCGTATATCTTTAAAAGATTGTTAGAAAATCTGAAAATTGTGAGGCGCTCTGGTAAAATAAATAAAACAAATAGTTAAATGGTTAAAATCCTTAGAGAATGTTTTGTATGTGTGCGTGTTGTTTGCTTAAATGGAAATTACTTTAGTTGACAGTAAAATTAATGCAATTCATTAAAAATTACTTTTTATTTGAACTTAAGGCTAAATTTGGATGATCATTAAAGTTAGAAAGTTATTATACTAAAAAGGAAATTACTTTAATTATTTTGTCCTTGATGTGGCTTTTTTTTAAATCACTTTTTCGACCCTGCAAGAGAGAGGCAAAACATTTTTTACATAAATGTAAATAAAGAAAAACAATAAGTATCGGAAACTATTAACTTTAACCTTCATGAAAATTGAATAAGTGATTTAAAGCAAGAGAGGACTGTATGAGGCCTGAAGGGAAAAAAAGACATTTACATTACAGACCTTCAAAGTGTTTACAGATATACAGATACTTTGAGGTTAGAGATGAAAAGACAGTGATGCAGAAAATGATCTTGTGATTTCGTCACAGTTGTTATTTAACCACTTTCACGGGAGGATGATACTAAGGTTTATTATCAGAGTTGATGTTCCTCATGTGTACCAGCTGACCTGATAGCATCACTTGGCTAGGCATTTCCCTTTATTCACGTTCACACAAAGGCACAAAGAAGTCACGAAACAGGGTGTTTCGCTGTGTTTTGCTGATCTTAAATCAAATTCATATTTTACAGCTGCTTAATTCTGTAGGGCAACACAGTGGTGGCATCTACTGTAGTTTATCGTTTAGACATAAAATAAGCCCCGATTTCCATTTTGATTGCCATGTGGCCTTATGGAAGAGCATCATGAAACCACATGATACAACAGAAAGCTACCAAAGCATCATACTATGATTGTTTTTAGTGTGAACCATTGTGTTGGCTGGTCGGCTGGGCCAAAACATTTTATAATCATATTTAATTTAGAGCCAAATAGGAGCACAGGTTCCAGCTTACAGCAAAAATAAAATTGTGTTTATTATATCATGGTTATGACTGGATATCACCTGGTCACCATGTTTTCCTACTCTAAAGCTAATTGACAAATACACAAATGTACATGATTTCCTAAATGTATAGTACCAAGTAAGATGGTCAAATGTTAATGTGTCCATACAATCCATATTTTCTTGTGAGTATATAATGTTACAGTTGCCTTTGGGTAACACAGAAATGAGAAATAATAGAGGCCTTTGACTGAGACGCTGTTGGGTAAGATCATAAATCTAAAGGCCACAGCAGTTTCATCTCACATGAGTGTCGGCTGAGGTTTAGAAGAATCCTCTGACCTGCTGCGCTCTCCCCTCCTGTGTGCACTCTCCAGTAAGCAGTCATGTGTCTCAGACTCATGTGAGGGAGATTTGAGGCCCAAGCTCTTGTATACAGAAAGCTTTTATTGTGAACTAAGCATGAGTGTCTCCCTCAGAGAAAACTGCTATAGGTCTCGTACTGTACGGGTTCTTTACATTGACCCTGAGGAAGCACTAGTTTAGCATAATTTATGATGAGCTGTTATAGTATCACATGGGTTCTCAGTTTAGTTTGGATTGTAGAAAGCACATTCAGAGATTATGTCAAACACCCTGGTTACCAGTCAAGTATGTCAACTAAATATACCCTTTAAATAATTATGTTTACATTTATAAGTAAAAATATCTTGCTGGTTTTGCGTTTTACTTTACCCAGCACAGCCCTCACTTATTTTGGGGATTTGATGATGCACTTTTCTCTTGCCACATATCTAATAAATCACTTGCTGTTTATTTGTTATTTCTTTTCCATAACAAAAAACATATTCAAGCCTTCTATTTTTGTTATTATTTTTCCGGCCTGTACAAACAGGATAAGCTACATCCAGTTGTGAATGAGGCAGGTATGGGACTTTTGGTGGGCACGTTTTGGGCCTTTGCTCTACTTTATCTCCACAAAGTTAGACTCATTTCATCCCTATTAATGAAGACACTGACAATTCTTACATTACCTAACCTTAATCCCTGGTTTCTCTGTTTTTCTGCCACAATTTAAGTTATTTCACATCTGAATTTTCAGTGGTTAGAAGTGGGCATGGCTCAGTTGATAAGTTAAACACATTATTAATAATGCATAGAGATGTATTTTTTATAAACTTTAACTTTAGGAATATTTCATATTATAAGAGAGACTTAAATTATGAAAGCAAATATTTAGGGTCTTTAAGCATTGCCTAAAATATTGCCTTATAAACAGCGTGTTTGATTCAGCTGAAACTTTAATTTTTACTTGGTATACACTATCAAGTACAGCTAATGCTACACTCTAATATATATAGTACAAGCTTCTGTCCCTCTGATACTGCATGTCCTTGAACAAGACACATATCCTCACAGCTATTCGGCAGCTCTTTTCCACCTGTGCAGTAGAGTAGGTGAATTGAAAACATTCCTATCAGCCTCCACAAAGTAGCGTGTAAATTCATCCCTGTCATCTTCACTGCGATCCCAACTGCTTTTGGAAAGACCATTTTAGGATTTGGGTTAGTTCACATTGTGAAAATATCTTTCCCACAAGCTGATTGTATTCTGTAACTGTGCAGTTGCTACTGATGGCGCTCCAGCAGAAATTATGGATGGGAAAATCAGTGTGGATACAACATTCCAACAGGGCTTATCAAATTAATTTCACCCTCAGGAATTTTTACAGATAAGTTCACAGGCAGGCACACACATCAAACACACCTCTCTCCTCCTCCCATCCTGCCTCCATCTATGACTTCACCTCGCTCTTTCTGCAGCGCTTTTAACAGTGAAACATGCCTGTAACATTGTGTTTGTCAGAGAGTTTAGGTGAGGTATGTTGGGACGGCTTGCACGGTAGATAAATTGACTTACCTCAGTGGACATTACACTGCTTTCTTAGTGCCTGTAAGGAGAACAAAATAAAAAGATTAACTAATATATGCGCATCAATAAAATTATGTTTTTTACACCTTTACACTGATACCACATTATAATCTTTTCTTTTGTCTGTATACATATGTGTCCGTGTGTGTGTTTTAGGTCAGGAGAGGTTTGGCAACATGACCCGTGTATACTACCGCGAGGCAGTGGGTGCCTTCATTGTGTTTGACGTGACACGGCCCGCCTCCTTCGAGGCTGTCACCAAGTGGAAGGAGGACTTGGATTCCAAATTGACACTTGCCAATGGGAAGCATGTAGCCACTGTGCTTTTGGCTAATAAATGTGACCAGGGTCGGGACGTACTGACCAATAATGGAATAAAGATGGAGCAGTTCTGCCAGGAGAACGACTTTGTGGGATGGTACGAGACATCAGCTAAGGTGAGAGACATGGGACACACACATAAATACAAAGTAGTAACACAGCTTGAAGAAAGGTGCCTTCAGCAGCTGACTCACTTCCAGCTCAACTGTATCAAATCCAGCACCTGATTACTCTGTAGATATACCACCACAGAAACGCATTCAGGTTGTGAAGAAATCCATTAAAAGTGCTGAGTTTAATATACTTTCAGTCTATTCAGTATTTGCATATGAATAAAGCCTCAGTAAGTTATTCTAGGTCAGCTGCACTGGCATCAGGTGCTCTGTCATCCAGACAGGATGTCCAGGATTGTATCAGTCCACTGTTTCCCACTGACAGCCACAACTGTTAAAGGAGCAGTTTGATACTTATTTACTTATTAAGACTAATTGCTTTCTTGTTGAGAGTTAGATGAGAAGATTGACACCACTCTCACGTCTGTACATTAACTAAGCAGCTGCTCAGCTTAGCTCAGGTTAAGCTTTAGAAACAGTAAAAACAGCTACAAACACAAACAAAACTGAAAATACGGAACACAAAGTTTAACACACAACATTTATAAATATTTTAAAGAAGATTAATAAACTGAAGTTATAGCATGGTGTAACTGTCCAGACTCATTGATGCACACAGAAATATGTGATTTCTAGGTGATTTCTAATTGAGAGATGAGCTGAGGATTCACCCGCCTACACACTAACACACTGACACACCATCACAAGCCCGGTTATAGCAGCTAATGTGGAGCAGGAATCTCACAGCTGTATGGCAAGAAAAGAAAATAGACTAAGACGTGCACAAACACATGTGCGTGCAACCCTTTCACACATTCTTATAGAGTAGACAAACTGCACTCAACCTAAACCACAACTAAATGATGATGCAAAGTATGAAGTCCAGAAACCGTCCAGGTCTTTGTTTTGTTTTCAAAAAACCTGCCAAAATGTGTAAATATTAAAAGCAATGTGCCATGAATATTACAGTAAATGATGCATTTTGGTGCCTCAGATCTGAAGAAGGAAAATATACAGCACCTCAGTGCCTAAAGTCTGTAATATACCAGGGTGATAGCAGATGTATCCAGAGGAATTGTTTCAAACTTTTAGCTTAAACAAACGCTGAACATGCTCTGTATGCAGGAGAATGTACAGGGAAAGAAGCGAAGCTGGAAGAGTGTAGAGATGGAGCTTTTTCATTGTTGTTTTATTTTTATTTTAAAGAATCGTTTGTTCCAGATCTAACAGTAATGGTGATAGATCACGGCATGCACAGAAACGTTTCTGTGTGAATAGTTCAGCGCTCCATCTGAGTCATATCCAACTGAGCTGCACTGTTCTGTCTTATGAATTTTCAGCATCTCTACTGCTCCTGCATCACAATTCACATATTAGAAACCTGTGCGTGCTTCTTTCTCTTCCATAATCACTGCTGGCCCTCTTCTCATGTGAACCTCACTTTAACATGCAGGGCCGTTGCACTGATGCTGTTTAATCTCTGGGTGCTGTTGAGAATGGACATTCTGCGTTACTGTTTTATATTGATGGGTGGAGACAGTTTGTAAACAAGTTTCCTAGGTTATTTTTACTTCCTAAAATAACCTTTGGCAATGATATTATAAAACAGAACATCGTGGAAAATAGCATTCAGGAAAGTCAAGAGCAGTGGTGTGAAAAAATGTGAGGTTGTACCTAATTTAAATTTGAAATGTGAAGAGAATAGAATAGACTCAGCAGTACTCAGGCATGTTGTTCTGGCATACTCAGTGAAATAAATCTCTTTTTAGTATTATTTTTTTTTAAAACATTACAATAACTATACAGTAGCTATCACAGAAAACACTTTGCTGCTGTTTAGTCCCTCAGGGACCATTTACAAGATGCAGAAGCAGACCTTTGAAAGAGAATCAAATGCTGAAAACTGAATCAACAGATATAATTTGACTTTGAATCTGCATATTCATGATGTACATGGCTGTCTGCATAGATTAAACAATTACACAATTTTGACAGCAAAGTTTTTGTTGCATTGACATTCTTTTTTATATGCATTTATTGAATTTGTGTTTATTCAATTATGGGACATATTTGTCAACCCATTTGTTTTATCACTCAGCACATGTTTTTTTATATTTGTGTGTAAAACGTTGGGACGACATTGATGTTGTAATTTGTCGCTGCCTTTCCCACTTTGCAGTGACTGCGAATAAATATATGCAAAACTCCCTTTTCAGTTTGTGTTTACATCATGGATGCTGGCTGCTGCTTCATCCATCTACTCAGTTTAGTAATGGTTCATTTGATTCACCCACCTGGTCTCACGGTTTTTTCCTGCAGAACTTCTTTTTATTCCTGTCATTAAAATGTTTGCATTAATCAGTGTATCCCACTTTCTCCTCTTTCTGTTCTTTCTTCCCCTCTTCTTAGGAAAACATCAACATTGATGAGGCAGCCAACTGCTTAGTGAAGCACATCATTGCCAGTGAGAATGACATGCTCCAATCAGAAGTCTCTGACACCATCACCCCCCTCTTAGAGAAGGATAAAGGCGGGACATGTTCGTCCTGCTTCAGATCCCAGTAACAGCTCCTGACAGTTGGATGTCCTTTTGTATCTCATTACACAAAAAGTTGAGTTTGTCTTTGAGCAAGAGACAGAAGAAGAGCTACTTTGGTTGTTTTGGAGTAAGGAGGTGTGGGTGCCAACTCTTTTCCTCTCTGGTGACGAGTGTGTGTGGAGGGGGGGTGTGGAGGAAGGGGACAGTGGGGTGGAGGGTGACAGAGAGGCAGCTGGCTCAAGAAATGGATATACTGAAACAGAGAGAGAAAGAGGGATGGATGCAGCTGTGTGCGCTTGTCAAAGGCAAGGTTACCCTCTGGGTGATCTCAGACCTCAACACTGCCACTTTGGTTACCATGGAGACACAGTTAATGAACATATGCACAGATAACTTGCAGCAAATCACAGTATATATGTACTAAAGGTCCATGGAGGTGATCTTTATCTACAGACCATGTTAGTTGTCTCTCTTTCTCTTTCATTTCCCTTGTCATTCTTTCTTTGAATACAATATATTGTATTTATAAGTGCATTTAAAAGTATGATGACCTTTATCACTGAACAATTGAATTATAGCCCCAGCCACTGGGATGCAGTTCAGTTCATTTCCATGACAATATATTGAAACTTATAAGCTGTGGCCATTTTAATTAAGTGCTTTTATATCAAATTTCCACTCCACTATTCAATGTTTGTAATATTTGTAATTACAGGATGCAGATACATATATATATAAATATACAAACATGTACATAGTATACAGTATGCAGTATATTGAGGCAGATTATAGAACCAAAGATGTATCCAGTTTTGTTCATGTTCATATGAATAAACCAGAGCTTTACTCACCTATGCCTAGCTTTGATTTTATGTCTACCAATAACAATAATTAAGGTATAAACAGGTGCAAAACATTAACATGAGTTATCCACAATCCTAACCAACAAGTGAAAACATCTGAGGAAGTGAAGAAACGTGTGTCTAACTCATATAAAATACAGATTGTATGTAAATATTTGTATGAAAATTTGAGTTGTTTCAAGAAAACATTTGACTTTACATCATGACTGTCATCCCACTATATATGGATTTTTTTCACAAGAGGAGGTTCAGAGGTAAAAATCTTAAATCTTTTAAATCTGCCAAGTGCAATAAAAATATATATTTCGGACCATATCTGGCCTTGGGATTGCATTTCTTTTTATCAAAAAGAGAGTTGACCTGATTGGTTGTGAAGTTTTACAGGCAGCAACTTCACAAAAAATCAGGTCAGATGTCCTTTGAAAAGGTGGTAAATTAATGCAAAATTCACAGTTACCCTCAGTAAAAATATTATTCATTTACCTACATAATGACAAATTAGTGATTTATTTTAGAAAGTTGTTGCTGAAATGATTCTTTTTCATTTAGAGAGTTAGTGTAAGAATTACAAATTCAAAATGATGCAATGAAAAAAAAAAATCTGGCACAGAACATATTTCCCACACTACTGTCTGTATGTCTCTCCTTTTTTCAAATATCTCACTCTTGTGGACAAACATTCCTCCTATAAGTGTTTCTGCTGTTTTTCTCACTGTACGTGTCACAGGTCAATCCTACTAATAAGCTGAAAATCTTATTTCACAGAGAAAAAGTTCTTGTTTAGTTGATTTTCTTGCCTGGTGACCGGCCCCTGATCGACCATGTGACTGCAGACCATGACTATGCTTACTAGTATATTGTATCTGAAAATACTTCGAAGGTCACCACATACTTTACCAAGAATTACTGGACACTGATCATAGCTTCCAGTTTGGATCTTTGGCTACTTTCTCTTGTCATCAGTCAACATAAAAACTCTGATTCTCTGTGACAGAATGAAAGCAGTTACACAAAGAAACCCTCACATCAGTGTCACATAAAGTACATTTCACTGTTTATGCTTCTAAAATCCAGTGACCAAATGTGATAAATTTTAGGATTTCAGTATATTTTCTGTAGTAAACCATTACTGTCCTGTCAACCAACCTTCTTTAGTCTCAGACAGACGCTGTCTAATTATCTCCCTCTAAAGATAACATTTTTCAACCTCGCGAGACAAAGACACAATCTATTGTTTAGCAGAGTCTCAGAGGTTAGGGCATGTGCTGGAGAAAGATGCTGTTATCTAATTTATAATAATTGGATCTGATTTTCAGCATTGATGTAACAATTTGTGAGCGAAAACACAGGGCAGACGGAGAGGGGAGAGAGCTTATGCACAGAGTTACGTGGGAATTTTCCTCTGCTGTGTGTCTGAAGCTGCCTCCACTACCCCAACCTGCCACCCCCTTTTTCTCTGTACACCCACACAGGCACCCTCCTCAAACACACACAGAGTCAAACACAGACACCGATGATCAGAAGATTTCACAGATTTATCTCTCGCTCACTGTTGGTCTCTAAGGCAACAAGCTGCTGAGATAGTGATAGTTTCATTTCTCTTTACTTACAGATACTGCCCTTGTAGTCCTCCTTGTAACAGAGAGAGAAGGGAAAGGAGAGAGAAAAAGAGAGACAGAGGAACCATAACAAGGTTATAATCACAAGACTTCTCAGTCATACAGGATAAAGAAGAAATATGTTGCACGTGATTTCAGGATGACCTAAAGTCTTTCGCTCTACCTCTTACTCACATGCACATTGACTCCAAAATTCACTAATGTGCACATGGCTTCACTCGTCATTGCCATCACATTTGGTGTGTTGTAAGTTTTATTAAACATGTTTAATAGTTGAGAGTTTCTTCTAATGAACTTTACAAAAAGAAACACATTCAAATAATTCTCTGGTGGTAGAGAAATTACATTGGCGTCCACTGTAAAATCAGCTGCTTGTTTTCAAGTGAAAAATCCTCCTTAAAAAACAGACGATATTCATCTTGCAGCAGTGATGCATAAGTATAAATGAATGAATAAAATCTTGGGTGCTGCCATGAAACTGCCATGGTGAAAATAGAGGCACTGAGCTCAGATGTAGAGCTACGATATGGTCGATAAACATGGAAAGATGTGTGGGAAGTAGAGGCTGTGGCAGGCGCACTCTGGCTGTGAATTAAACACATGGTAAAAGACAATCGATCGCAGGAGCTGTGGAGACTCTGGATGAATGAAAATAGAGGCTGCATCTCTAACTTTGATCGATAACTGTGTTTGTCTGTGTTTGTATGTATTGTGTATGAATGTGTGTGTGTGTCTGTGTGTGTGTGTGTGTATGTGTGTGTGACCTGGCAGCAGCTGAAGTTTCAGTGAGTTTTAAATGGAGGCCTACTCTCAGTGACTCATCATTCACAACCAGCTTAGCCAAAGAGAGAATCCACTTCAATACCAGAACGAGGTCACGCACACGCACACGCACACGCACACACACACACACACACAAAACACACAAATGCACTATTGATTACACTTTGATTTGTTTACACTTGCAGTAGATGCTATTTGACACATTTGTGTAGCACATGCTATTGTTTGCATATCATATCAGCTTTAGCACTTTTACATTTGATGGCAGTTACAAAACTATACTGTAAAATTTGTATTTTCGTAAGGTCATTCATGTCTCAATGCAAATTAGTAGCTATTCCCTTAGAAAATTGTAATTAGTGTAGCAATTAGACCCACTGTTTGATTAATCTAAATGATAAAATTAGACTGAAACTATGAAATGAATCAAGTAGCACATAGATGAAACTATGGCTACCTAGAGCACATTCAGTTGTATGTCTGTAGCCATGTAGGGTTTCTTATTAGTTAACTCCATCGTTTCCCTGTGACAAATCACTGCCCAATCAAGTGCCCGACTGCTGTTCTGTTCCTACTGAACTCGCTAATACCCGACAAGAAGAAAAGGACAGTTGTGCACATGATCAAAACTGCAGTTACTTTAGAAAATTATCTTTTCTATGTTGTGTCTTTTTTGCCCTGATGAACTTTGCTGCTGGTAGAATTTAGTAGCAAAGAGGTAATGTACTGCTAGCTGGGACAATAACCACAGTAACGTACTCTGACTAGCCCCTGACTGAATGGATAGGTTGTTCAGACAGCAGAAACACTGTCCATTTAGGGCTTTTTCTCTAAATCACAATAACCCTGTGCTGTGAGAGCTAAAGAGGGCAGAGTTATGTTCTCCCACACCAAACCTGCAACTAATGAGCCTAAAGAACAATATGCCATTTATTTGAGATGTTACTGCACCAAGCTAGAGACAGAGGACCACAACACAAGCTGTTTCTCTTTCTGAGTGAATCCATTTCCTCCCTGTGCCTGTGATGAAGTCTGACATTGTAATAGCTGCAGCATTGTAGGTTTTTGTGTATGAATTAAATCACTGTATTGCTGTTGACGAAAGACAAGCAGTCTAGTCTTAGATTCATTTCATCACCAGACAAGAACAAATGTATATCTTCAAAACAAAAATGATTTGTGTTTTACAAGTAAACTTTATTAAAGGAAAAATGAGACCAATACAATAATGTCTTATGACCATAAATAACGAAAAACCCCCGTCAGAATTCAGTGAATTGTTGGTCTATTGTTTAGCTTTAAGGTCATGCTAAGGGCATGTTAACTTTTCTACAAACTTAAAAATGTTCAGCGTAGAATTGTACTTTTCAGTAAACTGTCCGGTGTTAATTCTTACTTCAGGCACAGAGCGGGAGACATGCTTTCAGATTCACAGATAGAGAACCATGCTGGAATGTACAAAACTTATCTGTTATACCACAAATTATAGTTTTTCTAAGGGATATGTACCTTTTGCAACATGTTGCATATTAGTTTGGTTTAACACTATTCAATACCCAGAGCAGTGTCAGGATATCAGTGATGATGGGGACTGCTCTGCATCCCTGGCAGACCCAGATCAGAACTGTGGACAGCGATTGTGATACAGGTGCAGAATATTAACAAATGAGCTGTGGATGATGTATTTATTATGTATTTTGGTGAATGCTGTTGTTAATTGCTGTTCTTCTTGTACTGACCAGAAACAATAGGGTTATCTTTGTGTCACATTATCATACAATATGTCCAGTTAGCCCATTTTCTATTGTGGCAAAAGTGTGTAGGAAATGCCAGGATAATTTATGAAAGTACAGATTTAGAGGTTTTCAGTTCATAACAAGTGTCTCTCTGCTCAGGAGGTTTATTGATGCTGCAGTGTTTTTATTCAAGGATGAGTGCTTTGGCCAAGGCCATTGCATGCATGTGAGATTGTATGTGGCGGCAGAATGTTTGCTGGCTCTCTTTGCCTTGGCAAGGAAAAGGTTAGGTATAATATTGGTCAGTGATGTCCTTGCCTTCTGTGCCAGCTGTCTCTCTTCTAGTGGATGTGTACATAACAGCATGGTAACAGAAAATCAACACTAATGTGACCTTGTGGTGAGTGTGCTCTATTCTCGCAATTATTCAAAGCCTGAAAAATTCTGTGTGTTTTGTGTGTGTGTGTGTTTTCCTTATAAACCAGCAAAAAATGTGCATGAATGTGTAATCTGGAGTCACTGTGAGTGTCTGTAGATTCAGTTCAGCAGCTGCAGTACTCTCTGTGATGCCTAACAGCGCTATCTAGCAGCCCATGAGCAGCATTGCACACACACTACATACCAATAATCACACTCCCACTCTCATTGCACTCTTTTATCACACATAATCTAGCAACGCAAAAACATGGACACCCATGGGAAACCATGCTGACAAGTTAAACCAGCAATAAAAAGGTAATGCTCTGTAAAATGTAAAACCAGTAATCTAAGACACCTTATGTTTGTACATCTGCAAACATGAGGTATTATGTGAAAACAAGTTCAACTTTTAAAATTGTCTCTAATAACAACAATAAATTCCTAAAAGGGGTAAATGACTCTCTGGACACATATAGGGGTGGCAGATGGAGTACAAGGCATCATGGAGGTAGACTGCATGGATGGATGGGTGGTTGGAGAGTGGGAGGTTGGAGAAGAGGCCAGTGGGCGGATGAGAGGTAAGCTGCCAAGCAACGTGGGAGTTTTAGGGCATGTTCAAGAGTCGTGTCTATGAGTGAGTGTATGTATGTGTGCATGCCTCCTCTCTGTGTGGGCGAGCAAGCATGGGACCGAGCGATGGCTCACGTTGAGGTAGTTGTCATGGCAACAGAGGATGACGTGTTGTTGCGCGAGATCTCAGCTGTCCCAGAATCCTACAGACAGCTCTTTTCTTTCTGTCTGTTTTAGTCCTCTTTGGTCTGTTCCTCCTGTTCTTATATGCTGTTTTCTTTGTACCAAGACATTCCTCTCTCTTCTTCCTCCTTCTCTATATTCTACCTCTCTCTCTCTCCTCTCTGTTGTTCTCTATATATCTCTCTCTCTAGCTCTTGTCCCATTTCTCTTCATTCTCCAATCCCTAGTCCCTTCCTCTCCCCACCTAGTCTCCCTCGCTCCTCCTGGCTGTAACAGATATAAATAGAGGTAATAAATTGCAGTGAGGCTGCCAGGATGTATATTTACGTATGACTCTGTATGTGTGTTTGGATGTTTGTTCTAATGACCTGTATACACTCAGAGGTGGGATATGCCTGGATAGAGAGCTGTATCACACTACACCTACTCTCTCTGTCTCATGTGGAACACACAAATGGTCCATTGACTCACAGTTTTACCTCTCTGGCATCAAAATGCAGAGGCTGCTTAACTGTCATTCTTGTGACACTCAGGTATTTCTAGAGGTTGTTTTAAAGCTAAATTAATGACCATCAAAAACTTTGTAGAAAGCAAAATGTTGTAGTAAATCCTCAATCTCACTTATTGGTGTGTGTACAGGTGGGGTAATAAATAAACACTAGTGAAAACATTTGCATATAAGGAGTCAGGCAATATAAACAACAATATAAAAAGTCATTTAATATCACAAATGTATGCTCATAGTAAAAGCTTAGAGGATGTTCCACAGACTAAAACCAGTGTGTAACCCTGACCCACTGCTCCTGGTATTAGTAACACCAGCAGCACCGAGGGCAGATTAGGCCATTCTTGTCAATGCTACACATCACATGCAAGGTCAAGGAATGTGACCTGCATCAGTCAAAACACCTAACTGCTTTCCATGCCCTGTCTAGGATAACAGTCTAGTGCCATGTTTACATTTGTATCCAGTCAGCTGACACACTTATCCAGATCACACTGGCGTAAAAATTATTGAGCTGAAGGCAAATTTCTCATTTTTACTGTGTGAATAACTAAATGTGACAACTAAACATGTTTGTGTGACTATCATACAATAATGATATATTGCTAATAATGCCGTGTTCACAGTAGTTACTCAATGAATGATCAAACAATCCTACCAATTAAAAATAATGAATGAATTGAATTACTACTCTCCTCAAGCTGGCAAGTGAAATACAGCTTCCAAGCAGTACTGGAAAAAGAAATTTGGTAAAGAACTAGCCTATAAAAAGCCTATTAAATTTTGTGATTACAGACACTGGACACTTTTTGACATCACAGGCACAAACTTTTAATTTTATAAAGCCACAGGCATATACACATCACTCGCTCAATCAATCACTCACTCACTCTCTCAAAAAAACACACACACACACACACACACACACACAGAAGCGCACACAAGCGTACAATGTGATTTTATGATTTACAGCAGTAATCGCTACCTCTGGAAAAGGGAATGAGGGAACAACAGGACAAACACATGAGACCACCTGATGCCTGATATCATACTCATCTGTCCACATTTACAGAAAGGAAGGACAGAAAAGACATAAAGGGAATGTGAAGAGGTAAGATACATATTAACACAGCTGTGCAGCCACTTCCTGGAATCAGTGAGTTTGTTAGATATGGCATCATCTTCCCTGTCCAGCAACAACTACTAAAATGCTAAACGACCGTCTGACAGCCTAAATTTTTGCCAGAGAAGCTGCACAGACATATATATATTATATGTTATCTGCTATGATACAGAACACTGTACAAAACATACATTTTATTTATATATATTATGTTTTAATCACATGCGATATAATGTTTTCATAACTGTTGTTGGACATATCAAGTCTTTATACTAAACTGTTGGAAAAGTACAAAAATTAGTAACATGAGATGCCATCATGTGAGCAACTCTGGAGGAATCGTGAAAGTGAGCTGTGATGAGGAAATAAAGAGAAGATGATGTGGGTGATGGGTGGAAAGGAGAAGAGGAAACATCATCAGAGAAGGTTTGAATGTACTCTGAGAGTCCCAGCATGCCAATACATCCTCTCCACACATCTGTCTGCTCATCCCATGGGGGTATTGCAAGAACAGATGCAACAGTGTGTGTGTGCTCACCTCTCCCCTCCACACAGAAACATCTGCCTCCTCACATAGGCCATATGCCTTGTATGCTCTTGTCTCCATCCCCCCATCATGCTTTCATGTCTTTCTCTTTCTGTCCCCATCCTTTTGTCTTTGATGGAGTGCCAGGGTCTGGCAGACACTCCTGCTGCACAGCTTCATGGGCACACTATCTCCTTCTGCAACTGTCACACACACATGCACACCGCAAAGAGGTAGATTTGCTGTCATGAAATAGCAAAGTTGAATGCACCTTCAGCAGCTATTAAAGGTCAGATTTGCATTAAAACGTGGTGATTTCTGTGCACCTGCAAGTAAAACCATCAGACTTAAATCAGTTACCAGGGATTTACTTTGGATTACTGCCCCCTTTTTTACTATGAGTTGTTGCTGTCACTCTTACCGTTAATTTATTAACCGTAGGTGACACCAAATCAATATTTTCAGCCCAGTTACTGTTCAGCTTGATGGCAGAGCCTGTTTCATCGATCTAATATATAAAATGTCAAGTTGTCAGGGTCCCCTAAGAATAAAAGAACTAAGGCTTATTTTGGGACTCAACTTTTCACACTGAAAATCATGGAGGGCAAAAATAACGTCACATAACCAGCTTAACTAAGTAAAGAAAATGATTGTAAATGTGTATTCCTCATTTAATGTCCTGGTGATCATGGTTTCTTAAAAATATCATGTAATATAGGTTAATTAGGCATAACAACGTTATGTATTACACTGGCAAAATGCATCTACATAAGTTAATAACCGCTTTAATGCACCAAGCAGCGCCAATGCTAAGTGACCCAAATCAAACACACCTACGGTGTCGTGTGGTCACTAGGTGCATGCTGGGTGTACCTGAAATGGTTATGGCGGATCCTCAGGTGATAACAACTACCTTTTTTCAGAAATCGTGCCATATGAGTGAGTGTGAACTCATTATATATATATATATATATATATATATATATATTTAAAAAATCTCAGGACGCAAGGAGAAAGGAAAGGACGGGTCTGTGGTACGAAGACAGATTGTTCTGCTCCCAGCGTGACGGCTTTTGGCTTCCGTTGTATTTCTATTGCATTTTATCTATAGTATTTTTTATTTAACATTTTTATGTAGTTGTGCAGGTTTTGTTTTACAGTCTGGTTAATTTAACAAAGGGATGTGGTTGTTTAGTTACATTGTTTAGTTATGTGGAACTTGATCTAGTTAAACAAGTTTGTTTAACTTCTTCTTGAGTTAGTGGTTTGTGGGACTGAAATGAGCTCTCCTGCCGTAAAGGTTGTTTGAATAAATTACACCGAAAACATACTGGACTCAGAGGAGCAAACACACAGACACAGGTTTATCAGGGAGAAACAAATTTATTATGCACAGATAGACATAAAGAATGAACCGCAGATGTGCCTGAGCACACACGTCTCTGATCTATCTCAGGAATCGATCTCAGCCTTGTACCTGCCTGAGAGGGGATTTAGACTGGGCATCTACAAGCAATCTGTCACACTACACTGCCCTAACCCTAACCTGTCTGTTCGTTCCCTCATCCACAGTCATACATAATGCATGCAACACATGCACAGTTATTGGAAGGTGAGAGAGAGCATGTGTGTCCTCCTGTGTGTGTTTGACAGAAACATGCAGCATAAAGAGAAAAGTTTAACTTCTTAAATGAGGTCCAGTACTTTCTCATATTTTCCCATGCTCTAACCTTCCTGTTCCGAGCACACACACAATCTATCAGTCACAGCCGCCCTGTCGCTCCACCTGTCTCCTGCTGCCCAGCCCGGGCTCAGTCAGCAGTGAGTCAAAAAAGACAGATTATGACACTAAGCAGTGCTCAGCAGGAAGATGAGAGGTGAAGGGGGATTGAGGGGATGAACAGAAGGAGCCTAAGGTGGGAGGAAAGGATGTGTACAGGTGGGGATTACAAAATGTGGAACAAGAGACTGTGGGAAATGGGAGGTGATAGTATAGGAGAGGAGAGAAGAGTGGGCTAGGAAGAGATGGAAAAAATTCAAATATAAACAAATATAAAAATAGGAATTGGGTCTGATTGTTGTAAAACTGTGCAAAGAGGAGCATGAGAAGAAGAGAGAAGGAAGTGAGGGAGCAAGACTGAAGGTCTGAATACACCTGGCAACCTTTAAAGGCTCAGTGTTTCTCATACATTCATCTATCTGTGGCCACAATATCAACACTGACTGCTACATATTGATTTTTTTATTTTTTTTTAATTGGTGAGAGTGTTGATTAGCTCAACGTCTCTCTCGCTCTCTCTCACACAGACTTACACACACACACTCAACAGAGAATCAACTCTTCAAATGAGTTATTAGCAAAAATGTATGGAGCCTAGGTAGTAAGGATAGCTAAGCTAACATTAGAATACAGTTATATAGAATACTCTTGGTTTAAGATAAGGATATGCTCGAACTACTCTGTACAGTGTGTCAACCGACCACTTTTCACACTGAAAATCTGTCTAATAACCAGTGTTTTTAGCCACACTCAAAAATAAAAGCAAGAATGAAAAAACAAAGCTTGTGAAAGAAGTTAGAATCATGGCATCTGCCTGCTAGACTGTAATTTATCCTAAAACTGTGGAGGCTGAAACAAGAACAAAATGGGATTCATTAAATTTCACTAAAATTTGTCTCATGAATTCATCAATGAACCAATTGAGGAATCAGTTATTTAAATTTAATGCAAATGTAGTAGTAAGTAGTAAATAAAATATCTTGTTGGAGACCAACTTTTTGGGAGGGAGAGACAGATCAACCACATTGGCTTTGAATGCAAATGAGAAGTGAAGAGCAGTGAAAAACAGAATAGAAAGACTCAAGAAGTGAAAAGAAATGGAAATGAAGAAAGCACTGGCATTATGTGTCGGTTTGTGTGTCCACATATGCATTTCTTTGGACTAGGAGAGTGAAAGTTGTTCTTGACATTTTAGTCATATTGACATGAGAGCTTTGTCTGACATTTAGATTTCCCATCGATTTTTGCAGGCTGTTCCTCAGACATTTCTGTAAAACAAAACTGGTCACCCACTTCAGCGTGTGTGCTTGTTCATGCATGTATGAAAGTCTCTGTACATAAGCAGTTGTTGTAAATCCCTGTGTAAAGAACACTCCAGTGATGAACTGAACCACTTGCTTGCTCTACTGGATTCTGTGCAGACTCCCTAATGTCCCCTGTTTCATCGAGGACCATCCTAGCACAGGACGAAAAGCTAATATTTGCACAACAATGGCAAGGCGCAGTGTAAGGACAGCCTAGAGGTAAAGAGCACTGACTGAGCCGATGAAGCAGAACGTGATGTTGAACATGACAGCATAAACTGTCTCAGGGACTGTGGTATACAGTATCATTTCTCTGGGTGATAAAAAGCCAGAGGTGGAGTGAGATGGCAAGTACTAACATACAGCAGTCAGGCTCAGCGTGCTACTCCTGACCTGCTCAGAACACATCTATTGTTAGGACACTGGGTTTTTTATAAGTGCAGTTACTGCCAGAAGTCCTTTGGCTGGTGATTAACTTTATAGCTCTTTAACTAGACCTGCAACCATATGTTCTGGACACCAGCATGGATCACTGGAAAAAATGTGCAGTGCTGCCCACTGATCATCCTGTAGTGACAGAAATTAAACAGAAATTAAAGAAAAAAACTTGTAGGTGGCATGGATCCAGCTGTCCATACTGCATACTTCAGTATTCATATTGTGTGTTCATTGGTTGAACGTAAAAGCAGGATTTGATTGATAATGCTGTACTTTCCCTTAAGCAATAACTATTAAATAGCCACAGATGTACCTGTGACAGCTTTTATTAGTCTCTGAACTAGAGACCTGTCAGATTCAAGGGCACTCTGTTATCACATCATCTTTTCCTTGGGCCAATGCTACATGATAGTAGAATGAAAAGAGGAGCCATTGCAGGGTGAGAGAGCAGCAGATACAGGTTTTGAAAATAAATTGTAGTCCTTGCAGCTTCTCTAGGAATTCACTACTCCAGTTGCATCAATTGCCAAAACCACATTTAATCAGTCATCTAGGTCATGGGTTAGCTGGTAAAAGTGAGTAAAAGGCGAGGCTGCAATCAGGATTTTAGAAATAATGAGGTCAAAAGTCTAAAGACTGTTAAAAGTTGATTGAAAGAATGAGTCTTTTAAAGCAATTTCAGCTTTTTATATGTGAGAATTTCTTGTTGTAAATGACAGAAACCGTCCTAAAAAAAGTCAACATTAAACACTCTTCCACATTTTCTTTATTAATATTACCGTTCAGATATATTTTCAGCAAACATAGTCTTTGGTAACTGTCTTACTGTGGTTTCATTCCAACAATACCAGGAATATTATTATGTATTTGTCAATGATGAGCGAATGCCTGAGGAAATTTCTGCTATTTGGAGGAGGAATGCTGAAGGAAGTTGCATTTGATTTCTCACATAGCACACATGTAGATGCAGATTAGGGTCGCACAATATGCAGCCAACACAAGTGAGTCATGCTTATGTGTCTCCAGAAATAGAAAGGGAAGACAAGGTGTTGAGCTACATCAATACAATGACTGTGGCATAAAAAAAACGAACAAACTATTAAGTGATGCTAGCAGTGCAACAAAAATGACTAAAATCTTTGTGTGCTGATTTCTTTTATGTAGATTCTTACCATCTGGTACAGGTAGAGGAATGTTTACTGCACTTTTCTTGCATCGTTGCATTAGCATTCAACCTGTCTCCTCCTGCTACGCTCCACATATCTGCCCAGATGGCACTAGTTTTTTTTTTAACTACAGAAATGTTGACAGACTGAATGCTGTCGACTGGCTGATGTGCATGTTTTTAGAGATAACGTTCACATAATTATATGTCAGCAGTGAGAATACAGGTTCAGTGTGTGAAGGAAATATTAATTGCTCATGATTTTTTTGCTTCTACACTTTGATAGTATTTATTGCTTCAGCAGCTCTCTGTTAGCTGTAACAACTCATGGTCTTAAATCATTTGTGCAGCATTGTTGTCATTGACATTATACTCAGTAGTTTCAGCCTGAAAGTTTGCTTCTTCTGGACAGCAATGAGTGGTCACTGTAGGAATTTCTTTGTAGGATGGAACATTCAGTCCTTTTTAATAGTGGTATTGCTAGAGGCTCTTTCCTCTTCTGACAGCTCCGTGGAGGCATAGTTGAAGGATGGCAGCACAGTGAATCACTCACCTGTATTGTTTTATGACATCCTGGAGGATAGTGTTTGTAGTCACACTAGGAACAGACACTGTGTATGTGGAGGAAAGTCTTTAAACAGATGTCCATGTCGAAGGTCGTCCCACTTGTTGGATGGGACAGGTTGGAGCAAAATGAAACATGACGTTCATTCCTGGAGGCAATATTACTATCAAACCTACAAAACTACATTAATTTCTGTGTGGACACCCATGTACCCACAAAAACAATTCACTGCTTCCCCAACAACAAGCCCTGGGTCACCAAGGA
>JAUMHL010000005.1:15714314-15731627 GCA_032362345.1 Sandelia bainsii
TTGATGTTATGAAATCTGCTTTTCTTTCACAAACATGGTCATTTCTATGTGTCCAAACTTTTGACTGGTAGTGTACAGTGTAATATGTATGGTGTGTGTAGCATGTGAATGTGTTGTGTTTGGCCTGAATCTCTTCTTGAGTCCTAGATTGAGGAAGTGACTGTGGTTTACGTTTCTTGTTGGGAGAAATATGTGATAAAAAAGTGTGTGTGTGTGTTTTCTGACATTGAAGTGGAAATGTTCTGTCTGTCTGCTGTGTTTAAAAGGTGAAGGGCTGACATCCAACATGCAGCTGTGCATGGAGGGAGAGAGCAAGAGAGCAAAAGGTACCATAGAGTACCCTTTCTCTGTGGTACATAGAGAAAAGAAAACTTTGTTTTTTCCACACAGTGAGAAATATATAGGGAGGAAAAGATAGACTGCACACTCACAGAGAGACAAAGGGATGAAGAGATTCATCAACTGTTCTGTATGTGTTTTGATTGAAACAAACAATAACCTTCAAAAAGTAAAAAATTAATCTGTTGTCCCAATTGTATGCTCTGTTAGTGTGCTGCTTTCTGCTGCAAACACGCTATCGTCCGTTTCTCCTTCAGTTTGTTATTCATAGATCTCTGTGCTGACTTCCTTGGCACCTGTCTCTTCCTCGTCTTGCTGCTCCATTCCCTGAAATAGAACTCATGTCTCCAGAGAAAGAGTAAACACTGGCCCTGCCGTGGGAATACAGACCAACACACACAGAATACACACACACACATGTATATCTCTGTGGTAAACTACTCATAGTTGATTTCTGACAGCACACAGTGTGTGTGGGGTAATAAATCAATCACAAATGGTTTTTTGTACAGTAGTTAGAATTCATAGTAAAATGCAGTGAAGAAGTGCTCAATCCTAGCATGCGAAACAGATTAAATCAACACAAAGTAAGCAGAACAGAAGATGTACCATTTTGAGTCTATCAAGAAGACACAGTCATCGCTTAATAAGTCTTTAAGCAGCTGAGTGAACACATGTTAATACGTGTTTGTTTGTATGCATAGGCAGGCTGATTTACCAAAACCTGCTCCAGTGTTACTACTCAAACTATTGTTAAAATTGAAACATTAATTCATATCTCAAGCATTAAAATGTTTCCTTATTAAGATAACTATTCTGCAATAGACTTAAAACCGAAAGGACAAAAATAAAATAATAATAATTAATATTATTTTTCATGTTCACCGATTCACTTTTAGAAGAAATTCCTGAACCAACCACAGCATGGTGTATATTTATTATCTACAAACTAGATAAACATGTGTTGGACATGTGATCATAAAATAAACATGACAGCATCAGAAGAAGTCATGCCAGGCTAGTCGAGTCTGCAGAGACCAGAGCTGCTGTGAGCCGGACTAGCAGCCTGCATGGGGTTCTGTGACTTAATCGCTGAAAACACTCAGAGGGAGGCAATGTGTGTGTGTGTTAATGCATATGAGTGAGAGAGAAATACTGTTGTGTAGAAACAGAAACCACAAGACAACCCAGCCCAAATATTTAAAGTGGGTTTTAAAATCAAGTTTTCCACCAGGGTGATTGTTGATGTTCACTAGATAACCTTTGTACACTATGGTAAATGTCAATCTCACTGACTATGTCTGTGTGTCCACAGTATTTTCATAAAACTGTTAAAATTATGCGTACACAGTCAGAGTATGGAGTGAGTGTATGCATAACAAAAATCAAACCAAGCACACACACACACACACACACTGTTGTTATGTGACCACATGTGTTATGTGTCCTGTCTGCGGGTCCCTTCCCTTAGTTTGCTGCACACACACGCAAACACTTTTCATTCAGCAGGTCAGATTCCAGTTTTCTTGCCACTCATTCATACAGTCTGGACAAGAATAACATCAAAAGAATGCGCAAGCATGCAGGCACGGACATTTGAAATAATACTAATACTTATGATATCATTGTTTAATACTTTAACGTATAACCTCGATCATTTTAATTGCACATCTAGATGATCACTTTTTTTTTTTTACCACACTTGACCTGGAGTATTTGTGAATAGTTCAAATATTCAGGTTTTTAACAATAGCTTTTATGAGTTGCATGTTCATCTGTTGTTATTTAGGTTTGGTTAATATGCCTGCCTGACTGTGTATTTGTTGTATGTACAGTATAAACATATGTGGGTGTTTAGTTTTCATACCCAATGTCAGTTTACAGTCATACATCATCCAGCATATGGTGTGTGTGTGTGTGCGCGTGTGTGTGCTGGGAAAATGTTTTATACAAATGGCTTATTCACTGTTGTTGCAGCAGTGGGCGCCTGCCGTAGCATTCTCACCATACCAGGTCCTCTTAGCCCAATTGTGGTTTGACTTGTGTGTGTGTGTGTGTGTGTGTGTTTTATGTGTCCATGTGGCCCATCTTTGTCTCACAACTACTAGCTTTACCACAGACAGCGGCTGACAGAAATAATCTCTATGCACACTGGATCACACACACATAAGCACATGCACAGAGGGGAAGACAAATGGACCTTGCTGACACACAGACAGAGATGTGGACAAGCTGCTTTTCTGTTTGAATGCACAGCCAAACCGCACGCCACAATTACACTTGTCCCTGTCTGTTTGACTGCAGCAGAGATAGAGCGCAGTGTATTCACTCTGTTGTTTACAGGATGCCGTGTGAGATCCACATGGGTGTGACAGTGGAGTGTTGTACAGTTGCAATCAAGCCCCATTTCAAATTAGGTGTATTGGCAAAATTTACAAACTTGGAAGGTTCTGTTACTTCCAAGCTTCAGCTTCCTCACCATGCCACTTTCTCCTAGGTTGTCCTGATACATTTTACCTTCCACACGCTGCAGATTTCCAGTTCCAGAGGACGCAAAGCAGCCGCTGAGCATCACTGAGCCACCATGATGCTTCAGTATAGGCGTATAGGTGTTCTTTTCATCATATGCTTCATTCTTCTTCCTCCAGACATACCCATGATCAGTAGGCCCAAAAAGTTCCAGTCTGGATTCATAACAGAGTCCCAAAACATCTGTGGCTTATTTATATGATTTTAAGCATATGAGAGCCAACCTTTCCTCTGCTTTTGGGTCAGTAGTGGTGGTTTGATGTGTTCTAACTAATCAAGCCCTTGAATAGTCACATCACGTGTGCTTGAGACAATTCCTGATTTACAAATGTGTTGCTCTTTTGAAGGGATTCAGTTCAGGGGGTTGATTATTTTGAGACTGCACTTGTCTTTGTGATTTGTTTGTAGACACAACAAGAAAGTTTATGTTTTCAAATATTGCATCGGGTTCTGATAGATTTTACGCATAGATATAATGCCATCACTTATTTTACACTTTAATACACAATTGTTTTTAGCCAACAGTAGAAAGAAAATACATTTTAAATAACGAAAGCTGAAATAATTTTCCAAGCACTGCAGAAAATGAACTGCATTGACTCAGTGCTGGGTGGATCAAAAATTTGATTTTGGCAGTTTGTGGTATATTACATTATTTTCTTTTTACATGCATGTCTGGGCCTGGGTTTTTTTTTACAGTTTGCTTTTACCATCACATGCAGAGTAAATGCCTCTTCAGGGATGTCTATGGCTTCACTGTTTCACTGGTGTTACCAATCCCGAATATGACAGTAATCCACCCACGGTATTTCAACACGTTTTCTCCTGAGGTGAGGTGGCAACAAGTGTGGCTTGACAAACTGCAATATGCAGCCCTTTTAATCTGATTTGGATTTTTTTTAAACCAAAAAATTTAAGATGCACCTCCTCTCTTGGGCACATCTTCGGTCTCACTTTCTTCATCACCCATCAATGTTAACAGCAGCCTCTCCCAGCTGTTTAACACACTGTTATGCCTATCTAGCTAGTGAGCTTCACCCAGCATGCCATTTGGCGGTGGAATTTTGTAACTGTATATTCATTAGTGTTACAGATTGTCACTAATTGTTGTTTGCCATGTTTTTTTTTATTCTGTTAAACAGAGTAAGCTGTGGGTAATTCATTGTTGTGTTGGGAAGTTATAACCATGAGTATGAAGGTTAGGAGCAGACATTAGGATTCCCCTATGCAAACAGCCTGAACAACTCTCTGTAGTGATTCTAGTAGGGAACAGTATTATGCTATGTCCTGCTACTGAAGTAGTACAGCTGTCGTTTTAGCTATGTGAACATATAGTGGTACATGTATGAAAAAATCATACTGTATGAGGAATTAGAACAATTATAGTCAAGTAGTCTCCTGAAACAACCTGGAAAATGTATTAATGTTATAGTTGAGTTGATGAGAAAGTTGCTAAAAATAATTAGAGTAAACTACTACAAATGCTATTGCTGAAAATTCAGTTTAAAGTTGGAACGGTGTTGTGAGTTATGCAAAAGCAGTTGAATTTCAAAGGGAGGAAAAATGAAAAACATTTGAACTTTGTGTTCAGCCACTACCATTAAAAAACTTTGAGGCAAAAAGTTGAATACTGTGAAAAGTAAAAAAATGGAGGCATGATTGATATGAAGCTCTGAAAGGAGAGTAATACTGGCAGGGTGTTTTATCGCGCTGTCATAACATGTAAAATTTAAGTCACTGCTGTGAAGAGTTGAAGTAAGGAAAGTGTGAGCATTAAAAGGAATTTAAACTTCATTGATGCTTTTATTTTGACAATATGATGTCATTCTGACACATTTCCTTTTTGCTACTTATCAGCAATGCATGGCACAGTAAGGAGGCTCTGAGGAATGTGTTACAAGACATTTTTCACAGTGTTGTTGCCTTCTACCTTCATTTCCTGCTACTGATTGCAACATCTTTACTTTTTAGAAGTGCAAAGGAGTTTTGGATAGATAGACAAAATTTATAGAACCCAAGTGGAATGAACTGTGTGAGCAAATACAGAGAACATAAAACCCATCACCTTTAACATAGTTTTTCCATTTTTGGTAGCAACATAACTGTTCAAAAATGCATGTCTCTGACATCACAAGTGACAAGTTAGGATGAAGAAGCTCCATGTGTTATCCTAGTATGATTTGTTCCCACAGTAAATAGATATGGTTCCAACTTGATCATAACTAATATTCTCACAAGCAGTCACATTGTTTTTACAACATAAAAAATATTTAAAGACATCAGTAACATCTCATTAAAACACGGAGGCCAATAGAAGTTGCTGAAACATGTGATAGCATAATTATAAAATTATTTTGAAGGTTAAATTAAAACTATGTAACTTTTATTCTCCACTTGAACCTCCACATTCTTCTCTAGCTTTTCTCTTTCTTGCCATTTTTCTAAGGGTGTGCAACCTCTGACCCTGATGAGGTCACTCATCTCGTTTTTCTGGCTGCTGTCACCAGCCCCTGTGAATTTAGATTTTTCCACCTCCCTCGTGTTCTTTCCAAACGGAAAAATATTTTAACTCTATGCATTTCAGGATGTATAGTTTTCAGTAGACTGCCCAGGATTGTTTGTGTGTGTTGCTGAAGTCTAGAGGGAGTTTTGGACACAGATGTAAAAGTCATCACAGTTTGTGATGTTCCTCTCCTCCTTGTCTGCACTTCATTCTCCTCTGTCTTTTCTCCACATTTTACTCAGATTTTGTTCAATTTCTACTCCTCTGTGTGTATTTAACATTTTTTACTTCTCATCCAGTACACTCCTACCTATTTGGTTATTTCTCTCATTCTCATTTTCTTCTTTTATTCCTTTCCCATTCCCTTTCTAGCTTTCCCTTTCCCCTTCATTCGGCTTATGGCGTTATTTCTCCCTCCAGCAGTGTTTTTTTTTCTTTCTGCTCCGCTCTCCTCTCTCTCCAAGGCCTAGTATAAGTGTGTGTACTACCTGGCAGGGTGTTTTATTGCGCTGTCAGGCAGTTGGGGAGGACTAATTTCACCCATAAAAGCAGCTCGGAACAAGAAAAAAGGGGCGGCAGATGGGAATTGGGGGCAAATTTATTGGAATAGTTTTTTTTTTTATGTGAACAGCTTTTATTTTCCCTCCACTTTTGCTTTTCATTCCATCCTGGCAGCACAGTGTCATTTTGGCTCTGATAGTTGTGACTGAACACGCTCACACTTCAGCACATGACATATGCATTCATACAGTATAAATACAAAGGTGTGTGAATACATATGAAGATGCATAGACTCAGTTGTGTGTTAGTATGTGTGCACACACACACACGCTCTGAGCGTGGCAGCGGTGGTTGTGGGTCAGTGTTTGTTTGTTTTGTGTGCTACTTCTACCACAGACCACAGTGTATTTAGCAAGGCTGTACCCATTTTGTGTGACAGCCTGCAATTTTCAACTCAACACAAGGAGATGTAAGTGTGTGTCTTCCATTAGCCTCTGTTCCCATAACCTAGCCGAGCCGTAGGCTAATCTTCCACAGGAATTCCACACCCAAAGAAGTAGCTGATTAAATGGAACAAGGTATTGTTAATTGTAAGTAAGATGTTTGATTGATATTGATGTTTTTAATATGGGTTTAGTTTCTTGAATCTGCCTCTGTTCAGTGCTGCTACTGACAGACTCCTTTTTTATGCTACAAATTCAAGTTCACAATTTCAGCATAAAAATGTGGTCATTAGTTCATGCTTAGCATTGTTTTTTTGGGCCATAACTTATAGCTCATCAGGTAGAGCAGCTGGGTAGATTTCTCCTTGGACAAGACACCAAAAACCCGTAGTATCACTGACATGTACTGTCTGGCAGCTGTCCAGCAACAATTTTAGCATACTCTATAAAGTATGCCACATATCGACATGTCCCTGGACAAGACACTGAACCTAGAACCCTTGGTACCTTAAGGGAGCTGCCTGTCCATAAGAATTTCCCAAAATAATAATTATTTTTATTAAATAAATGTGTGTTTAAAAAAAAAATAAATAAAATTTTCCAATCTCAGGCAGCTATGGTTAGGAAAACAATGTGGTTAACATTACTGTTTAAAACAAAAATGTCTTTATGCTGAATTAGATATTCTGTCATTTTTCTTGACTGAACATTCCCATAGAGTTGGACAGTGCATTAATTTACTTATTCTGTTGTTACCAGATGAGTTGTGTTTTATTGTGGAGAATGCAGATCATTCAGTGACTGAAAAAGAAAGGATAAACTCCAGGCACAGCAGCTTTCCATCCTTCAGTGTGATGCTACTGCTGTTGCCATCACCAGAGTCTGGTTAGCATCAAGCAGAAATCATTGAAAGACGTTACAATTTTGCAGTTTTTAATATTTTAAGTCATAATTAAAGCACTCCTAAATAACTTCCATACAAATGTTTTAAAAATAGTTTTAAAAGAACTCTATAACACGCTAATTGTTTGTTTTCTAAAGTGTATTCAGAATCTGTTTCAGGGCGCCAGTTGGATCAGGAATGAAAATTATGCCACCCAACCATTGTATTACTCTCTAGAGTGTTTATATTTACCTGAAGGTCTGTTTTGAAGAAAAACATGTAGTACTGGTAACCATAAAAATCCATAATGAAGCGATTAGTGAGAAAAAAAAACATCAATGCTAGCGCCAACTAATTTGTAGAGCCACCCAGAAGTGTTGTTCATGATGCAAACCTGTAGGTGTGTGTGCATGTACGTGTGAGTGTGTGTTTGGGTAGGCAGGGGGTGAAATAAAATCTTTGTTTCTAGGCATATCAACAAACATATGCACTTTCTTTTTGTGACAGTTGTTTGTCCTTTATGTAACGATAACACACTTTATATATTTACATTATACATATTTGAAATATGGAAAGTAAAACTCATCTTACAGCAAATGACTTTGAAGCCAGCAGGGGCAAAGCCTACAGTCACTCTTTCTCTGAGTGTGTCAGTTTGGAGGTGGGGGTGGAGGTGAAAGAGGAGATCTTTTGCTTTGTAGAGGTTTCAGGAAATGCTATAGGAGCCTGTTGTTACTGCAGTGTTTCACTTAGTCTACACACACACACACACACACACACACACACACACACACACACAGTTTGACAAACTAGTGTTTTACGGTCACCAGTTGGCTCAGCTTATTTTTCCTATACATGTGCCACTTTATGTGTGTGTGTGTGCTTTCCCATTTGTGGGTTTGTGTGCATTTGTTTGTGCGTGTGTGCGTGCTTGTGTGTGTGTGTGAGCACGCTCATGAAGTCATTAGCAGCAATTAGCTGTGGCTAGTTAGAAACTGCTGATGGATCAGAAACATCCACAAGGCAAAGTTACACTTCTTCAGTTACAACCTCCTCTCCTCTCCTCTCCTCTTCTCTCCTCCCATCTCCTCTCCCAGACAAATTTGTGTGTCTACATTTGTGTAAAGGTTTGGCTAGTTTTGTGTGTCGCTGTTTGGCTGTTGGTGTGTATGTGTGCATGTGTGTTTTTTTTTTGTGGTTGTAAGTGGATTTGATTTCAAAGGTATGTCTTAGGCCCATTTGAATCATTAAGTGTGATTAGTGGAGAGTGAAGGAGGCCTCCTACCTTCTCTTTACCCACAGAGAGAAAATCTACTGTACTACCAGCTGTGCCTGGGCCAAAGAATGGAAACAACACTCTCTCTTTTGCTAACTTTCTGGCTTTCTGTCTCTTTCTTCTTCAGCTGTTTTACCTCTCTCCCTTTTTCCATTTTCTGTATTTTTTTCTATGTTCATGTCCAATGCAGATACATTTGATCGTTGTTCTAACTTTCCTAAGTTTTTGTTCCATACTGAAATGTGCATTCAGCAGTAAATCGATGATTGATTAAAGCTGGATAAGGTCTGCTAACAAGGCTAATCCCTGAGCTGTTTGCACTTGCAGTCACATGAGTATTTAATGCTTGCAACAGAAACAAAGAAACACATCAGTTAAAACACCGTATTGCAAAGAAGCAAAGGCAGTAAATCTGAATAATAGCAATAGCAATTATTATTATCCTCATTATTATTATTAAAGATTTTTAATCATTAGGCATTTTACAAAAACATCTATTAATTTGTCAAAACCCAGAATTTGCCAGATGAAACAAGTCTTTTTGGTATTTTTATCTTTGTACATTGTCCTGCTTCTCTGTGTGTGGTGGGTATAAATGTTTTGACTGGTATAATGCGATTGTGTTTTCTGCATAGAGCAAACTGTTATTATTAAAGCACCACATTATTGGAATATAAAATATTTCAAGGTCAAGTTACTACTTAAGATCTTTGTTGAAGTATTTTCCCTCTTTCATAATGCCCAGGACATGATGTAGTAGCCACGTTCGCAAACCTGTCAATTCAATGTGGGTTATTTCTTAAGAATTTTTGCAAAACAGTGCAGTAGATCATTTGCTTTTGCCCAAAAGGTGTCTTGTTTCCCCTGGCACTTTTCTATCCATTGCTGATAATCCAAAACCTCACTTATTAGATATCCACCCATGATGGATATCTAAGGACAATGTTTTTTTTAACAATATTGTGTTAATGGTGCATGTATTTGCTGCTCCCTGAGTTATTCTCCTCTCTGTCTCACCTAGGTACACTGCCATAAATCTACAGGCTGGGAAGCTGTCCAGTTGGCTCTCATTTGTCTCTGCATGGGATGCATTATTTGTTTCATAATGACCCTCTGGGACTTTTCTTCTCTGTCTTTTTTTATCTCCGTCTCTCTGTCACTCACTCAGACTTTCTCACTGATAGACATATGCCTCATCTGTCTTTACGGTCAGCTTGTACATTTTTCAGTAAAACAATGTCTGCATTTACATGTTTAGCATTAAAAGTTTTATACACACTCACGCAATACACATAAACAGATGTGAACTCTGACATACACCATTTATACACGCACAAACTCTACTACCAAACAGTGAGCTCACTACCAGAACAGCAATTAACATCCAACAGCATCTAAAGGGGAGAAAAATCAAGATGAATAGAAAGTAAACCTGACAACCAGCCATACAGCCATCACACCATCTGCTTATATAGACCATGTCTGACCATGTGTGTGTGTGTATGACTGTGCCGGGTTTATGCTGGATTCTTGTTCTCACCTTATGAGGCCTGTCAAACCCTGCAGGTCTTTGACTGCATTCATCCATCTCCTCATCTCTTGTTTTTCACTCTCATTTCTTCAGGACTCTAATTCCCTTGTTTCTGTTTCTTTAGTAGCCAGGTTGTTGTAATTCTTGTTTTATGTGTGTTGTCACTGTTAGTGCTTTTCTACTTGCATCTGTGCCTTTAGAAGAGATGAACTCAAAACAAAATGTTCGTTCTAGGAAGCCAAGTACTGACTGTGCATTGGCATTGGCGCTTGCTTGTCTTTCTTTCTTTCTTTCTTTCTTTCTTTCTTTCTTTCTTTGTGAATCACTTTTTGCATCATCACATCATCAGTTTTGACATGCCATAAAGCTGTAATAATAACAGCGGTGGGTGTAATGCAACAACTTAAAATTAGATAGTTTATTGTTAACACTGGGTATACAGGGAGGTCTTTAATTAATTTGCATACACATTTACAGTTATTTTAGGGCGCTACCCTAAGGCCAAAATTTTGGTCACTGAATTCTGAGTTTTGCTTTTGTTTTGGCCTAAAGTTTGATCCAGTTTCACAAAGCTAGTTGGATGGATTGTGATTTATGTGGTTTTGTATTGATCAGTGTTGCGAAATATTGAAGTATTTCTTGGATATGCTTTCATCTCGTGAGAAAGCATTTTTTATTAATAGGCCTGTGAGACAAGAAAACCATCATTGTCTGTGTTAGGAGTGAAGGAGACTGCAAATTAATGGAGTTTGCAACCTAAAGCACAGCTTGTTTTTATTCCTCTTCTTCTTCTTCCCCTCTTCTGTCAGACTCCACTTTTTTTCTAGTGCCAGTTGTTTCACTGCCTGGTGCTTGTTTTAGGTCATAACAGTCATTGCTTCTCAGCACTTATCCCACACCACACACCACAAGTAATAGTTGTTTTAAGATGTTATCTGGGGGCACTTAGCCCCGTGTGTTTCTGCAGCAACACTCTGTGCACATGTATGCTTTTCTGCTGTGGAAATGTGTGTGTTTATGTGTCAACAGCCTTAGAATTGTACTCCCAAATTAGACTGTGGTTTGTCTGAGCTTTGGGAAAGTAGCTTTGTTAAGCATTTGAAAGATGTGGTGGAATGGTGAAGATTGAGTGCGTGTGTTTGCATGTGTGTGTGTTTGTGTGTGTGCCTGTTAACTTTCTATGTTAACCTGATCCTAAGCTTGTGTAAAACTGTGAATGCTGAGAAATCAGGCAAGCACTGAGGTCATACTATGCTTTGGGCCAAATTCTCCTATCAATTACACGCACATAGACACAAACATTTACACACACACGCATACAAACTTGTCTTTTCCTTGTACCCTCTTCTTCTCTCTCTCTGTTTGCTATCTGCTTTATCTTGTTTTATCTTTAATGTTTATTGTTTTGGGATTTTGACAGAAAAAGTTCTTGTAAAAGGTCACTTTTTCATTTAGACTGGAGTGTTTTCTGCTGTATGAAGACGTGTTATCCAGTGAATAGTAAACAGTAAATAAGCAGTGAGGGAAGCTCGATTTGTGCTTCCTGACATTACAAAAAGGTTTGGCAAGAAAATGGTAATGAGCTGCTGAATGTACAGAATACTGAGTATGATACTGAGTACATTTTGCATTTTACATTTTCAAAATACAATTTTCAAGGACATTCTAGTGTTTTTCATTTTTTTATGTTTGAAGTATATGCTTCATGATTTAAAAAAATGGACTTAAAAGAAATGCTTTGTTTGACGTGCATGAAGAAATATTTTTATACTCTCATATGTGTGGCATTCATTAAGGACTGTGAGTGATTGTTTCTGTCAACAAGAGCAACTTTGTTTGTATACTCGTAAAGACAAAAAAGGATGGGAGAGGAGGAGGCGAGAGCCGGGGGGGGGGGGGAGTGGAAAAACAGAGAGTTTTATTGCATGTTAACCATGCCCAAACAGATTTCTGCAGTTTACAGCTCTATAATGAAGAAGCGGTTCTGCTGCTCCTGCTGTGTAACTCTTAATGTGTGCATGAGAGAAGAGCAGGGACTGCAGAGAATGAAAAGAGAAATTGAGCTGTGGTTGTAGCGCTAGATGAAGCATGGGCACACGCTTAACAATTTTGTGTCTGTGTGGGTGCATGAGCGTGAACATGTTTCAGCAGTATCTCATGGCTTCTTCATCTGGTCTTGATTTGTGTACAAGTGTTTAGCTGCTTCTGTATCTTACTGTCTGCATGTGTGTCTGTGCTTGTGTGACTGTGTTTGACAGAGAGAAAGAGAACATAATACTAAAGTACAATTTTAACACACAGGCAACAGTGCCAGGGTTAATATTTTAATAAGTTTTGATTGGTGGCTGAATCTACAAATAACAACTATAAAGTGATGTTTTTGTATGAACAGACAGCTATTCATGCTTCCAAGATGATTAACCCTAATGACTTCCACTGATGGCAATCCACTGATGTCCACTGCTGTCACCATGAGGCTGACATTTGTGGTTTTGAGTCTCAGCTATTGTTTGAATTGTCATAACATTTGGTAGATGTCAAAGTTAACTTTGTTCTGATCTTTTAACCTTCTCTATAACACAATCAACACATCAAACAACAATGGCCATCCCACACAATCCCATCAGCCTGAGCTGTACTTTCTGTGTAGTGCTGGTAAGGAAATGTTAACACAACATAACACAGTGGACATGCGGAACATTGTACTTGCTGTCACATCAGCATTTTAGCATTGTTGTCGACACATTACTGTACTTAAGTTCAGCCTCACAGAGTTGCAAGAGTGGTGTTTATTTCCCTGTACAAATACTACTACTAATAAATACTCATAATAATAACTACTAATACTAATAACTAATAAAGTTCCTCTGAGAAACTGATCAAGTAGCCTGATTACAAATATTTGTGAGCTAGGATGCTAAAGTTAGTGATACTGATATTTGGCAGCTTTGAATAAAGATTGATTGTGCTACAACCCTGATATTACCCAGAGGTGAAAAGAAGGCAAATGTGCAAAGCAGTGGGACTGGACATTAAACAAACTTTACGTTGACAACACCCAAACACAAAGTCTGTAATGTCCGATTGAGCTCATATGTGAACAGAACAGGTTATTTTTCAGAGAACTGAGTAACTGGGTGTGTTCACAATGTTTCTGTTTTGCAACGGGTACTATGTTGATCTGAAAGAAGAAACTACTGAGATATCCGCAGCATACTTTTGCGCCATGTCCAGCCTCCTGCATGCAGTCACCACTCCTAAACCAAAGTGAGTATTTGCAGTAGGTGAGAATGCATCTGACCTTGACAATCTCTTGTTCATGTGTGAAAGTACAATCTCTGGACCTGATTCTTGTCCTGAGTTCATATGAGAAAATGGTTTTAGTTGGTTATGATTTGCAAGTTTGTCAAAACAGAGCTAGTCAACCGGCAAACAGTTATTACCATTAGGTTGCTGGTTGTGTGGCACATGCATCTCCGCTCATTAACTTAAATGCAGAAGTGCGTTTAAAGCAGCGGGGAACAGCAACACAGGAGACTCTGTCAAAATGATACAGCATCCTGCGGAGCAAAGGTTGGATATGGTTCAACTTACACAACCCAATTTGAATCATCCAGCCAGGTGCTGCATTGGCCAATCATGAACATGCAAGCGTGCTATCCAGGTGTTTACATTACCGCCAAGATAAGTTTCTAGAGCAGTAAGAGTAGTAAAATCCTGTATGTGAATATTGCAAACCTCTGTGCTAGGTTTTGGCATCTACTAAGCTTTAAACACATAAATCCATTCCTCAAGTGGACTTTCAAAATCGTATTTCATTGTCTCCTGGTACATGAAATTGCATGTTCCCACCAACACAGCCTGCTGTTTTTTTTTTTTATTCTGGGCAAATGTCTGTGTGATTGCTAATATGCTCGAATGCAGTTGGTCAATTAAAATATATAAGCATTTAAAATGTGTGTGTCCTGTAAATACTTAATGGGGTGTGAAGTTTGAGCATGAATTGCCCATTTCTATTTCACCTCTAAACATATGGCCACCTACACACACTAGCAGAGAACAAGACTGGTTCTCAGGCTCTGTAGTAATTTGGGGTCAGAGTTTGGGCCCCTCATCAATCAGCAGGTCATTAGAGCTCTTTAATGATCCCCTCCTCCACCTTAATTTTCTCCTCTCCTTTCCTCTCCCTCCCCCCTTCATCTCTCTGTGCTCTTGCTGCATGATATCCTCCGACCCGTCTCATTTTCCTCCCCTCCCCCTAATACTCTGAAGTACTCCCCTATTTGATTCACCTCTTATTTACTTTGCCTTCTCCTTTCTAGGAGTTCAACAGTTAACCCACAAATTCTTATTTCCTCCCACATTACCCTTGGCTCTTTTTCCTCCCTACTTCTTTTTCTACTTCCTTGTTTCGATATCTTCTCTAGGGGAAGTGAACTGGATTGTGGTGTAGGTCTGCACTATTTCACATTTCCCTGGGCTTGATTTTTTGCATTTCCTTAGATAACATAAAGCCCTGAGTCATTCTGTCCCTCTCAGCTTTACTGTTTTTCTTCATTCTTCATGACTTCCTTAGTTCTTTCTTTCTTCTACTACTCTGCTTTCTAGTCCTCCTCCCCGTCTTTCTCTCTCAACCTCTCCCACGTTCTCTTTCCGCTATGCCTCAATCTGTCATTCCTTTTTGACAATGATGGATTCATCAGCAGATCAGATCCACACACCATGTGTGTGTCAGAGTGAAGACTCCTCATCATTTGTCAAATGACATCACATACTAAATTACTTCCAAAACCTCAACACCCAGAATACTCAATTTAGCACCAATGATGTGTAATCTCCGCACACAAAAAAATGCTTTTGTATTCACAAATTATGCTCAATGCCCATGTTCAGTGCCAGTGCAGAATGGCAAATGGACTTTCACTGCCTTCAAGTTTCATGATGAGTACGGAGAAAGTAAGGTAAGTAATCATAAGGTAGGTAAAGTAATCATCTTCTAAATTTTATGTGCAAGAAATCTACTATTTTGGCCTGGTCTGTCCCTCAGCAGTACTTTTTTATTTGGATTATACTGTATATTGATGTTTTCTCGTTATATTGCTGCTGTAGCCCCACAATTACCACCATAACGTTCTTGACAATTTTAAAGGTAGAGTAGAATTGATTAAGGTGGAAAAGGACCAGTGTAAGTCCAAGTGTGTGCTCAGTAAGTAATGTTTGCTTTCTAAAAGCCCCCCTCCTGTCTCCACAGCATGTGGAAGTAATATCGGTCCAAATGTGTTCCTCATTACAGCAACAGCGGCAACGTGCATGAACATGGTCAGGATACACAGACAAATTAGCCCATTTCCCTCAACATGCACATGTGCGCTCAAACGTACACACTCATAAGCACAATCCACACACATTGATGCAAGGGAGCCAAGACACATGCTAAAGCATGCACTTTTTTTATAAGCAAGTGCTACACACTACAAAAATGCAGAATAATCACCATTTTAACGATGTGTTACTTCGTTCTGGTTTTCCTTACAGCAAGCTAATTAATGAAACTATACTGGAAAAATGAGTTGCTGCATGTGGAGGAATGTGCTGTATATTATGCTGATGTTTGCTTGCATGTGTGTGTTTGTGTGTATGTGTGTAGTATAAATATGGGCTCATGCGGAACCAGGCACAGAGGACTTGGTGTAAGAAAGATTAGGAGAATCAGACTGCCTCAGCTCTGCTTATTTCCCTGCTGGGTGTGTGCATGAATGTCTGTGTGTATTTGAAAGGAAGGGTTTGGCTTCCTGTGTCCTGATTGGACAAAGTCTCAGGAAAACCCCCTCTAGTCTCATTCTCATTCACATTGTTGTCACATTTTTCCTTCATAAACCTCCTAATAAACGTCACATGATTTGTATTTATGTGGACAGCTAGTAGGTGTGTGTGTGGGTGTGTGGGTGAAAGACAGAGAGAGACAAAGCGATAAAGAGATGTAGATACAGGGAGACACAACAATGTCAAGATTTATAACTTTTATTACCTATTTAACCCAGCTGGAAGCTGAATGGCATTTATTAAACATTGTTGGTACAGTAAAGTTTTTTTTGGTTTCATGTAGATGCTTTGTCAGATTTCTCGAGGCAGTCTTGCACACACCATATATGTGCTTCCATTAAACCTGGCGCCAGCTCAAACACCCCCACACACTCACTCACTGTTGGTCCTATCACATTCACTGTTGATCCTGGTTCTGATCTGCTCACTGTGAAGTTTGTTTGGACATCTTGTGAATAATAGTAATAGACATAAGTTTGGCTAGATTTGTGTGTGTGTCTGTCTGTCTGGCAGGTGTTTTTGTAAGTAAATTTGTGATTGGAGTGAGATGTAATCTTGGCCAGAGATCCTACAGTATAACAGAAAGACAAAAAGATATATGACTGACTCATTTTATGTTTTTGTGTCTGAGAAAAACTGTGAAACAGTAGAATAAATATTGAGGTATACTCAGTCAGATGTTATTCTAACTGTACTGTTCACTTTTGTTGGAAAGTGTGTATCCCTAATGGCTACACTCAAAGGTGAAAAGCTAGTTGCCATTGAAAGAGGTGGGAGACTTGATATTGTTGAAATATGGGGATAAGCCATATTTAGTATCCAGTGTTTTTCTCAGCTGTTTACATGAAAAGTGGGAAGTTGTGTCACGGTTACCCTGGTCAAAGCCTGTCTCCTTTTTCAGCCCTGCACAGCTGGCCAGTCATGGTGTTAATTGTCAGTTTTAGTTACAGAAAGTTTAGACAGAACTTTTTCCAGTCAGACGTTTGAAAGGTGTGGCGTGAGAGAGTTTCTGAAGCTTGCTGACCAAGCAACAAGCAGTTCTGATTGAGTATACTAGTCCATTGAAGAATGGTATATCTGAATGCCAATGGCAAACTTTTTTTATCATCTATAAATAGAGACACATTAAAAAAAACATATTGAAAGATAAATTTTCAGATTTGGTCCAGAGCACAAGCTGCGCAACAACTGTGATGGGAAAGTGAGATGATACTCACTGAATTAAGCCAAAAGTTCTGATTATAATGTTGATTTTGTTGCTGTTCAATGAAGCTGAACAAAGCTAACAGGTTAAACCTGCTGCAGCCAGAGACAGACTGTGCAACCCTGTCTCCCAAAAAATTACGTTCGTATAGGACGAAACTGCATTCCCGATTACGTTTTGATACAGGACGTATTTGCGACCCGATTACGTTTTTGTAGAATGTAATTGTCACGTTGTATTGAAACGTATTTTTGTGAATGAACGAATGACGTGCTACATTT
>JAUMHL010000005.1:15740019-15761593 GCA_032362345.1 Sandelia bainsii
TTCTACAAAAACGTAATCGGGTCGCAAATACGTTCTCTAGGAAAACGTAATCGGGATTGCAGTTTAGTTGTATATGAGCGTAATTTTCGGGAGACAGGATTGGAACATTAACACACAATACATAGCAAAACACTGCAGTTAGTTGTTTTAAGCACAAACGCTGAAACACTGAAATGCTAAAGTACCAGATTGTTTGAGACACTTTATATATGTGGACAGACTTGATGTCCCAAGACAGGATCCAAGTCCTAAATTTGAGGAATGTAGTTAATGCCATGAAAATGGGGTTAGTGTATGTGTACTACTGTACCTGACAAATGTTGACAAGAAATTGGCTTTTCATCCACTCAGTGTTCTGTACTGTAATTTAGCAGTAATGCAAAGTGCTGGGGGACAAAGAGAAGGAAAAGGGCAGAAAGCCTTTCTAGCTACCTGAGTGTTTTCTCTCCTCTGTATGTGTTTTCACTGTGTCTTTGCTGTATGGAGTGCAGTCAGATCAGATTATCTCTTTCACTGGCTCCTCTCCTGTTTCTCACATTATCATCCATTATCCCTCCATCTCTCATCTCCTCCTTTCAGTCCCTTTGTCATCTGTGCCCGACTCCTCTCTTCTGTCTGCCTGACTTACTCTGTCTTAGAAAACCTCTCTTCACATTTTGCTGCACAACAGTATCCCCCATGTGCACTCCTGCTCTGTCCCCTTTATCTGTGCTCATATTAAGTCCCTTGTTTTGTTTCATACTCCAACATACAAATACCCTCCTCTCTCCCTCTTGCTTCTCTGTCGGAAACAATGCACAGGAATGGGTGTGCGGGGTGTGGAGGGAGCTAAAGTTGCTTTTCAGAGATGTCAGGGACATCCTGTTACACACACAAAAAGGATGTTGGCTGGACAATGGATAGGTCTCAGGGGTGTTAGTGTGGAAAGGGGCCCTTCCATACCTTGCCTTCCACTCCCTACATAATATTCCCTATAAAGTAGTTCTAACATTTCTTTCCAGTCTGCTGTGCTCTAGATGGAGTTGTATAATATGTAGCACTTTGATAACATCTTTTCCACTGAACTATGAATATAAATGATTGTAACTGTATCTTAAGGTCCGTCTGACCTTTATTAAGGCAACAGACAAGCAGGCTTCCTCTCCACTGTATAAGAGGGTGTGCGTTTCAGTACAAGGCAGGTGTATGAGTGTGTGAATCAGTCTTTGTATGCTCAGCATGGGGAAGCAAATCAGAGTCAGAGTCAGAAAGGCAACTATGGGGTGAAGAGTTCAGACAGGGAACATCTGAACAATGAGAACTGCAACCTAAGAGTAAAATAAAACTAAAAAAGAGTTAAAAAAAATGTGGATTTTTTATCTTGGACTTCTGATGTTTTCTCTGTTGTGATGCTGGTAGAATTAGTTGATATTTAAAGATATTAATGAGGATGCTTATAATATTAAGGATGACTATCTGCTTGCTTTTAGTATCTCCACTATAAACCCCTGCTTATTGTGATCACTGCTCCCTGTAACTGCCAACACAAAAATGTTAATATGACAAGTGCAATGACTGTGTTAAAAAATGTCTTTATTTTTTTAAACTGTAGTTTTTTCTGTATTGTATTGTCCACATTGTGCACTTTGTTTATATTCCTCTAAACAGTTTGTCTCTGTTTGCTCAAGACACTGATATGAGGGTGAAAAGTTTGGTTGAGAGTCATCCACAGTGCAGGATTACCAAAACACACGATTATGAGGTTTTGTTGGCTTTATTTAAAACTTCCACCATGTGCAAGGGTGCGACATGGAGATGAATGGAGCTGGAGAGTGAGGGATGAGGAGAATGCTGAGAAAAGGAGGGGAGGTGCGATAGAGAAAGAGAAGGAGCACTGCCTGGTGCTATTGTCCTGTCTGTCAGTTGCTGGAGGGGTAGAACAAAGAAAACTGGTGGGCTGTGGCGTATCGCATGTCTATCTCACTCTCTCTGACTCTTTGCTCTGTTGTTCAGTCTCACACTCACTACATTCACTCTGGGAGATGTGTGACTCCTTTGCAATTGTCCCCTCTCCCAACCCCCCTTCTATCGTTCTCATTCTTGATCTTTTACCCTCACTACCTCCCCTGTTTACTCCCTCCAGATTCAAACCTCCTCAGAGGCAGGTGGGTTGGAGCAGGTGGAGGGCAGGCAGGAGGAGGAGCAGACCCCCAGCTACCCCCCAGGTAAGGAGGTCGCTGCAAAGCCAGTACACCCCACACCTGTCCCTTGGTGTCACACAGGGTTGGCTAAAGAGGAATGGGGGAGTGACACACCTGTCCCCCGAGGAAGTCGCCATTGGAGGAATGAAGGACGAGCTGAAAAGAGAAGAAGGAAAGATGGTAGAGAAACAGACTTGTCCCCTGACCTTTGGGGAAAAAGTATGTGTGTCTTTTTGTGATGGTGGAGATAAAGAAGAGAAGAATACAGGTGGTGGACCACAGAACCGACGTGTCATGGGAAACCCCTTGCACTCATGATTACCTCAGTGTTTTAAGACGCTGACCTAAGTAATCTCTCATTTGAATACATCTGTTGTTCCAGTGGCCATCCAGCTGGTACTGCATGTTTCCTCAACCTGGACCTTCCAGTTACAAGAATGGCCTCTGAAATTATCAGGCCACCCAGCCACACAGTATGGAAGGCTTCATATGATGAAATGTTTAGCCAAATGAATCCATTGTTATGGTAACAAATCAACACTTGGGGAATCATGCTTGACTACTGCTAATTTCCATGACATAACTATGCAACATTCTCTGTCAATCTTTGGAAGTACACCGGCTAAATGGCCTGTGGATAGGATTCACTTCAATGGAAATCCCCATTTGTTTGGCTCTCTAATTTCATGCAGGGGTCAGAGCTCTTCTCTTCTCTTCTCTTCTCTTCTCTTCTCTTCTCTTCTCTTCTCTTCTCTTCTCTTCTCTTCTCTTCTCTTCTCTCCTCTTTCTTTACTGTAGTCTGTAAAAATCTTTGTGGGAGAATTTTCCCCTGTAAAGTTAAAGGAACATTTGTTGCTTCCAGAAACAGTCCAATAAAAACAAACCTCTGCTTCACTCTCTGTCATCGCTTGGTTTTGCTCTCTCTCTCTTACTCAGTCATTTGGTCACTTTCTCTCTCTTCTCTTCTTCTTTGTAGCTGTCTTGTGCTTCCACTTTGTTGTCACTTTAACAAGCCAGACCAGTCTACCAGATATCCCACAATGCTGAGACCCGGTGTTGTTACACAAAAATGTACCCTCTGTTACAAAGTTGACTAGTTAAACCTAGCTCACTTAACATAAATACACATTGTGCATCATAAATGATCTCCAGGATTGTACTGGCTTTGCTAGACATTTGAATTAACCATCTTGAGGAACTGTAGTAAATATCTCTGCTGAACATTTTCTTTTTTTAATTGAAGGATATGTGTTTAGGTGAGCACCTCTCCCTGTGAAAGTACATTAAGCACTACAGTGAAGTTTTGTATATGACAAAATCATGACCTCAATCATTATAGTGGCAAAAACGAAAAAAATACAGCATTGTGGGTAATGATTAACAAGGCAATTACTGTATTTCCTGCTGTGCGTATTACGTGTCCTACTTCATTAATCATTTCATCCTTTTATTTGCTGCTTTGCCCCTTCATTGTTATTTAATGATTAATTTACCATCAGGTACAGGGACAAGTGCTGAACATTAGCCACTTAGTTAACACTGCTATAAGAAATGTAATAAATATAAAACCTGAAAACTAAAAGCAACTAGTAAACTCAAACACAAATGTAACATCTCTTTTAAAACGCGGCCTGGTTTTATGTGAGCTATTTTAGGATTACTACTTTCCTATCTGGTCTTTCTTAGAGGATCAGAGCAGGTCTTTGTCATGTTAATCCAGTGATTCCTGGCACTCTATTAGCAGGCCTGGATCAGAGGGATGCCCACCTCTGAGTTCATTAGAAGGCCCTCTTCTCCAGCTGGCATCACATGTGTTTGATGAGAAAAGCTTCTTCATTGTAGAGAGACTTAAATGTGTGGATGTGTTGTGTGTGTCCTCTTGTGGAACATCTATCTCTCTCATACTCTTCTGTCATTCACTAGTCCCTTTCACAACATGAATGATAGCTGGGCTCATCCCCTGATAGTGTGGTCATGCATTTTGTCTTTTGAAGGCTTGTTGAAGTTTCCTCAAATCTTCCACAGTGACTCTGTATGTCCAAAACTTTCCCAAAGCACATGGACTTTTTAAATTATGGAAGTGGTACTTGATGCGCTTTATGTTATTTAATTTGTACATAATTTGTAGCGGCAGTTTACTGGAAATTTGTGTTTTGCATTTTCCATTGAACATTAATTAATATACACACTAAGTATAATAAGCACCCTGTTCTTTTTTCTAAAGAACTATGTTTTCTACCATGCTCTACAACTTAAGTACAGCATCTGTCTAGCTTCACATATGTGGGACCATTATTATATGTCATGCATGACTACATTTTACACCAAGATTTTACAAAGCAAACAAATACATAAACCAATGCCCCAGGCTTTTGTGAAGAGGAAGATTTAATTCATTGTAGAGACAGTGGTAGCCTGCCAGCAACACCTTGCCTTTGAGCAAGGTCCTTAATTACAGCTCCAGTGGAGCCGCTTAGTGGCCATAGGTCAGACTGTTGTTGCACTTCCAGGTGTGAATGTAATCAGGGCATTCCTGCAAAACAAAAATAGCCTTACCCTGAATAAATAAAAGGTTAAAAGTAAAAATAGTAATCTATTCAGTGTAAAAGAAGCTTTCCGTGTCCTTATTTTCACCGTCTGTGTCCCTGCTGCTTGTCACCTCATCTTCCTATCTCTTTCCCTCTTCTTCACTCACCCTCTTTTTATCTTTCATTCAGGTGGAGCATCTTCAGTGTCCTGTTAGAGCAATTGAATTGGATTTGTCCATAAGACAAGTGTGGCCTAGACGACTAAGGTCTCTCACTTTTCTCTCCTTTAAAAAACTATCTGCGTTCTTCCACAAATGGGGAATTACATCCCTGAGTGAGTCCATGCTTGTCCACATTGTAAAAAGGGCACAATATGTGAAGTCAGTACTTGCAAGCAAGAAGAAAAGTATTTTGCTGTCTCACTGCATTGTGTGCATCATCATCTCTTTCTCTCTCCTTTTAATCCTCCCGTGTCTACTTTCATCTTTCTTCTCCCATATCTTTCTCATCTTTCTTGACAGCTCTTCTCACTTGTACCTTACCTTAGCTCCATCCAGTTTTCTGTCTAAGCAAACACTTTCTGCTTCCTCTCTTGTTGTCAAGTAATTAGTTTCTGTAAAACCTGTTGTTTTTTATGGGTGAGTTGAAAAGGAGGCAGATCTAGTTACATACCAACAATTTAAAACAACACAATACCCGATGTAGGTAGGATATAAAGGCTTTTCTTTTTTGTTCCTTTTAAAGAAATAGTTCAAGTTTCAAAATCCTTTGCACAACATGGGATAGTCAACAGGTGTTCAACGCACATTTGGCTATTCATGTCAGAGGACACAAGTAAAGCACAGACTTTTAGAGAACCTTTCTTAATGTGTAAAACATGCTGCAGCAATGCTTTTATTGTGAATATTAAACATAGCACACAGTGCAAACAGGTGTAACTTTACAAGATGTATTTTCCTTATTTTGGGCACTAACAGCTAAGTTTAGGATAGCTCTAATGAGTAATCCTGTAGAAATTCTAGTAGGACTCTCATCCCAGGGAGGGAACAGATTTGCAGAACGGCCAGAGAACACGTGTTAATCCATCTATACTAATAATATTTACAAAATATATGTTATTCATGTGCTTATACTTGGGACTGTGTGAGTGTTTTTTTTTTGTCTTTGAAATGACTGAATCAGATATTTTAATAGCATCCATTTTAAGTTTATCTACAGTGTTCAATGTCATGGCCTGAGTCTTGCACAAAGGAAATAGAATATAGACTTTAATTGGAGGATGGTTATCCAAAACTGTAAAACTGTGTGATGGTCAGATTACATTCCTCAGCTATTTGTTGGGATGCAACAGGATGTAGTCTGGCTTTCACCTTTGACTCCTGCCAGTGGCCAGCTATAACCTTTGACCTCCTGCTTTGTTTCTTTTCTCTTTTTCTTTTTTTTCTTCCTCTTTTTTCTTTTTCCATTGTTTTGCCACAAAATGTGTGAAAGATTTCCCAATGGTGTGAGGAGAAAATATATGTTACCCAGTGGTTGTACGTATACATGTGTTTAGTCGTGCAAGCACGTGAGTTTCTTAATCTAAGCCAAACATCCCTTTCTATCTCATCTCCACTCAAAACCCTTTGTTTTCCCACAGTCACCCTCCCTTCTCACTCTCCTTATTAGTAGCTGAAAACAAGACGTTTGATGATTTGTGAGAAGTCAGTTTTATTTATGGGTGTGTGTTATAAAACGCTCCACTTTGTCTGTATTCAGTTCCTATATAGGGACTGGTTTAGTCCTCTTTGTTACTGTTAATGTAGGCATGTAAAGAGAGAGAGAGAGAGAGTGTGTGTGTGTGTGTGTGTGTGTGTGTTTGTGATGGTAGTGGTGTTTGGCTCATATTTAGACACCTTTTAGTTTAACTTTAGCCTTAGTGACAGATTGTTCTTCCAGCTTCGGTTTAGTGGCACCATGGGTGTGACCCCCACTCATACACACATGCTCACAAATGGAAACTTTTTATCAGGTAATCTACATTGTTTTTTGTTCAACAACTTATTTTGATCAGTTTTAGGCTAAATTTAGACCTAATCTTTATTTTCAATCCAGATCACAACATCAGGTTTTACAGGCATTTTCTTTAAAAGGTTAAATTGTTTTTCCCAGTTTGTGACAAAAATATAAAATATGAATGTTCTGCTCTTTCAACCCTCCCACATGTACAGGGTCAATCTGTCTTATCTTATTTGTAGTGTGTGTGTGTGTGTGTGTGTGTGTGTGTGTGTGTGTGTGTGTAGAGACCATGACAGGAATTTGGTGCATAAATGTGGGAGTGTATGTCCTAATGAAAAACATTAAATTACCAAGCTGAAGTAGCTCACTAGCAATGCATGCTTGTGTATTAGTGCTCCAATTAATTCCACTGAGAATGATTAGGCAGCCACTGAGACTACAGGAATCCAGGGGTCATAGGTTACCACTCCATACTCCTCTCTCCTACACCCACACACACAGACACACATGCCTAACCTCAGTAACTCAAAGTTTTGTCTCTCCCACTACAAACTCAAATACTTGCTGTGACTTTCAAGATATAAGAAAAACAAACGCAAAACGACAAGAGCGGCTACTGTTTCCATAGTGACTAATCCTAAACCGTCACCATAGCACCATACTGTGGGGGAAGGTGGTCAGTAGAGGGATCAGTGGACAGGTCAGCAGGTCCTGGTCCTGTTTGGGATGAGGCTGTGGGAGAGGATGATTGAAGGGTTGACATGGAGAGAATGAAATACACAGAGGAAGGGGGAGAAACGGGCTCTCCCTTTCTCTTGCCCTTACAATTTAATGTTCCTCTCTGTACCTCCTACAGTGAAGACAAAATACTTACTTTGGAAGAAAAGAACGGAGGGGGGGTGAAGGAAAAGAAAGACACAAGAAAGACAGGTTAAATGGAAGAATAAAAGAAGAGTAGAAGAAGAAGAGAAAGAGTGAGCTGATGCATCTCCAGTACAAAAGAGCTCAACATGACTAAACTCTGAGATTACAACCTTACTGTTACCCTGAGCCCACTTACGTCTGGCCACCCTTTAATTCTGTCCACACATTCAGTCTACTTTGTATAATTTTTCACATATACAGAAATCAGTGGCAGCCAGTTAAGAGTCATGATGTGCTGAAGCAATGGGTGATACTGGGAAAGCATACTATTTTAAATTACTTCTGAAAATATGCACATTGTACTCCTCAGTTTCAACGTTTGTAACAGTGGTGCATTCACAGATGAGGCTGTATAAGCAAAAAACGAAGTGAAGTCATGGTTGTCATGACTGATGCTACGGTTGTATTGGGAGTGGCGCTGAGTTTGTCTGCAGATGTTAGAAAGCACTTAAAAGAGTATTGTCTGCTAATCTCTGGGCTACCAGGAACCATTCAAGGGAGCAAAGGTAAAAAGAAATTACCTTGGCCTCTGTGGAGACAAGTAAAAAATACAATCTGCATTGAATGAGTCACAATAGCGTCACTCACTAAATTATATATTTTCTACTTTAAACAGAGGGTCTGTTCACATAACTCATGTCTTTTAAGGGTTTGACATTGACATTTGCTTCCACCAGGTGTTGACAATGTACGGTCAGCCTATTTTATAGACATGACACCATGGTTTCTCTGTCTGTTAACCTCAAGATTTATGTCACATGCTTCTGAACAAGTGTTCACTGTTAAGGAGAGGCCTATTAGTTTAGTGAAACCTACAGATGATTCCTGTTGTTCTTAGGGCCAATTTAAAACAGAAATTCTGAAAGAATAAAGCTGCACAAATAAATCTGTCTAGGCTTTTTTTGTGGCGTCTTTCTGTCAATGAGTGATGCTGATTTAAGATCCTGTCTTGATTATGAATCATGTGTGTGGTAGAATTTACTGAAATCTTTAAAAGATATTTTATTATTATATTATTATGTGAAGTTGCTTTTATAATAACTAAATGGTCATTGTAACCTTTGGTGCCAGGCTGTGCAGTCATGATGATTGTGGTGTCTCAGTGTCCAAAGATAAGCTTTTGATAAATTGTGCTTACTGCAAAGAGATAACTGGTCTTGTGCTGACTGCAGTTTGATACAATAACAAGTAGCGAAGCAGGTTCTATGATGTTTCACATGTAGAGTCTGGTTCCTGGGTTCATAACAAATATATTAATGTAAGTTAACAAAGACTAGACATAGATATCTCATAAAGTACCCAAATAAGATCTTAACTGGATATTAAACCTTGCCAGTTAAAGTTGCCAGTTTAAGCAAAGACTTCAATCTGAAACCCCGCAGTGTGTTGTCATACCAAATACTCAGCATCTTGAGTCTCTATGCAACTTTTGGATGAGTTTCCAGAGTTAAGTCATGATGATGTGACCATGGAGTGAGAGCATTTAAGGGGAGAAGTGTGAACATGTCCAGTCCAAAAGCAGTGGTTAGATTCAAAGACAGAGGGTTGTGAAATAACAAGTTGGTTTGTTTAGCACACAAAACAACCGTTGCTATATGAACACAAACTCGTGCACACATACAGCACACATACACAAACTTACCCAAAGCCCTGAGACATATTAAATCATGTCATAAACATGTGTGCATAGAATTCATGGATTTGTTTGTTTCTAGTGACGGCTGCCAAGAACTCAGAAGGACATAATTTATTAAACCACTTTGCTATCTAGCAGTTCCATCTTTTGAAGATATTTTTAGAATCAGATATTGCCTGTAGGCTTGAAACATGGCTGTTAAAAGTTGGATGACTATTACATAAACAAACAGTTTCATCTGAAAGTGGAACTACAACAAACACAATCTGTGCCGTTTAGACCAAAAATCAATTTTTGGAACATATTCACCATGCACATAGTGAAAACAATATATTTAACTATTAGTCAGAGAAATAACTACTGTTTAAACATGGAAAGCGCACAGATTGACTGCAAGGAAATGGATTATACCACAAGAATAATTTGAGAGGTTTCTGTGGAGGTTTCAGTACTTTTTTTCCGCTCTAAAATCTGTTCACCATTGGATTCATTGTATGCAATATGAAATCAAAGCAAACATGGATTTGATTGTGTTCCCTGTGAAGCACAAAGCTACTGGTCTGTTCACAGTTCGAATGTTACTTCAGTCTCAGCTGTATATTTTACTTGAGAATGCATCTTTCAGTCTTTCTTTTCAGTCTTAGTAGTTTCTGGTGTCTGTGTTACTTTACTGCCTACTTTTTTGACTCCTGTAATGTCATGTAATCTCACATTTGTCTGAGAGAAACTAAATATCACAATATGTTTCATAGTGATGCCCAGAGTGAGACGTGAGGGAAAGGGAAATTCCAGCTTTTGTGCATTTTCTTATTTATTCTTATGTATTTATTTATTTTACTTATTTATGATTACAGTATTTGCTTATTTTGAATCAATGAACTTACTATAAAGACTTTCGCCTATTCCTGTGCACAAAAAGCCTAATAGGGAACCAGGATTTACTGCAATGCAGAAATTGATATGACTCAAATTAATCCCATTCGCAATTAAATAAATGCGGAAAGTGTTAACCCTCTTACCTGGCATCATGAGGATGACTTCAACTGGCGACAGCTGGAGTGAGGTGAGGTGGATTAGTGAAGACTGCTGTTATCTCACCGTGTGATTGGCTGAGACCAGCAGCTCACTGGCCAAGGTGTCTGGCAGGTGTGAAAGATGAGAGGCTTTTAATGGCTTACATTTCTTTAACATACAGGAAAATGTCAGTTATTACTAACAGCTTTTGAGATAAACAGAATGGGACAAAGCCAAATGTCCATGCCATGCACAGACACTTGAAATCCAAAATTGCACTTCTATAAAAATACACAACACACGCACGCACACACAGTCACCTCGTGGAGCCTGAGGGAGGAGGAGAAAACAGAAGCCTCCCACTCTTTACCTGCCGGTATCCTCCACTCCTCACTTCATGCCTCTCTCTCACCCTCCCTCTCTCTGCCTTGTGGCAATGAGCAGTTGTCGTTCAGATTGTCATATTAGAAAGGAAGAGAAAGAGGATAAGTAACATGATACATGAAAGTTAATACAGGTGTAGGTCATGGTGGTTTATCATGTGTCTGTCATCCTGCACAGGAGCTTTTGAAGATTAGAAAATCCAGCAATAAAGTTTCATTTTTATACTGTTGAATGACTCTTAAAGTGTAAAGAATGTAAATACTAATTTACATTTATAATACACATTATAGAATTGAAATTTTCACAGCAGCTACATGATCATGTGTGTCTTGATATATGGCTTAGATGCAATTAACTCGATGTGTGCAGTAATACCATAATTGACCAAAATGACATTCAAGCCTACAGTAATAACGCACAAGTTAGAATGAACTGGAATTAACTTTTTATTTCACTTTGGTGTAATTTGATAAGTGAATTCATAAGTTGAGATGCAACAATAGGGCAGTGTCTGACTTTACAGATAATGTGACAGCGCCCTGTGATTTTCCAGATATACTTGGATCACATCATTATTCAGAAATTTGCTCATGTGTTATTCAGATTTGTTGCTACTGTTGCTGTGCGGTGACCCAATAAGGCCTATATTAAATGCGACATCTGGACTCAATGTGGGAAGACACTGAGGGTTAGACACAAAGCAAGGCAGACTCAGGCTTCAATAGTTGTTTGATCAATCAAGGGAACAGTGGTTCAAAAATGAAGCAGATGAATGTGTTTATGTGATAAAAGTAGAGAGAAGGAAAAAGAAAGTAAAGCAGAAAAAGAAAGAAATCGATAGAGGTAGAGAAAGGCGAGAAGAGTGGAGAGTTATCTGTGGTTCCCATGGTCCAGAGAATGAGCTGCTTGTGCTCGCATGATTGAATGTGTGTGTGTGTGTGTGTGTGTGTGTGTCATTAGAGTCCCCCAGAGCGCTGAGACCAAAGGGGTCTCACCGTGACACCTATTATCCCAGCCGAAACATGACACACCAGCAGGGAGACGGATAGAAAGAGAGTATGGGGGTGGACCTCGCATTTCACGTTTCTCCCTCCATTACAGAGTGTGGTGTCTGTGTTTGTACCTGTATGGACAGCCAAAAGAGCCTTATTCACCTGCTCAAGCATCTTTCCAAAACACAGACTTATGTAAAAAGCTAAAAAGCTATTAACTATTATATGAAAAAACAGGTGTAATGAATGAAAAGTCAAATCTATACATCTGAATTATTATATATTGATGCAGTGAATAATGATACTGTTGAATTAATACCTCTAAATCTGTTTCAACAAAAACTAAAAATTCTCCTTCCTGGAGAGAGAATTTGACTGCTGCATGAAATTGTAGTACATGGGTTTTTACACATATGGATTCAAAAGTCTGCATCTGTGTGTGTTTGAATGCTTTTGCATTTACAAGCATCTGCTGTGTGCATTAATGTGCAGACAAACTATCTGAGACTGAGTGTAAGTTTATATGTGTGTATGTATGAACTCCCTGTGTGCATATTTCTGTAGTAGATTGTGAAATGTAGCAGATCGCTACACTGTGCCAGGTGTTTACCTTGGCCACACTTCTTAGGCCCTGACACACATTTTACAGAGTCTATTGGGAAGTAGTGTAAAGGGTTCGAGGCTGTATGTTTTTTGTTAGAATTAAAAGAGTCTCTTTAAGTATCTTCTTTTTATTCTTTTTCTGGTGCCTTACTTGCATGATTGTCCTATAAATGTGTAAATCACAACAATTCAGAAAACAGGGAGGGGGATTTGTGGGAAACAGTAAAATGCAATACAATCCACACAAACAAACAAATCACACTGGTTGTTATCAGAATGAGTGTATATTGCTAACAAAAGTAGATTGTTTTCCAATTAAATTGGGCCAATTTGCAGGAAATTTAATTTAAACTGGTCTAAGTTCATATGTAGATAGTATATTTAAAGATCTGTTCACTGTGGAATCTAGCCATGCTGATAGCTCTGATGGTTTTTCCCAGGTTTTAAGATATCATTTCTAAAATTTTTGCCTCTACTCCAGTGCAAATGGAGTGAATAAAATGTGTTATTAATGGTCATAGCAAAGGAAAAGCACACTATAAGTATAAAGTGTGTCCCTGTCAACAGAACCTGCTCTGACCTGTTTTCATTGGAACTACATTCTACTGAAGAAATAGCCTCTATGAAAATTCTTGACAATGTGCTCCGCTACATGTAAGTGAGATATTTTTATGTAACTTGAGTGAACTGACCCTTTAAGGCAAGCAACCCCTAATGTGGGGACTGTTTTACTTACATGTTTTATTATCACATACATGATTTATTGTACTGCTACTTCTATCCAGACTTCTGCTTTACATCTTAATGGAGGTGTATCCTTTGTGACACATGCACAGAATCCAAACACCAGTCACCAGAGCATTACAAAGGTAATTCAAAACACTGACACGTAATCCAGTTTGCTTAATCAAGTTATGCTCACTGTTACGATGACCATAAAGCAAGTAAGATAACTTGGTTAAGGTGGCATGACATTAATCAATGTAGTTACAGCAAGCAGAATATTGCCTTACTCAAACTGTGATTACATTATTGCACAGCATGTAAACTAAATGCCTGAATGGTAATGTTATGTAAAAGAAAGAGGTGGCAGGTTGTTTTGGGTATGCAACAGGCTGTGAGGTTGGTCTGGAGGTGGGGATAGTGGTTGGAGAACACCCAGCATAGCTGTGGCACAGATGCTTCAGAAGTTGTCAGAAGTTGGGGGTGGAGGGTACTGGAAGGCTGGATGGAGGAAATGTGTGTGAATGTTTGGGCAGGGCTGGTGTATGGTTGATATAAGTGGAGACTGTTTGGAGGGGGCCGACTGGCCCCACTCTTTCTATAGGCCTTATCAGGTTTCCTGAAGGCTGCCAGCAACAAACCAGTACAGAGCCAAAGAGAGATGGAGCACAACTTGTAGGGCTATAAGATGGTTGCAGGGGTAAGAGAAAAGGGGGGTGGGAGGGTCGGGGGGTAAAGTGGGTCTGGAGGGATAGAGGGGAGGCAAAGTGAGAAGGAAAGAAAAGGGCATGGGGAGTAATAGAGGGTGGGAATGGAGATGCTGGAGGAAAATAAGGAAGGAAGGAGGGACTTTAAATACAAGTAGGGAGTAGTAGAAGTTATAAAAGAAGAAAGTAGAAGGAGGAAGAAAGAAAGAAAGAGAGAAGAGGGAAAAGGGAGATTTTTAAAATTGGGGCCCATGTCTGAAAGTCAAAGTAGGCCCAGTCTTTCTGTCTTTCTCTCCAGCGCTTTCTTTCTCTGGGAGCAGTCAAAATAATGGATTGTCACGCTAAATGGCCGGATACAAGAGGGCAAATGGGTTGCCTGGGCGGGGGAGCCAGGAAGGAGGGTGTAATTGTAGGAGTTGGGGGGGGTTGCAGTTTGGATAGACGGGGGGTGGACAGACTGACGAGTCGCGTATGCTTCCAAGTCAATTTATTCTCTATTAGGGAGCACGGCCAACAACAACATGAAAAGACAGATTATCATTTTGATTCTGAGATCATGTTTTCATCAGTTTTGCTCCGTGCTCCATTTGCTTTAGCAAATGACTTTTAGAAACATTGTGGTATCCCACAGAAACCTCACACTGACTGTTCAGGGTTTGGGAAAGTCAGGTTTGTTTTCCAAATGACGGCAATGTAGTTCTGATATTTGACTATGCATTTTCCGTGGTTTGGCCCAGCTTCTGGGTCATGCAATATTATCATTATGCTCTTGTGTTACAGTTTTAAAAAATGTCATACGGTATATTGATATACAAGTTTTGTTGCAAAAACACCAAGACAACCTTTGTTCTCTATCAAAATTCTGGACAGGCTCTTCATTGGGAACCTTCTGTAATATTTCTGAATATGTAAAAATGTGTCTTGGCTGTTTCAGTATTTTGAGCAGATTTATAAAGCTTCTTTGTAAGACTGTCTTCGAGTGCAAAACTGCGATCAAATAAATATACATGTGTGACAGATAAACTATGTCTCTTCCACATACATAACTATCATTTCTGTACAAATATCTATTTATTATATATTGTGTGTTCTAACATGTTTTTAACAGTACCACTTCACGTTCTGGCATTTCTGTTTTCCAAACTGAGCTCTGCTGCTCACAATAATAAGTGGTTATAAGAATTTGGACCATAACACTCCATTGTCTTGCACTGGACATTTTTGAACAAATCACTCGTCCAAAAGCGTTAGCCACGACACCAAGGCAACATACTACAACAAATTCAGCAGCTAGTATTTTACTCTATGATGGTTTCTCTAGTTAATTATGCATGTCTTTGTGAATAACTTTCAATTTATTGCAAACTATAGCCATTGTTCTAGGAACTATAGGTGTATCATGAGAAAAAAATAAAGTCTCATCTTTGTTTATTTTTGTTTCTCCTTACATCTCCCTTGCCAACTCTTCAAATCGATGTGGCCCTTTGATGTATATTTGATGGAACTCAATATCCAAACGTCAAGATGTCTCTATTGTTATTCCTACTGATGATACAGGATCAATATCTGACAAACTTAGGGCCTCAAGGAGAAAAGGTGCTTTCAGCTTTTTCTGTGTATGTGGAGGTGTGGGTTTATCTGTTTGTATGCACATGCAGGAAGAAAGAAAAGGAGAAATTCTCAAACAAAAGACAAAAGAATGAAATGAAAGCTAAATGAGAGCAATAATGTAAAGCATTAAAATACATATATTGAAGTTGTTATAATTGTTTATTACTATTACTCATCTAGCTGTGTGTGAAAAAACTGAAAAAATATTTTTACACAACCTGAGCCAATGCAGGCCAGTGGAGATATTAGCCTCATAATCACTCAGCATTTGATTTGGTGGAAAGGTATGCAGCATATTTTTCATTTCCCCCAACCTCCTCTCACACATGAAAAGAATGAAAACAAAGGGGAAAAAATACAGTAAAATAACACAGTACATGGAAAAGTGAACAGAAATATCTGACAGTATAATCAGGACTGCTTGATGCAGGAAATGTCATAACATTCAGAAATAATTAACAAACTTGACTATTACAATCCTTATCAGGATTTTATCTTTTAACTAACTGTTGACATTGTGTTTAAACCCAAGATCAGCGTAAAATCTGTTTACACTTGCTCCAAATTCTGGCTTCATGTTGCTTTTCCAGCATATAAGCAGCAACAAAATGAATTCACAAAATTAAAAAGAGAAGAATTCATTTTTAACATGTCCCAGGCAGCCCAGAAGTCACCATGGTGCATCCAAAGAAATAGAATTATGTACATCATAAAATGTTGTTGAATATTTGATTGTTTAGTTTTTGTTTGAGAGACTTTCCTGTTCACAGATATGGGTGGAAATGTCTCACAGGAACAACAACAAATTCTGATTTAGTGTAGACACAAATTGTCAGTATTCCCTACTATCTTGTTGTAAATTCTCTGTTTAGATCACAATCCTCCTCATCCTCAGGGCTTCCCATTTCCCCCGGTCTGTTTGCATGTAACGTGCTTTTGATTTACACCCACTCCCTTGTGAGTGTGAGTGTGTGTGTGTGTTCAGTGTTTGTTTTTTCCTCCGGCCTCAGACTGAATGCCCGCATGTTGTGCTGCATTTGTCTGTGAATGTTCTGCGTTGTGAAACAGGAAGGTGAGCCTGATCATGTCCCATGGTGACATGCTTTAACAGTTTCTATTCTGCTTCCAGATATTGGTCTCATTGGAACTGTTGGGAGAGTCGACCAAGCATGCATTGCATCCTCCCATGATGCTCTGTTATGCTGAGCTCTGAGAAAGATGAGATATTGCCATACCTTAATAATGGATTGATGGTGCCTGTGGGCCTCTCCTTGGTTTGAAATGCAACCAAACATGGTTTCTGTGCACAGTTTCAAACAAAGATGCTCCTTTTTTCTGGGAATTTATTCAAACAAGCATAAGCTTTTCTGTGTAGCAGCTCCAAAGCAGATCAAAGTCCTCATCAGGCAAAGGTTATCTCTCTGAAAAAGACCATGTTTGGTTGAAATCTGAGCAAAACAACCCACAGAGGGAGCATCAATCTAATGAGAGATTGTTCTTCTCTTTCCCATTGCCTTGGATATCTGGTCTAACACCTGGTGACTTGTCTTTACAGAATTCACTGCTGCTGCTTTGCACAGATTAGGAATCTTCCCAACACCATAAGAGTCAAAGCAGGGACTGCCAGCACATAAAGATTTCATTGATTGCACTTCAAAGACATACTATCCTTTTATCCCTTGCGTATGCCAGTGACAACACTCAGACGACCTGGATGAAGCATTTGTTTTAATGTTACCTTTTTATATTCTCATGTCATGAGTTTAAATATTTCCATGACATGTGCTATGATGGTAGCTGACTGTGGAAAAGAGAAGACATGGCATAGCCACAAGGTAACGAGTTAAAGTTTAAAGGCTCCAAATATTATAACAGGATGGGTGTGAAGAAGTTGCCTTCACCTGTACACACACATGTCAGCCTCCATCTCCATTTCTGAAATTCTTTTCTGAAATCACTCAAATCACATCAAAGAACAAAACAAAACAAGACAAGTTTATATGGCTATAACAAGTGTATAGCCATGCTAGCAGCTAGTGAGAATGTAATTCTTGCAACAAGCCAGAAGACAACATTGTTGCAGATATAAAACAAATAGAGAAACAATATTTAGACCCACACTGAGACAGAAAGTAGTAAACTAGGGCTGGATGGTACTAAAGAAAAGACTATGCTGTCAGGTCCTTGTCGCCATTTTTGGAAATCTCAGCTCTATGTTAACATATGCAACTGTAAGTCATACAATGTCAGGCTAAGCTGTGCTCATATGAGCATGTTCACTTGAGTACAGTTAACATACATATTGCATAACTACTATTTAATATTTGGAGGAGCTGGAAGGAAGTTAAATTTCTTGGAACCAGGTGGTGATGGCACCAGTTGTGTTTTGGATAGTGGTTCAAACTAAGAGGCTTTATATGGCTGAAAGTATTATGAAACACAGCTAAAACTTTATCTGTGTCTGAGTAAAGTAAAAGGCTATATTGCTCGAGTAGTTAATTTAATAAGTAATTTTATGCATTGCTTTTTAGGTGTGACATTTGGTTTATGATTTACAGTGATGTTTATTAATTTTTGATGAAATAAATTACATTACAAGATCAGCAACAATTAGACCCAAAAGACCTGAACACCATAGGTAAGTTTTTAAAAGGTTTATTCTCTAAAAGGTTTAAAATCTAAATCCTTAATCCAAATACAGCACAGACTCAAACACCATAAGCAGTCACAGATCAGAGTAAACCCAGGTTCCAAAATCCTATCCTATCCTAACCCCATCTAGTGCTCACAAGCAGTATCCAGTAAACACATTCAGTCTACAAATCCAAAATTCAAATCCCAGAAGCCAGTCCATACAGGAGCATCAGGTTGACTTACAGAGCCTATGGAGGATGATGCAGAGTCAAAGGTCAGGAGCAAAACCAGGTCAACAACAATAGAGATTTAAACAGGCTGGAGAGTGGAAGCACCTACTGCAGCAAACAATCTGGCAGTGCATGAGATAAAACCGGTTAAAAAGTCAGGTGTACAGGTGTATTAAACCAACACAAAGGGGAACCACAGGTGCAGAGAGGAAAACAAGCCAAGACTGCAAACAGCCAGGAAAGAGCAAGTCAGGAGCACGACCATAATACACCCAAAATAGCACAAACAAACATTTGTCTGTATCTCTGTCTGCATTTTTGTTCTTAAGACCAGAGATACTGTAGTAATTACTCTGAAGTCCACACCACTTGGGAACATCTCTTAGACTGTATATCTGTGCTATAACGTTTTCTCCAGCAGGGCAGCTCTTAGAATCTGAACTGAGACTCTAGCTTGATATTTGTTTTAGCAAATTAAAAATTTAAACCACGATCACACCTCTTAACATTTGCATGAGTGATCACACACACCGCCCCCTCAGGCATTTGCACACATGTGCATGAACACATTCACACAGCAAATGCAAGCAGTGGCAAACAAAGGCACATGTGCAAATGCATTAGTGCAGTCATGCAGACACAGGCACTACAAACAAGCACAGATTCCCTGTCAGCACTCTCCCTCAGCCTCTCTCTTAGTAAAATACACACACACACACATATGGAGGGAGAGTTTGTGCCAATCCTGTCCTCTCTCTGGTCTATTTCTGAGGCGACGAGAAAATGATCAAAGCTATGCGATCAGACTCCAGGAATGACCTTCTAACTGTCTCAGGTGTCTCTTACACACACGCAAATACGCTTGTATTTATGCAGTCAACCTCCTAGACATACAGTACTACCTATATGAGGGAAAACATACTAAAAAACATTAGTCTGCATAAACCGCCTGTGTCTCATGCCACATTAGTGTCTGTATACCCTGTCCCTCCTTAAATCCCTCACCATGTCTGGGGTGTAGAGATAAATTTAAGAGGAGCTGGCTATAGGGACCTGTTGGTGTCAGGTATCCGCAGCTTGCACAGCATGTCAGCAATTCTTCCTCACATCTTTTCTCAGTTTCTGTTGCTAATTGTATCCCCTTCATCTCCAGCTCGTCAGTCCAAGCACAGACAAAACAAACCATTTTTCAATATTCCCTACTCATCATTTCTGTCTTCATACATACAGTTGTTTACAGAATAAACTGAATGAATGTCACGTAGCTGCTGCAAAAGCCATTGCCAGAGGTAATAAAACACACACACACACACACACACACACAAGATCAAACTGCACTAATCTACCACTAACTTTGGGATTTTTATTAATGGAATAGGTTGATTTTCTCTTCAGAGAAACTTTAGATTTTAGATTTTATCAATACTTTAAACAATATAATGTATTGACCGTGATACGTATATGAGAAGAGTAAAACAAACATTCAAGCCTGCCCAAATTATAGCAAAATATGCCCTATTGTTGTACACTGGAGTAACTAAACCCTTTCATTTTTATTGTCTGTTTTCTAATAAGTCATACTGTGTTATTAATCTACAGGGGTGCTCTTATTCGTGTACATGACAGAAGAAGCAAAACAAAGCCAAGGCTGTGCAATTTATGGCTATGCAGTTGTCTACAGTGCAGTAGAAAACAACTCAGTGGCCAAATAAGGTCACAGCTGTGGAATCTTCACAGTAGTAGGCTGTAAAATGTAAATATTCATCCTTGGTTATCACACAGTGGAAAAATACTGTGGAGCAGCAAGTAGGAAAAAGTGAAATGATGTAGCAAGTAGCAAACATCAGTATGATGTCACTTTCAGTCTTCCACAACATAAATTACACACACTTACATGGTCTTTGATGTTAGCCTCTGCAGAAACATGAGGCTGCCAACCGTCTGCAGCCATCTGGGCATCTCACCCACCAATTCCTCATACTGATCTCTGTTCCTGAGTTGGCTCCCTTCATACAGTCCCGCTCATGGGACAGTTGGCTTCATTATCATCACCTGTCTGAGTGTTTTAGGCAGCAAAACCATGTCTGCTGTACAGTTTCCTGAACAGAAGTAAACACAGTTGAGCTACATTGATAGATGGATGGATACTGTAGATGCTTAAGATAGCATATCATAAAAACTGTATGTATACAGTGATGAGTGAGTGTGTATATGTGTGCAATAGAGAAGTTTACATCTTAAGCAGTTCTATAAATATTCAGAGGAGATGTGACTCTAGTCAATATCTCAGATTTCCCTCCTTCACACTCTCACACACATGCAGCTTTAGATATTGGGTCACAGTCTAGTTGAAAAGGCCTTGGTCAAAAACTCCTTTGGTGTATCACCATTACAAAGATGTGTTAATAGTTATAGTGGTCTCCAAGCTAACAAACATCTCTTTCTTCTTGCAGTTCATTCTCTCAGCTGTTTCAAGGCTCTGCTGATGACTTTTGGCTCAACCAAACCAGGACCACACATACACGGGCAATGTTCTCAATTTCTGACCTAAAGAAATATTTTCACTAAAGGATTCTCACAGTCAGCAGCAAGTTGATAAACCTGCAAGAGTACAATACCTTTCAAGTGTACACTACACAAAGTGATTCTTCTTCCAGAAACACAGAAACTCCTCTCATAAGCTATTTAACAGGGCCTGTTTTATTTAATGCATCACAACTATCCTCTTCCCCATCTTTCTTTCTCGCCTCCGCTCTCACCTCTAGTGTATTTGTGGTCTTTTCCCTTCTTAGTCAAGTCATGCATCAGGCAGCACACAGGTGATAAATGTTTCCAGGTCACCTCTCCTGTCTCCGGGGGTCAGGGAGAAGGTTTCTGCAATGACAGCAACAACACGATCACTTGGCTGAAGAACCAGAGTTGAACCTCCTGACCTGCTCAGCCCCTTATTGTCTGTGCTCCATCAGCCTCTTTCTTTCTTTCCAGATAGCACCATCCACAAAAGACACCTAAACATGAGCCACACACCAACTAGATTCAAAGTGAGCTGTTCTTGTAATAAAGGGACAACCATTAGACAACAACTAAATCCAAGTTACTAATGTTCTATGGCAGTGGTTCTCAAACTATGGTACACTTGTGGTACTCAGGTTCCCTCTAGTGGTACGCAGGAACACCTGAGAATTTTTTACAAAAATTAAATAACACCATTAAGGACACACTATTATAGTTTACAGGTGAACTGTCTCCACTCAAAGCACAACGTCAGACTTTTACACACTTTACATCTCCATAAACATTATTAACACCATTAGAGTCACAACACAGCATCCCAATCTCTCAGGCTGTTTTTACGCACGGTCACATGGACAGAAACAGCCTTATTCACAGACATCGCTGAAGTCTAGTCG
>JAUMHL010000005.1:15768569-15788467 GCA_032362345.1 Sandelia bainsii
AACGTTGAGGAAAGAGGGCGCCCACTTGAGAACCCAGAGAGGCGTCATCACTCAGTTGACCATCCCACAGAATCCAACCTGCAGGTCTCACATATGCAAGTAGGGATATTAACACCTAGTCCTATGAAACAAAACTAACAAAACTCTTCAAACACTGATATGTAAAGAATAGGGCGAAGCTGTAACATGATGCAAAATTTCCCTCTCATGTCCCTTTAAAAATAGTCACCAATGAGGATCTATGCCAAGGGGTTTCCATTGCCTTTCACACTTCCCAAAACTTGCCCAATGGTTGAAAGCTTAAAACAGATTTTGGAAAAGAAAGCATTAGAAGTAGTGTTTTCTGAGTTTAGTACTCACAGACTGAGAACATGTCTGATGTGATTTCTCCCACAGAGCAGCTAACAAAATCCAGCTGTCCATAGGAGCAGTTGAAATATGCTGTGCTGGAGCTGTTGAACATCATGGTGGCCGGATTGCGCACTTCACTGCTGTTCACGACTTTCCACATCTGACTGCTTGAATTCCTACTCACATTTACATTAAACATCATCTTGGTCTCTGGGTACCCGCCATGTGAGGCACATGTCACTAGGCAACCAAAGCCATGGTTGTCGTCTACACAGTACATGGCAAATGTAGGTTTGCTGTAGCTGGCTAGAAGAAAGATAGACAGAGACGAAGTTAAACACTTACAACATAATGTTGTGTTTAACCTTTAAGACAATCAAATGACATTTTTAAATGTTAAATTCAACATAATCATACCTGTAACACTTAGGTGTATGGAAGTTGTGGCAGTTTTCAGGTCACTGTACCGGATATGGCACTGATAATCCCCACTATGTGAGATGTTCAGTCTGTGCATGTGCACAGCTCTCTCACTGCGGTCCACTCTTGTGTTTTCCCATGGTTTGGTTTTCTCTGGCATATATCTTCCTTCATAGTAGCCATTCACAAATGTGTTGTCCCTTTGTAGGTAGATGAAATTAACTGTCCTTTGTTTGTCAACATTGCACGGAAAAGTCACATTTCCACCAATCTCCCCACTGATTTGAATGACTTCAGCACTTTCTAGAAAAGAAAAGTAAGCAGGAGTAATGGGTTAGGGCAAGCTGGGAAATATTATATTGAGAAAACATTGGCATACAATCTGAATGTCTGATTTGGTAGCATTTTCATAAACTACACAACATTTAGTTGACTAAATGTTAGCATGGACAGATAGCAGTAATATGATATGATACAGTTCTTGCATTATGCTGTGGGTGGGTGTGAAGGTCAAGGGTTTTTATTTAGTGTTTTATTGAGAGTCCCGCTTTATGACGCACTAGACTAATCTCAGTTCCTCTTTATCCTAGCTGCCCTTTTCTTTTGTGTAAAATGCACAATTCGTGGTGTCCCTTTCATGTTTAACCTGGTCATGTTTAGTCTGATCTAAAGGTCATCATTTTAAATGTGGTGTTACAGTAAGCTAAAGGTTTACCTTTTCAGTATTACCTTGGATGTGGTTGTGTTTAGTAATTGAATCAATGTTTTAGCTCTGTTTTGTCCACCAGCACCTGAGAAAAATGTCTATGTCATGGGCTTGCTAGAGATTCATTTTTTTCACCAGAAGTTTGGTGATGGGCAGCTGACTTGCTTTTGTTTCATCACATCTGTTTTACCGATAATATGAATGGGGGAGATGAGGGAAAAGGAAATGCCATAGTTCAGGAACAGTTCAGGAAATACACTTAGATGCCTTCTTGCTGACAGTTAGAAAATGGATACCACTCAGAGCAACAACATGAAAACATGGGAAACAACGTGTCTGGCTCAGTTTTCCAGGTAACTTGTTACCTTGTCTTACTGGTTACTGTAAGAGGCAGTATCTAACACTGATATTTTCATGTGAGATCAAGCTTAGTACTTAGTATCACTAGTCTGTGTTCATATAATCTCCTTAGATAAACAACTGGTTTCACTTTAAAATCCAGATGAAAGTATAGTTGTCGTTGCACTGACAAGAGAGAACTGCTCACCTGTGGCAGAAAAGGCCCACATTGCAGTCGAAACCAGAGCCAGCAGCCAGAGCCTTGGGTTTCTTGGAAGACAGGAAGAGAATAACACAACAATAATTGTTTACATTGTTAAACCCATTGCTTTTTGGTTCTGTTCCAAGAGATACTTGAGAGATAGTTGAATTCACTGCCTCATTATGTGCTCATAATGACTGAAATGGGACTGGACTTGCTTCCTTCCCTGTCACCAACTGTGATTCATAAGAATGTGAATACATTTCCATGACGTGGTTCATATAAATAGTTCCTCCTGGAGCAGACTAACGACAGCTAAGAGAAAAACAGCTAACAACATTAAAAGTCAAAACATGCAGCTTAGGTACATTGGTGACTCTAATTACATTGAATGGTTGTCTGAGTCTGTGAGACCATGAGTGATAGACTGATGACCTGTCAAGGGTGCACCCCTACTATCGCTCTAACCCTTGAAAAAAGAATAAGCAGTATAGCTAATGTATGGATTGATGGTTAGATTTACATCTCTACTTTGCATTAACTTGTCAGTAATTGGATTACTTTAGTATTACACTACCCAAGGTCATGTTTTAATTAATAATTTATTGTATTATACTGTTATAAACAGGGTTCAGACAAATTCCAAATACTTAAGAAATGATTCATATTGTTATAATGTAAACTGCTGACATCTCAGAAGAATTATTTAAAAAATGAAGAGCACTTACTGAACATACTTTAGGTTGCAACTGGATACCTGTTCAAAAAACAAAGAAGTTAATCATTGTGACAGGATTGATTGCGTTTTCATTCAATTTCAAATCTTTCAAATCAGTGAGGAATAGCATTAATCAGGCAGAAATCCACTGATGTGGCAAGTTTGTGGTAGAGCACTCATGCAGTGAACAATAATGGCCTGTGATGCAGAGAGGCTTTTTATTGGTTGTCTGTGCATTAGATGTGAAAGCAGGTACTTTGCTCTAAATTAGCAGATGAACAGTTGATTCAACAATTGATCATTGTTGTCATAATGTGGTACAACACTATATATACACAAAAAAATTATATTATCTGTAATATAAGACTGACCCCAGTCTTGAGTGCGAAATAAGCTCTCTCATTTTGGAAGAACACACCCAAAAGTGTTTTTAACAAACTGCAAATTCAAGGAAAGTCCCAGTGAGTAGTATGAGAGACTGCTTGTTTCTGTTGTGCAAGGGGTGTATTCCTGTACCTGCTTGGGGAATCACTTCAGACTTCTGACAGGACTTCAAATTTTCTATTATGTAAGGGGTATTATAGAAACTAAGTTCTGAAAGTATCAGATAATTTATAGTTTCGGTTATAGTTATAATATACTGTATATGTATATACTTTCCTCTTACTTTACTATAAGACAATTTAACTACTGTATCTACAGGGCCTGCTGAGTGACCCATAGCCCCAGAAATTTCCCAAGAGAAAAACAATATCTAAATTCTTTTAGTTGTGGTTGACTTTGGTATAACAGGACAAATAAAAACAACAATGAAAGCTTTCTGCCAGTCAAACATTTACACTTTTTGTCTTCTTAGACAACTGGTCTAATTTAATCATACATACACGTCATTTGTAGAGATTATGTAGACTGATTTCACTCCCTTGAAAAAGTTATTTGTATTAAAACTTTGCACTAAAACTCGAATTCTCTGAATTTAAATAAAAAAATTACTGGAAAAGAATAGAGGGCTTCAGGGAAAACACCACTTCATACACCACGTGTCATGATGACTGGCCTTACAGCATGTGTCCTGAACAGAAACCACAACAGAGGGAATTCCCAAAGGCAAAGTAATTACCTAAAGTACTCTACATGGTTAAGTTTCAGGAAAGGTGATACCAAATAGACAGAGAAAGTGATATTAATAACCTTGGAATTCTTGATCGCTCATGAGACTAATATAAGCAACAGACATCATGCCTTCTACAGTATTGCTCAAATGTGACTGAGTAATCTTACTAATTCTGGTGACTCTATCTCTTGTTTCCTGTGCATATTAATTATCCAATCTAATATAATAGCTCTGTTGCACTGAGTGCAATCTTTGTGAGAAAGTCAGAGTTGTCAGAGGTGTTTTAATGTATCATATTGCATTATATCAAAAGATATTCCTACTTTTTGTTAATTTATGTAAGGAGTGAGAGGTGAATTCGATGAACTGTATGCATTGCATATAAGTAATACACAAAGTTAACAGGCCAATCAAACAATGAGACTGTAGTAGTGTGGGGATTCCCACATGACGTAACCTAATTTGTAATGTCTGTCTTGACCTGTATTGTTTCAGTGCATGTGTATGCCTGTTAGGATTTGTCGACTATGAAACCAAATACATGCCCCACACATTTAGTTTCACATCAATTAAATGTGAGAGTTCTGTGACTCTCATGCATAAAATAGAAAGGGCTGCAAATAATTGTGTAGTGTGAAACTGCTTAAATTGAAGCAAGAGACTTGCGGCAGGAGAGATTTATTGGTTTAGCAGCTACTGCTACACAGTGGCTCTCACTATTTAAGAAGAACAAAAAAACATCCTGGCTTTCCATTTCCGTTCTCAATGATGCAAATAAAGGATTAATTACAATGTAAGCTCACAAAAGAGTCATATACTGTACATACTGACATACACTGTGTAGTGGAATACCGTCTCTTAATCAAATATTTGCTGATAAATAACACCTGCTAATGCACGTAGATGCTAAAACTTATCTGTAATGTTTATGACTTCTGCTGAACACCATAATCCAGTAACTCAAACATTTGTAGTGCACTTGAAATCAAGCTTTTGCTGTGAAGGTTTTGATTTCGAGAACATACACATACAGACACACATAAATATCAGATATTCACCTGATTTCTTTCATACAGAAAATGATGTTAATACATAAGAATGTTCCTTCCTGACATTAACATGAAATGGTGTTATTATCAAAATGACAAAAATAATTGTTTACAAATCAGACAAGAAATCAAAGAGGCAAAACAAACTCTTACCATTTTGCTGTCTTGCTCTCACTCTGGTGTGAAAGAATGAAGGAAGGGACTTCCTCTTCAAGCTAACAAGCATAAAGGGTGGAGCTGTGAGTCATTTGGCTTTTTTTTTAACAAGTCCTGTTTTAGATGAGCTCTAGTTGAAAGCTTGAGTTATTTCACACATAAGACAAGCACCTTGAATAAGGTTTACACAGAATTGTGTTCTGTTGTGCGTGGGTATGTATGTGGATGTGTAGTGTACATCAGCTTTTATTACATTTCTGGTGTTGTCACAAAAGACACTATTTAGGTTTACAAACTTCCCTGTTTGATTACCAACTCAGATCATGTGACTTTAATTCTTTGGAAGATATAGCAATAATTTCCCACGGCAACAACCACAATAACAATGATAATAACAATAATAATAGATTCAACAATAGAGTTGTTGTTGGTTTTGATATGATGATTTTTGGAATACATCACAATTAATATAATTGCTTAAGTTGCAAAAAAAATGCTTAGTGCGGTGGAAGAGAAAACTGAAGTTCAGAGTTGACCATAGTTTAATGACCCGATCAATGACCACCACATAGTCTTCCTTTGGACATGGCGTAACTAAGCCACAAGCAAGGGCATACTGTAGTCTTTACTCATTCTTTAAACTACATGTAAAATTTGCTTCAGTGGTTAAAATTTGTCAAAAAGTTTAGCCATATCAAGCCATATCAAGATGTTTGTAAAGGGCAGGACCTGTGATAAAAACTATGATCTTGGAGATTACTGAAGATCATTACACCTTAAATAAATTCACAACAAATGGGAAATAATTACATGAGAAGTGGAACCAATGCATTTCCTTACTGTGAGAAACCTTTGGTTTTCAGTTTAGGTTAGTCTTTTCAGAGACAATATGTGTGCTATAGTGAATTTCTACTGTAAAAGGTCAAGATTAAATTGATACAAGGCAATAATAAACCTGTCACTGTCTAGCTGTTTTGGGGTCATACTATGTCAATAAATATTTAACCTTATATTATTAATACAATGAATTAATAATATTTTACCTTTTGCTCCATCCTGGCACCAACGTGGGCACTGCTCATCTTCCACATGATGAGGTCAGTGTGGTGCGAATTTGTGTGTGGTTTCGAGTAAGGTGGATGACTGTGAACTGTGGTCTCTTACAGTTTGTTGCAGGTGTTGTGCTATTTTCTTACTGTATACTCCCACATCTGGTTTGATCATAACAGCTCCACTGCTAACCACAGAGTGTTTCATATTCATGTTTTGATTTATGTTCTTCTGTTACGTTGTATGAAGCATCTTGTCACTTTTTCAATCTGCTTTGTAATGTAATGATCAATTTTCATTGTCCACATTCATTCCTCCCAATCACCATTCAGAATATTTATATATTTATATAAGTCTTTCTGACTTACAATGTGTAATAATGCCTTCCAGTATAAGCTCACAGTGGGTGTCTTTGAACTCTGGTGGCCTTTTTATAGCTCCTACGTTCTCTATTTCAACTTTCATTGACCTCACAACACTTTCCGCTGAAGTAAAGGAAATGTGGCTATGACAGAAATGCATATTTCATCAGTACACATCCATATCCACATTTGAAAAGGGGTCTATCCCAGGTGGATGGAAAGCAGGAAAATGTTCTGGATGGGGCTCAATAGTCAGCGTCAAGCGGTAACTGAGAGTAGTAATCCCCCATTGCACCTGGCAAAAATGCCTTTGGACTCGACAATACAGTGGGTGAGGAAGAGGGTAAATAAAACGTTGCTGTTATTAAGGGAAACTGTTTAATTTCTGAATGTAGTCACAACCACAGAATTTAGGGAAGATCCACAAAGAGGTTTTCCCGGGATTTCCAATGGACATTTATCATTTTGAAAAAAACTCTAACTTAGTCATGGTAAATCAAAAAGTAATGGAACAAAGGATTTTGCCCTCTGTACGCCACAATGAATTTGAAATGAAACTCTAAAGATGTGAGGAACATCAAGACTTTCAGCTTTAATTCAAGGGGTTTGACAAAAGTGTGGCATCAACCATTCAAGAATTAAAGACATTTTCATACACACACACACACACACACACACACACACACACAGATAGATAGATAGATAGATGAATTTGCTGGCCAGCGGGCATTATGTTGGAAGAAAGACTAATAATGATCATGATGAGATCATATCCACAGTCAAATCATTCTGAAACTGAAGAAATGAACGACAAATCTGAAAAATGCTCCACAAAGCAGATGCACAATACTTCTGTTAAAAATAACTTCACAAGAAAATATGGAGGCCTACATGATGCTAAAGCTCTGCTGTTGATAACTGTCTACCTGTCAGGGAATGTTATTCACACTTTAGGACCTGGATGACAATGTGCGTTGCTCCCAGAATGGGCTATTATTTTGAAATTTAATTTTAGTTTATGTTTAATTTTCTGTCAAATAGAAAACATTTTATTTTTTGTTCTTTCATAGAAAGAGTTTGGGCAGCTCGACAGAGTTTCCTTTTTACCTGTATAAGGCAAATGACATAAATAAAACTGTTTGTATAACAAAGGAATACCAGTAACTGAATTGTTTTGTATGTATACGTGACTTTAATCTGAATATTAAATATTAGAATAAAATCCTTTGGAAATAAACTCAGATGTTTACAGATAAATCTGAGTCTTACACTCATGATTGACAGACGCTTCCTGGCTGTGCGTAAGTAATGGCGTAAGTAAATTGCGTAGGATTCTAGTTCCGTTGTGTCACGTGGTACACAAGTTCGTAGTTGCTACCTGGTAACCACGAAGCATAATCTTGGAGAATATATACAGACACGAGCAACAGATTGCTAAAGCCTCTGTCCATGGATTAAGTTACAAAAAGCTCCGACAGTGGTGGCATATCGGTATGAAACCAGAGTTTATATTAGTCTGCTACCGTGCTGAAGTCAAGCTAGCCAGCTAAAGTGCTTCAGTTTAATTTTCATAGGCAGTAGGCTAACATTAGATAGCTAGCTGATGCTACTATTTCTCCTCTCCCATAGCCATTGATAAAGACAACTTTAGTAGTGCACCATAACGTTGCTATCGTGTTTTAGTAATGGCTATGGAAATAGGACAAGCTGCTTGAACAAATAAGACTGGCTAAACCCATGCTAGTTAGGTAAAGTAACGTTTGTTCAGGGCTAGCACACATACGATCGTAGCTAGGCTAGGTTAGCTGTTTTGGTAATGATATCAGCTTTGATAGTACTGGTCAAACGCACTCTTCAGAGACACTAAAAGTTAACATGTCTGCAGTCCTAAACCTTTTAGGGCAAAGACAGTGAACCAGGGAACTTGAAACGGGCATATGGGTTGACTAAGGTTAATCTATTTTAAAGTTGATCTGCTTATTTGCTTTCGGGTTGACAGAATACAAAATTACATCAGGTTAAAACGTAAACGACGCCAGGTGTAGCTAACTGAAGTTATGCTGCCTTAGATGCAGCGTCAGAGCTCGGATATTTGCGAATTAGAACTTGAAAGTGATAGAACTGCCGACGATCCGACTGGCAAACTCGCACGAAAAAAGTAGATAGTTTTAAGAAGCCAGGTTGCACGATGCTGGAACACTTGAAGATTTTAAAATAGAGAACTGACTGTAGGGATAGCGTTGATACTTAAAAACAGTCAATTTGTGAAAGTATCTACTTAACATAATAACTACAATTAAACCATGTGTTTCTTTCCGGTTTTATTTTTGTTTTTCTCATCAAACTGTTTTAGCTGAAAGATGCCACACAGTTCAGAAGATGCTCGTAAGAAGTTTATCCTGACCACAATTGGAAACTTCCATGGGATACAGCCTTTGCCGTCTTTGGCTGACAGCCAAGAGCTGAATAACTTCTTGGACGATGGAAATGAATTTGTTCTGTCCATTATCAGACATGATAATGACCTTCATTTGTCAAATAAGGTAAAATGTCAAATGATGAAAGTTCCATTACGATGTAAAAAGGATTTCTCTGTGAAAAAAAATAAATATATATTTTTATTTTTTAACCAATGGTTGCTAAACCACAATTTACTAACAATAAGCTATTGTTAAAACACATAATAAATATGATAACCATAATTTATTCTATAGCAATTCCATGATGTACAACTTATTTTTCATTTATGCATCATCTTTAAAAGTAGAATATTCATGATTGTGCTGTACAGTTAGCTGTCATGTTGATTTGAAAATGAAACAGTGCTTTTTTTTATTTATTATTTTCAACATTTAATTCTCCTTTGGCAGATTGAAGCTTCAGGGGACAGTAAAGAGAAGGTTTTGGTGTTCTTCAAACCACATCCAACGGTGATCACTGAAGATAACCTTCACCAGAGCCTGCTGATGTCGTCCATGCTGGAGTCCCCCATCAACACTTTGTACCAGGCTGTCAGACAGGTCTTTGCACCTGTACTGCTAAAGGTGAACTTGAGCTTGTGTATTGCAGAATTTCATAGCCAACGCCTTTACAAAATGGTTTCTGCTGATAGTTTGTTAAAAGATTTTGGGTGCCCAAATCTATTTGCAAAACAAGTCTCTGTTTTTCTTTTCTCAAGGATGAGCGCTGGCGTTCCGCATTTGACCCTAAGCTGGCAGACCTGCTAAATGAGCTGGAGGTTGGCCTGGGATCAGTGGTCCGTCAATATGGAGCACAACCCTCTGGCAAGAAGGGCCACATAGAGGAAGATGTCCTTGGTAATCATGAATATATTTTTGCAGAGAGAAATACACAGATCAGAATAGTAGTACCTATGGGAAGGTCATAGTGACAATTTATAGTTTTTCAAATGTAAGAATTTTGAGGAGATATACCATTATGTGCACCATTTGGTAACATGTTTTGTTAGTATGTATGGAAGGTAAGTGTTTATGACAGGTGTATATATTCATATTAATTGATGTTTTATTTGTGAAAAAGTGCATTCTTACTGCCCAAAGATAGATGGTTTGGATAGATGTTGATTTTCTATTCTGTACAGGCATCCTGACTCCCAGTGATGAGTTCCAGTACTGGGCTGAGCTATCAGAGTCTGCAGAGAAGAACAGTCTGAGAGAAAGGGCGGCATATTTCACTGAGCAATTTAAACCCATACAAAAGGTACCTGTGCTGGCAAACTATTATGTTCATTTCATATATTCATGTATATTAATTTTTACATGAAAAATAAGAGTACATTTGAATTATTTGATTTACTACATATCATTTTGTGTGAATATATGGGTGTTTGTAAGTAAAATTTTTCTAACATGTGAAAGAAAATTTGTTAGTGTACTAAGCAGTAATTCCAAAGATAAGTTAGTCAAAGACAGCTATCATGTCTTTGTATCTTTTGGAATAGTTTGAAAACCTTCAAATTGTTGTAACTTCTCTGGAAGCTGATGTTTTACTTTGCAGTGAGTGAGAAGGAGAACAATAAAAACGAAACTAACACACCAAACTATCTCTCTGCCTGTTTTTCCACCAGGAGTATGGTGGTCTCGATGGCTTGTCTATGTCTGATGTTGGAGATCTGGTGGAACAGAGCAGAGACACTCTGGATGATGTATGGCGGCAGACTGACTATGAGCCTTATCCAGAGTCACGCATGGTTCGACTCATGGATGTCATCGGTGGGACTGTCTTACACTAACACAAACCAAAATTAGGAAATGAAAATAAATATTTGCTGATGTTTTTATTATACTATGTGTGCCAAGACTTGTTACAAAGATTCTTCTCTTACTCTGGTAATTGATGAAGTGCACATCTTTTGAGAACTGAAACCAAATTTGTTTTCCTAAGAACCTGACAGTACTATATGTATATACAGTGGTTCTTGAAAGTTTGTGAACCTTTTAGAATTTTCTATTTCCACATAAATACGTAAGTCATAAAGGTAGATAAACAAATCAGACAAAAAAACAATTAAATCTTACTCACTTGTATGGCATATGTATGTGAATCTCTAGGATTATCAATTAATTTGAAGGGGAAATTAGTGTCAGGTGTTTCAGTCAATGGAATGACAGGTAAGAACCTGGGAAGCCCTGCGTTATTTAAAGAAGAGAGAGATTTCTGACGACATTAGAAGAAGAGTTGAACATTGAAAGCAAAAAGAATAGGCAGATCATGTACAAACGGAGAACATGCAACACCATTGTTACCCTCCCCACTAGTGGTCAACCAACAAAGATCACACTAAGAACAAGGCATGTAGTAGTTCAGGAGCACACAAAGAACCCCAGGATAATGTTAGGAAACTAAATGCATCTCTCTTAGTGGCTAATATCAGTGTTCATTAGTCCTTTACCAGTAAAACATTAAACAACAATGGTTTGTATGACAGGAAGGTTAATACTCTTCAAAACATTACTGTCTGTAGTTTTCTCAAGGCCATGTGGATTCTGGAAAAATGCTCTGTGGAAGAAGGAGATCAAAGTAGATTTTTTTGTCTTGAATGAGAAGTGTTATGTTTCCTGAGCCTAACGCTATATTTCAGCATAACAATCATATCGCATATGTGAAACATGGTGCTGTAACATGACATGGGCCTGTTTTGCTGTCAGTGGACCAGGAAATCTTTCCATCATTGATGAAGCTATGAATTTTGAGTTATGTAAGCAAATGCTGGAGGAAAGAGGTATCTATCCATGAATCGAAGCTCAACAAAAAGCGGATCATGCAGCAAGACAACATCCCTAAAAACACAAGTCTTTATACAAACAAACTGTTAAAATGGCTGAGTCAAATTCACAGTCTCAAGCAAATGAAAATCTAAATGCATTTTCATCAGTGCTACTGACATCCTATAATGACTCTAATCTGAAAAAACATTGCATTGCCATCAACTAAAAGGGGTTCAGCAGTCTAAAGTAATTTGTGCATGTGTAACGTTTCAATATATGATTTGTGCTGAAGTTTTGTTTTCCTTTCTTTTTGTGTTTGTTTACTTATACATGAACAAGGTGGATCCCTTGGAAGGTATGTCCAGAGGAGCTTAAGTGGTCTTAAAATTTTTGAGGAGCCATTTGTATCTATGAGGGAGAACCTGAGAATGGGTGTTGCCATCTGTGAGCAGTGGGTGCTAGCCTGTGAGCACCTGACTGGACAGGTACATTATAGAGGATGGATAATTTATATGCAGAAAATGGTTCCAAAAAGCAAAACTTTTTTCCCTTAAAGTGGTGAAATGCCTCACTAAAAACATCTAAAACCCATCTTCATTTTGTTTGAAGGTTGTCAGTTGTCAGTTTGATTTTGATAAACACTGAATATATAATCTGTTCAAATATATCATATTTCATTTTCTCAGGTGTGGAAGAGACATGCACCCCACTCTTGGAAGGGAAATAAACACTGCCCTCAAACCCTTTATTGCATTGCAAAGAGACTGGATGAGGTAAGTTATGGTTCACGCTCATAAAACATTTTATGTGAAACAGAAAAATGTGCTTATTTCTCCTTTTTCATATGATGCTGTGCTACACTGGTCAATTGCTAAAAATACATCAGCATGTATCCTTTTATTAGTGTTTTAGTTGTTTCTGTATTTCACATTTAAGACAAATTTCCACTTAATATTTTTTTTTACCACAAAATGAGGAAGGAAAAGTAAACCATAAAGTGTCTGATCTTATGTTTTTTTTAAGTGTCTCTTTTTAATGTATATTAACAATTTCTTAATTCATAGTTCTCCTTGTTAATCCAGAAGCTAAATGATTCACATAACATAAACATCCATGAAACCTTCATATACATAGATATGGTGTAGGTTACTCTGGTCTTTAGGATGGGGGACCATTATTAACAAATTCTGACTTATTTTACCTTGAAATGTAGAGTAGGGTTGGTGGTTCGACTCTGCTTCCTTCCAGTTCCTGGCAACATATCCAAGTGTCATTGGACAAGATACTGAACCTCCAACCTTTAGTGCTTTAAGAGGTCTGCCTGTCCACAACAATTTTGCCAAGGGGAAGTCAGTCAGTGTTAGCAGACTAGGATCATTCACTTGTCACCTCTTTGCACTGCTTTTTTATCCTGCACACTGTCTTATATTTTTTCATAAAATCATAACATTTCCCTTGTGATTGGAATGTTAATTGTGGCAGTCTGAAACCTGCCCTCATGGCATTTTCCATTTAAGGTTTTTACAGGTGTGTGTGTTTGCCACACTTTTGGACATCCCTGTTGTTTTGAATCTTTAATATTGTGTGTCTTCTGTTTCCCATGAACACAGTATCTCAGAGTTTTTGCTACAGTGGAAATGTCAGTAGGATGTTTTAAGTCATATTATTAACTCTTGTGAGCCTGATAATCATATGCTGTGGATAACTGACATGTAAATAAACTTTCCCTGTTTACCAGGTGGTGACTTTGCATGTGGTTCATGAGAAACTGTTGCGTTTGCTACCAGGAGGGAAGCAACAGGCTGTGACTGCAGATCGTGTGTTTGAACCTTTTTCTGGACTCAACCCTCTTCACTATAACCCTTACACTGAGGTAGTTGTAGAGACTTGTGCATGTGTACAATATGTGTGAATGTGTGTGTAAGACTTGCATGTCATGTCTTGTTTAATTACAATACCTGTTTGGTGGCAGGGGATACTGTAGTATGAGTGAGTGGTGATTCTTCATTGGTTGTAGAATCAACACTTCCGACTAATAACTCAGACTAAACACTTGCAAGCCAATTTAAGCGTGTTGTGAATGCCTCTTTTTAACCTGTTTATCTCACTGCATCTACATACGTATGTTCTAGGCTTAGTCTATGACTGTTGTATGTTTTTTGTAGCCTCTTTGGAGAGCAGCAGTGGCTCAGTTTGAGCACCTAATGGCTCCATCAGAACAGGAGGTTGCTGGCACACTAAAGAGCTATATTGCAGATGTACAGGACAACCCACAGCAGGTAGTGAAACATATAATTTGAGCTCAATTTGTAAGATATTATGTATGTCTGTGTATGGAATATTATATTGGATGTGCCTGTTCATGTGTTTTCATGTCTGTCAAGCTGTTGCAGGTATTTCAAAAGCACAAGGAGTTGATCAAACGTCCGACCATTAGCAAAGAATTGCAGTCAGAGAGAGAGACCCTACTGGCCAGACTACTGGATTACAACAGGGGTACATAGTTCTGTTTCTAATGTCTGTTTGTTTTGGTGCCAGAGAGTTTTTGTATTTAGATACAACAGCAGAATACGTAACATTTGAGTTAACCCTCACAAGTTTCATACTTCTAGTTCTATCCTGCAGCAGAATAGTGTCAGTAGTGAAAATTGCCGTATTTACTTTATGTAAATGTATCAGGTGTATCTACACAGAGAACATTTCAGCCACATTTTTCGTCGTTGGTTTCACGCTTATCTGACAGTACTGTGACACTTCTGTACACTGCATAAGGTGAAAGTGATAAAGTGGTAAATACTGGTGTTCTAAAAACAAGAACAAGAAGGTGGAACAGGAAGTTGGTTATTTCAATTTGGCCTGCTGATAAGGTCCACTAATCAAAGTGCTGAGGCAAAGCTTGGTGGCAACTAAATATTAAAACACAGTGCCTAAATGGCATCATTTGAGTCACAGGCATGATACACATATTTTTAGATATATTTTTATACACAGTTATCGTAATTTTGTCTGAGGGAGCCCACAATGCCCGATTCTGAAACCCCCTGGCCCAAACTATAGAATTAATATTTTTGTCTGCAATTAACAGATTTCTGTAGAAAAAGTCTGTTTTGACACATTGTTGTTCATCCTCTTCGACCCCTCTCTCCTCTATTGATTTTCTTAGGCCTGAAGGTTGGCTTTGAGAGTCGTTGCCATGGAGGCCCTGGAGAAAAGTCTGGGCCGCTCATTGGCAGGAATCTCCCAGAGGTGGTCAACAAAATTGTCTGGGTCCGACAGCTCATACATAAGGTAAGTGAGTGTGTATCTCTGGCCACCAGGTAGCATGTACTGCACTTTGTGGCTTATCATTGGGAATGAGAATTATAAACTTTCTGACAATGAAGAGAAAAGCATTAACTAATTTTTTCTTTATATTTCTGTGCTTGCTTGTTTCATTAGGTGGAGGACTCTGTCCGCATAGCTGAGGCTCTGCTCCCAGACCTGTCTGGGTTCAAAGTATTCCTGCATTTCTGTGATGACCTGTTGGAGGTTCTAAGGGTCTATGAACAGGAACAGTTTGAGGATTGGTCAAGAGATATACTTTCTGGACTGAATGATTCAAAGTCAGGGATCAGGTTGTAAACACTGGACACTGTGTCCTCAACTGATAAAACATACAGAAATCTTCAGAACAATGCTGAATTTCATATTAATTTTAATTTTTGTCATTTAAAAGTTTAGATTAATTTATATTGTATGTTTGTTGTCTGGACGGTGTCTTGGACAGCAACATACACTTTATTGATAAACTCCTTTTTATTTGTGAATGTACATATATAGCATGCTGCCTTTTTCTGCAGTTTTTCTTTTTCATGTTCATCATTACCTAGTACATAGGGCACTTTACTTCAGTGCCTTATGTACTAAAAGGGGGTGATGGATTGAGTGTAAGTTATATCCTGTCTAACTCCAGTGTGGCTGTTTCCCTCTATGTAGTCTCCAGGCCAGTAATCGTGTGATGGAACTGGACCATATCGATGGCAGACTGAAGATCCAGTACTCAGACAGACTGGTTAGTCTGCTGAGGGAGGTCAGGCAGCTCTCTGCCCTGGGCTTTCCCATCCCAGCCAAGATTCAACAGGCTGCTAATACTGCAGACAAATTCTACAGACAAGCCATTGTACTAAAACAGGTAAAGACATTGACATGCATTATCTTTGTTATAGGTTGTCTCATGTTAAAATTTTAACGATGTGTTACTGTATTATAGGTGGCGCATTTCTATAACACCATTGACCAGCAAATGATTCCTTCTCAGAGACCTATGATGCTTGGTCTTGCCTTGGCCTTTGAACAGGTCATCAAGGTACTGTCTACGCTTCACGTTTTTGTTTCTGTATTAAAGCTGTTATTATTATAATTATTATATAATTATAATAATTATTTTTGTTTATAAAATTCTAATGTTATAAAAAAAGGCTACTTGAATGTGATCTTTTTATAGTCAGTAGAGAAGTAGAGGAAGAAATAGGTAATAGTAAAAGGTACACTGAAATTTATTAACATTAAATTTATTCAACACAACAACATATTTAAAATATGAGACTTGTTGTTACCTACGCTACCAGACTAAAGTTTGGGTCTCACATGTTTTTGAAAGAAAAGCAAATTTTATAAGATCAAATTGTTCAGAAATACAGTTCACACATTGTTAATACAGCTGTCCATTAAATGAATATTTACGTAAATGTGCAGTGGCCTATCATCAGCTAACATTACTACTGTCTTCTTGTTTTCTTATGTAAGTTTATTCATTTAAAAGCATAATTGATCATTAGAAAACTCTTTTGCAATGATGGTAACACAGCTGACGACATGTATCTTTTTATAAAAAAACATGTTAATTTCTATGTGTGTCCAAACCTATGACTTGTAGTGTACAGGCTGTGTTTGGTGTAGATTTCATTTCTTGCATATAACCTTTATGCTTTTCTTTGTCAGAATCCTCATTCTCAGTCAAAGGAATTAGGTGGTAAACTGCAGATCTCTTGGGACAACCCTAAAGAGTTGGATGTTTACATTGCCAAGCTGCAGTCTGTTGCAGAGAAACTCTCTGTTGAGAACAGGAAGTTACGCAAATGGCACACTGACTTCATTGACAAGGTTGTAGTTTGAAGTTGCATTCTGACCTCAGTGGCTGTTATTTTAATTATATGTTCTTAAATTATGCAAATCTATTTCAAAACATAGTATAAGTTAAATAACTTCAAGTATGGCTCTTATATGTATTACTCTTATTATGTATTTGTGTTTACACCTTTGGATACGTTTTTCAGGTGGTGACACTGATGAACGTGGACCTACTAAGACATCAGCAGCAGTGGAAGGATGGCCTTCAGGACCTCCGAACTGGATTTGCTACTTTGGAGGCTCAGGTATGAACTTGCACATCCATTTTTTTTTTTTAATTTTCTTGCAGCATATGAAGCAGATCTTAATTCTCTGTCTGCAAAGTTAATGCGTGCATGTTTGTGTAGGGCTTTAGGTCTGATGACATGCGGGCATGGCGTCAGCACTGGAACCATCAGTTGTACAAGGCTCTTGAACACCAATACCAGACAGGACTGGAAGCTCTGAACAAAAACCTGCCTGAAATATATGTCGACCTCACTTTCAAGTCAGTACGCACGCTTTCATTTTTCAACTTTCTCTCTCACTTGTTGTGTCTGTTCACTTGTTTCATCTGTCTTTCTTTCTAATTATGCTGTTTATGTGGGTTGTAGTCTTTTTCTCTTTCTCTCACATATAGTGTATACAGTTTTTCCCCTCATCTTGAATTACTAACACTGACTTCTCACTGTCTTTCCCCACTGCTTATTTCTCAGAGCTGGCCTTGACCATTTCTCTTTTTGTTTATCTTTCTATCAGTTTCTCTCTCCTACAAACACATTAGTAATTAGTGTGGATTAAAGAATAAAACTTTTCATTTCTCATGTCCCTCTTGTGAATAGACAAGGCCGCTTGCAGTTCCGCCCTCCATTTGAGGAGATACGAGCACGCTATTTCAGGGAGATGAAGCGTTTCATCTCAATTCCCAACCAGTTCAAAGGAATCAGTGCCCAGGGAGAGGAGCCTATCTTCAGTGTCATGATTGATAGAAATGCTTCTGGGTTTGTCATTATCTTCAGCAAAGCCGAGGACCTCTTTAGTCACCTGAAGGCTATACATCACAAGTTTAAGGTGCCTGATCAAAATTAAACCATTGTAATTCATTGCATTCTGTTGCAAGCTTGCTGTTGTTCAAAACTAAACTAATTTCTAATAGTTGTAAAATAGAAGTCTATCAGTAATTTTAATAATTTTAAATATAAAGCTACTGTTAAGCTACTAGCTAGCTTAATTGGTTGACTGTTATTGCCCTTATGGCTTTACTGTGATGCTGTATTGCAACAGTGATCCATGTTATTTGTTGTTTCATTTACCTTTTCTGACCTTTTGCCCACTGAAGCAGTGTACTGTGCCATTGCCAACTATTTTCTTTGAAAGAACTTAGATTACTCATGCTTTTGTATTTACATACTGAAACAGTGTTTCTTGTCACCAATCTATACTTCATACTACCCTAACAGTAAAGTGAGCACAGTAAATTGATATTTTCCCTTCTGTCTGCAGCCATGCATGTAATTTGTAGGGGAAAGCCCTAAGCCAACACTAGACTTCTCTTTTTTTGTCCTGTTTGTTTAGTTCTGTTTTTATTTAGTCATCCACTGCATGGCTTGTCATTATGTGTGGTTCTGTTACCTCTGACACAGCCACATTTAAAATTAGGAAGTGTGTGTTGCTTGCAGACTCACTGTGATTCTGTAGGGATGTGTTTGTGGTTATGTGTGTTTGTGCTGTAGGAGTGGGTGGTTCTGGGCCAGGTGGATTTAGAGAAGTTAGTGGAGAAACATTTGAAGTCTGTGCAGGACTGGGAGAGAAACTTCAAGGCCCTGAAAGCCCGGGGGAAAGAGTCAGAACGTCTGCCCAGGTACAAATGACATACTGTAATAAATTTATAAAATTTATAAATTTATAATAATATATTTATGAAAATAAATATTATTATTATTAATAATAATAAGACAATTTTATACACACTCAATCAAATAATATAATAACTAATATCACATATACAGAAAACTTACACCCTAAGTATTTAGTGACTGCCACTGATCTCCTCCTTTTGCCCCTGACAGTCAGGAGAAGATAGACTGTATCACAGTCAACTGTGAGCCAATAAAAGCCATCATTGAGGACCTGATTCAAAGGCTGTTTGACATGCTGCTGTTATCACTCAGGAAGTCAATACAAGGTAAAGTTTTTTTATTTTCTTTGTCAGTTTTGTTTGTTTAATTTTTGTATTTTTTGGGGGAATGATAAATATACTCTGACAGAACTTACACCTTTTACCCCTTTTCAGTATTGAAAAAATATATCATGTAATCCTGTATTTTATGTTAGCAAAATTTTTGTTCCACATTACTGTTTCTTTTTCTGTTCTTGTTTATTTGCCCAATGGCATTACCTTACTGTTAATTTCTCTTTCCATTTCTGTTTCCTTTCTTCTGTGTGTGTCATCATCTCCCTTGCTTTTAGGTCACATGCAGACCATAGACAGTTTTGTGTCAGAGTCAATGGAGGCCTTGTCCACTCGACCAGAAAACATGGAGGATATTGCTGCAGCTGGTGGCACATACAGCCAGATACTAGCCCACAAACCTGACGTAAGAAAAACACACTGCTTAACTCTGACTAGGAACTTATGGTATACTGTTACTTGAGATTTATGCAAACACTAGAGGTCTCTCCTACTCATTTATTGATGGTCAGCATGATGGTTTTAGAAATATGGGTTAATTTTCGTACATTCATCTTTTATTAACAAACGTAAGCGTTTGACAACTAGCAGCTAACTATACTGTGTGCATGTGTATAGATCCTGCCTCAATTCCAGTATGCTGAGGAGAAGAACCGCTTGCTGCGAGCAGTGGCTGGGGCAGGCCTGGACTCACTGTCCTCTCTCAGAGCAAAGTGGGACAAACTGGAGCTTGTCATGGAGAGTCACCAGCTCATGATCAAAGAACAGGTGACATAAATTCACAAATACACATACACTACTCACAAAAAGTTAGGGATATTCGGCTTTCGGGTGAAATTTCAGGATTAACCTAAAATGCACTAT
>JAUMHL010000005.1:15795208-15815650 GCA_032362345.1 Sandelia bainsii
AAGACACAAGCAATTACCATTCGGGTTCTGTAAATTATGAGTTACTACAAACTAAGAGCCCTGATAAGACCCAACTTTGTCAACTTTTTAAACAAGTGAGTTTTCAAATGTTTTTTAAAGGTGGTGAACCTAACTGTATATTATTTGTGCAGGCATCCACAGTGTTGTATTTGATGACCAGTGCCAGCACATTATTGCCATGTGTTCTTTGGAGGGAGAAATAGTGCCACTCAGAAACCTCATACGTATCTCCAGTCTTGTGGAGGTAAAGCTGTTTATTGTAATATGTAAGCTGTGTTGAAAATATGTTTGATGAGGCACCTTTTGTTTTAGTGTGTTCAAAGCAGACCATGTTGTATTAATTTTAATTGTTTTATACACCATTTTGATTTATACATCTGCTTGTGGCTGTCCTTGTAGGTCTGGTTGAGTGAGCTGTCTGCGGAAATGAAGGAGACATTAAAGCAACTATTGTATGAATGTGTGTCAGTAGGGAAGAAAGGAGAGGTGGACCCTTCACGCTATCCATCACAGGTACACACTTGCTTTTCATACACAAAAAAAAAAATGTAGATACGATATCTGTTTGATGTTTCAGCAGATGTAAATAGCTGTTATTTATATTTTTTACAGTCTCAAGACCATATACAGTTAGGTTCATAAATAATGGAACATGCTATCTCTCTTATGGTTTATTGTGTTTTTTCAGTCTAATGATGCCCTCCTTCACTTGCATACACACCTCTTTCGACCTCATGTTAATTGTTTCAATGAACAGCTACCAAATGTAACACTCAAAACCACCTCCATTCCTTTTATCTGCTTTATTAGACATGGAGTAACAAGGGAACAGACCACACCTGGCCGTGCTTGTCAGTCATTTCTTCCATTATTTATGAGCCCCCCAAAATGGGGGTATTTGTATGAAAATGGCTCGAGTTCCTAAATGGTTGATGCCACAGTTTTGTCAGACCCCATGAACTAAAACTGAAAGTCTTGACTTTGCTCACATCTGAAGTGTTTCGTGTCAAAGTCAATGTGGTGGTTTAGAGAGGACAGGTTCCAAGAAACTCACCTTTGTTCCATTATTTATGGGCCTAATTGTATGTCAGTGATTTCTTCAGTGTTACTCAAGAAAGTGTTACGCAGATAATAGAACTGTCCTGTGTTTGAATGTTTTTATTTATTTATTGTAGATTCTGTGTCTGGCTGAGCAAATTCAGTTTACTGAAGATGTGGAAAGAGCTCTAAAAGAGCAAAATCTGCAGCAGCTGGAACTGGAGCTCAATGCAAAATTAGAACACTACACTACAGTGGATACTAGCTCTGATGACCACGCTAACACAGGTAGTGCTGTCTAAGTTTGTGTGTATGCTTTGTCCTTTCAGAGTGCTGGAACTTCCTTCATGCCTTACTTTGTTTATTTGAAAATGATTTCTTAAGTCTTTTACTAACCTGTGATTATTTGCCACAAACGGCTAATGTACTAATTTAACAGATGTTAGTTGCAAACTTTTAGCTAACTAAAAACAGTTGCTTATTGATACTTCTTCATTGTTCAAATCAGTATCTTGTGTTGTTACTTTAGACAGATTCATTCCAAATGACTGCTCTTGTGTAACTATCTCTAACTTGTGTAACAAGATGATGACCAGTGTTTAATGCTCACAATGGCATAGGCCACTATGGTGTGTAGATTTTACACAGAAGCATAAATCAAGCTAAAACAGATACAGTGAATGGTCAGGGCTGTCAGCTTGCCTTGGTGTTCTTCTGACCCCTAGTGGACAAGAATCATTAAATATATTTTCAAACATGCACAGGTTTAACATTAGCAAGATCACATTTAATACTTGTTAAATTTCTAGAGCTAAATTTTGGCAGGAATGGCATAACATATTACATCAGTTTTGGTTTATGCACTGTATGCCATCAGTGATAACATCTAGTCCAGTGTCTCGTCTAGGTTTAAACAACTGGCTGTCTTTTCTCTTTCTCTTTCTTTTGTTTATTACATGCATATGAATACACAACACCTTCACCTCACCTAAACTCACAATCTGGGCTGTCATTCAACACTGAGGATACAAAGTCTGGTGTGAGACTAATAACCAGACTACTTTTTTGGTTTATGATCACATTCTTGAAAATATTAACCTGACACTTTGTTCCAATCTCAGACTGTCTCTTGTGTTGTTAATTATTGCATTCTGATAAAAATCTTGTGTCGTTACTTAGGACTGAGAGATTAATGCCAAATCACTGCCCCTGTGTGAATCTCTTGATAGTTAGACACAAGAGGCTGCACAGGGGCAGTACTCTTTAAAGCTGCAGATACAGTAGCTGGCAGGCTAATTTAATGACCTGGGGTTGATTATATGGCTATACATAAATCATGAAGACAGGGTTTTTTCACAGAACTCGAATTTGTAAAAAGGACTTTTAAATTTAAATCAGAGTTTCTTATTCATGCATGTGATGAAAAGCTCCTCTATAACCCTGGTAGTGGCATAATTTCACAGGGCATTGCTGCCGAAATTCCAAATTTTTGTGTCATATAAAAATTTATCTGTGAAAGAAATGCTTGTTTCACTCAGATAAAGTTTTACTGGGGGACAATTGTCTTAATTCATTACTTTTGCGAGTCTGTCAGGTTTAGATTTGAGACTTTGACAATTAGATACCAGATATTTCAGCATGACACTGTGAGAATGGCTGTTATGTAATATTTATCTATTATGGTATAGATACTGTGGTTCATTTTGTTTTGCAACTCTACTACTGATACTTGAAATAGAAGTCATTTAACTGCTCATTAAATTATTGGCTTCCTTAAAACAACCAGGTTGTTGAAGAGGCTATAGAGTCACAGTACTGATTAAAGCAGCTAAAGTAATGGGAAGAAGGATAATCTAATTATCCAGTCTACATAAATGGGCTATAAACCCTGGCAGGGAGTGGGAGCTGTCTCGCCTTTGGCACAGAGACAAGACAGAATGGTGTACATTTGGCAAGGTACTTTGTATTATTGTAGTGCAAGGCTGACATCACTGATGCATTAATACTTACCTACTGTGCATACAAAGCACTGTGTAGATGGCAGTTCTTCCCATTATAATTTACAGTATCAAATTCCAACTTGAGAGATGTATGTGAAAAAGTAACCTATAACCAGAAGATTTATGATTGAAAAGTCTAAGCTAAATTTTCTGTATAAAAAATATGTTGTCACTATAGCCCTACTGAAGTTTGGCAAAAAAAAAAGATTCTGCTGATTTTGTATGGACCATAAGTACATAAATCAACAAATTTAACACAGACTTGAAGCAGGGCGTTTTCCAGCCAAACAATGAACTAAATGCGTTTCATTTCCATAAGCTCGGTGCAGCAGAGACTGCAGCAGGGTTGGTTGAGATGTAATATAAATTGGAGGCCGTGGTGATTAATAAATTAATCCTTGGTCTTGCTCTGAAACAGCTGTGCAAGTTAATAAACATAAACTCAGTGGATAGCTGTATGTAACTCTGGATCGCTGTGATGCAGCATTTCTCAAATCTAAGGCTACAGATTTATCAGTATGTCTCCTTCTACCTTTAGATGATTACATGGATGTAATGATATGATAAACTTCATCATACAGTATAAAGCAGCTGACTCAGAATTGCACACACTAATTGATTTACTGACTTTACTGCTTTAAACACAGCAAACTTTAATTTTTTTATGCTGAAATAGCAATAACTAGCTTTAAAATTTCTCATTTGAATAAACCTCCCACCTGTTTGCACCTCTCCTCATACTTAGAGAGCACGCATATATGGGCAAAGTGAATTTAAAGGTCAGGAAATTACCAAACTGTTGGAGCACTGCTTACTCAGTCATTCTGCCACCATTAAAAGGGCCCATTCTTACTATATGCTACATATCTCAGTTGTAATGCGACTCTACAAATGAGTAATAATGAAAATACTCCTAAATAGGATTGCGCCTTTTCATGCATTTTGCGTCATTTATGACAGTTTACATTTATTGGTTTACGATAATGACTTTCTAGGATATCATTGTGTCTGCATTTATGTCTGGCAAAGTTTTTCTTTCTTTTCTAAATTGTTTTTGTGTTGGCTAAGTAACCTCAGTCTTTCAAAAATTTCACCTTTTTTTGCACTTTTTTGAGCGGTCCCATTAATTCTTTTAAGCATTCAATACAATTTTGTTTTTTTAAACTTCCCTTATGGATGACAAGAACTGCTGGTTTGTGGTAACATAAAAACTGTTGCTCTTCTATTTAAAATAAAAGTCTACCATTTATTCACAACAAAGCACCTATGAAAGAGTGCTGGGCAGGACTAAGCTAAATACAACTCTTTAGGTTTTAAAATAAAATAAAAGTCAAAGTAAAATTATGTGTTACAGAGATCTGAAAAGTTTTTGCTTTATGCAAACAGGGCATAGTAGTAGGCATAAACAGCACTGTGTATAATATGTGATTATACAAAAGCTTGTGTGTTTTGTGTCAGAACATACTGTGTATGCCATTTACCAGGACTACCAATTTTGCCATCTTGTGCACATCTTTCTGTATAGACTCCAGTGTCCTGCAGCTGAAGCTGAAGGCTTTAATTCTTGATATCATCCACAACATCAGTGTGGTGAAGCAGCTTAACCAGACAGGTGTTACCAGTCCTGATGCCTGGGGCTGGAAGAAGCAGCTTCGCTTCTACATGGGACCTGACAAATGCTGCCACATACACATGGTGAATGCGGAGTTCAGCTATACATATGAATACCAGGTGAGCTGCCATATAGTTTTATACCCTTCTTTTTTGGAATTGGGTTGAGAAACAAGATCTGCAATTAACTTTTATTTCTGAAGAACATTTTATTCAGATTTATTTAGAGTAGGTAAAAAAGACTCCAAAGAGGGAATAAAATATGCTTACCTAGCCTGTGTAAGTATACAGAATGTATTTAATTTAAAATTTTCAGAACTTGGTCAGTAATTGATCTTAACTTTGACTTTTCCCCCATATGAGTCTAAGGGAATCAACATCAGTTTACCATTATACATAGGAAACCATGACAGACAGCATGGTCTGTCCTGTCAAACTTTGATAAATAAATATACATATCACAGTGGGAAGGAAAAGAAGGAAAGAAATAGAAGAAAAATTTTTAGATTAAAAATGGCAGGTTTACTCTAAATTCCAATTTTTTACCTTTTGGGGGCACTGTTTATACAGAGATGCAGAGCATTCAACCATTCGGTATTCCTATCTGTAGTTCACGTAAAACACATTAGACTCAGTCATTTTTATTTTCTTTTGCCTGTCCTTCATTTGTTTTTCATTCTTCTTTCCATCTCTTAATCCATTATCTGTCTGTTTTATCTTTCTCTTCTGTTGGATTTTTATTTCGCTTACCTGCTCCACCCTTTTCTCACTTTCCATATCTTTGCTTGTGCCTGGCCATCTCACTGCGTTCTGTTACTTTCTTTCTCTTTATCACTCTCTTTCTTCCCCATCCTGCTCCCAGGGGAATGCGTCTAAGCTGGTACACACTCCGCTGACTGATAAGTGCTACCTGACCCTGACCCAGGCCATGAAGATGGGACTTGGGGGGAATCCCTATGGGCCAGCTGGCACAGGCAAGACTGAGTCAGTCAAAGCCCTCGGAGGGCTGTTTGGACGCCAAGTGCTGGTGTTTAACTGTGATGAGGTATAAAGACGCTTTTAGAGAGTATTTGAAGGGTTTCACATTTATAACTGTGACCCACATAATCTTGTTGATTGTCCACACATTTTGTTAGCCGTGATATTATATGACTGGCGATTATTCTGAAACCAAAACACATATAACATCTCCACAAAGAAATAAATAAAAGTAGACACTCTTGATTTCTAAACATTAAGTCGCCACACACATGCTCATCAAAACAAGATTAGTAATTGAGAACGACTGTCATTGAGAGCACATGAGAAGTTCTGTTTTGCTTCTGTTTTCCAGGGTATTGATGTGAAGTCAATGGGACGAATCTTTGTGGGCTTGGTGAAGTGTGGAGCATGGGGCTGCTTTGATGAGTTTAACCGTTTAGAGGAAGCAGTGCTGTCTGCAGTTTCCATGCAGATTCAAGCCATTCAAGACTCTCTCAAACATCACAAGCACACATGTGAACTGCTGGGGAAGGAGGTCAGAAAATAAGAACAGACAGAGACATGTTTCCAAGTACTGATGCCAAAAAGCAATTACTCAATTTCTCAAGCTCATTTTATGATATGTTTCCAATTCATATACGTACATACTTATGCACAGTGCAAGTTTCTACCTTCAGCCTTCAGTACTTCCTATTGTGTCAAATTAGTTTGTCAATAAATCTTCATCCTGCAGGTGGAATTGGATCCAAACTCTGGGGTGTTCATCACATTAAACCCAGCGGGAAAAGGCTATGGAGGCAGACAGAAGCTTCCAGACAACCTAAAGCAGCTGTTCAGGCCTGTGGCCATGAGCAGGCCTGACAATGAGCTCATTGCTGAGGTCATTCTCTACTCTGAGGGCTTCAAAAATGGAGAAATACTGGGACGTAAATTGGTTGCAATCTTCAATCTGGCCAGGTAAAAATTGTGGCGTTAAGTCTTAGTCCAGTATTAGTAGAAGTATGACATCTATTACATTATCCAAAACATGTCTGGTCTGTGTAGTTCACTAATTGTGTTTTTGTGTTTCAGAGTTAATCATTCTGCGTGTGTTTTGAATTTAATTGAAATTAACTATACTCCCACTACAATCAACAGACTGCAATATTGCAGTCTGTTGATTCTGTGGATAAGTCATTCTTTATTTCTCTTAGTTCTATAACTGCAGTCAACTGAGAGTGTACATGTGTGAAAATGTGCCTTTATTTGTCTGTTCAGGGAGCTGTTGACTCCTCAACAACACTATGACTGGGGCTTGCGTGCTCTGAAGACAGTGTTGAAGGCCTGTGGCAGTCTCCTGCAGCAACAGAGGAGGAGTCATGACAAGGACAAGAGTAAGACCCCTCTGACTATTTTTTATTTTAAGGAACTATTATTTCTGTGAGCCATTTTTACTTTTCCTATAGTGGCATGCGACAGGAAAGTTGGGAGAAAGTGTGTGTGTGTAGTGCACACACCACAGCCACCACACTACTCTTTCATGTGTGTGATAAACTTGATATGTGGTATAATGGTATATGGTCAAAGTCTGACACAGAAGTAATTCAAAGTGAACTTGATTCTCATTTCAACCATATACAAGTACACAGTGAGACAAAATGGTGAGGCTCAGGATCTGAAGTGTGACATTCATGAAATACAAATGATAAATTAAGAACAAGACAAGACATGTGCAAGCATAGACAGTAAATCAAAACGAAGACAAAGACTATAGTCCTATGACATGGAAACAATATATGCATTGATGCAATGTGCAGTTCTGTGCAATCTTTGCACACTGAGCACTACCTACTTAGTCAGGGTACAGTATATCTTTAATTTTCATAATGTAGTTACAGTCTTGTAAAGTGTAAAACTGCCAAGTAAAGTAAAGTGTGTTGATTATGTAGAGTCATTGTTTTGTACATTAAGTGTGAACTTTGATTTAAATAAATACTGAACATTTTTGCAACATTAGTTATCAGAGTTTATGGGGAAGGAGTCTTCTAGTGTCACTGTTGACAACTGAAAGCTGCCACAAATTATGTTTGTTTGAAAGGTCATTATTTAACTGTATTTTTATGTTGTGAATTCTGGTAGTAAAATGTTGTTATGTTGTCACATAAAGTCGATAATATGAAAACTTTCAGGATATTTTGGTCAAAGGGCCTAAAATGTGTCCCCTGAGAAATGCTGAAAATGCTGCACCGATAGCAGGCTGCTGACCTGAGAGGCAGAAAGTTGTAGAGCTGATGAAGCGGATTAGAGGATAAAGTGAAAATTCGACTGGTCTGGAGATGCTTATCCTGCATCCAACAGGGTCACACTACAAAATGTTTTGACAATCCACATCTTTATGTGTGTATAGCTCTTAAATTCAGTTTGATAAATACCATGCATGAGTGCATCAGGAAGGCGCTATTGACGAGTACTTTCTTTGTGCACCTGCTGTTGTCCTTGCGCTCCAAATCCTCTAATACAGACACACCATCAATTGACATTTAGCCCAGATACACCCTTTTAAAACTTTTCTTCCATGGGCTTTTCACCTTGTACTTTTGTCCTTCTCCCTTCTCCCGTTCCCAAACACTTTGCCAGAGTTTTGTTGTTTGCTTCCTCAGTACCTCTTTCCCCCCTCCTTCCCCCTCCTCTTGACCTCTTGTTAGCTCTCTCTCTGATACCTGGCTATTGATGCCACTCTCATCCCACTTGTTCTCATTCGCTGCCCTCTGTTTTTCATCCCCTTCTCCTCTTTATAGTTTCGATACCCCTCACCGCCTTCTTGTCATTTTCCTCTTTGCCTCTTCACTCTTCATGAACACACCTCTCTCTCTTTTTTTTAGATCCTTCTATTCCACCACCTGCCCCTTATACATACACACACACACACCACATACACCTTCTGTCTGTTGATGAATCCCTAAGGTTTTCCTGTGTTTCCTGTTTGTCTCAGTGTGTAGTGTGGCCAAGTTTTTGTCTCTGTTGTCAAAAAACACCACATTTGTGCCTGCAGGAAAGGCCAGTATCTCTGACCTTCTGGCCCTTCACAGAACAAAGTATTGACAAACTCTTAAATCATGACAGGCTTTGGTAATTAGCACTTTTATAACAGGATAAAGGAATAATCACTCGACAAGTTAACTTTGATAAATTTGATTTTGGTGTTCTTCTCCATAAATCCTGTATTTTTGCTTCTTTTTGCACCAGTATAGAACAGCTTAAACTTTTTTCGTATGTTTTAAGTGTTTTGTTTATGTCTTTAAATCGGTCTTTTTCATCTACATATAGTTCAAGAGAATAGCCTGGTAGTACAGGCATTGAGATTGAACACCATGTCCAAGCTGACGTTTGCCGATAGCTCTCGGTTTGATGCTCTGGTCAGAGATGTTTTCTCTGGGGTTAATTTCACCGATGTGGAGGACCAGATCCTAATGCATGCACTGGAACAAGTCTACAAGGAGGCACATCTTGAACTTATACCCAGCCAGGTGAATGAAGACATGTACCTATTAGGCAAATATATACTTTAATGTCATGATAAATCTTGTGAGCCTTTATTCAGCTAGTGTTTGAGATCACTCTACAGTGCAAAAAATTAAACCACTGATTAATTGTTGTCTGGTTTTCGTTGTCCGTATAGCTGAAGAAGGCATTGGAGCTGAATGAACAGCTCAGACAACGGATGGGTGTAGTCATTGTAGGGCCAAGTGGAGCAGGAAAGTCAACGCTCTGGAAAATGCTTAGGGCTGCTCTCAACAAAACAGGCAAAGTGGTGAGTAAGAGACAAACTGCCTAGTCTGATTGTCGTTCATTGATGTATAAATTTATTGATGTATAAATTCAGTAAATGTACACTGCATTAGGCTTGAGTTTTAGTATTTTTTAGTATACAAAGAAGCACAAAACATTTACTCAAATGTTAATGGGTCAGTTAAAATATTATAATATGAGTGCCATCTTTACGATGCTGTATTTTTGTAGGTGAAGCAATATACAATGAACCCCAAGGCCATGCCCAGACAACAGCTACTGGGACATATAGACATGGACACCAGAGAATGGGCTGATGGTGTCCTTACACACAGTGCCAGGAATGTGGTCAGAGAACCACAGGGTAAGAAGACAACACAACTCAAATGGTACTAATAGACTGACTTTTGACAATCTGGGTGAAATGTGGTGCTATTTCAACTCCTTAAATTCTTGCACTGCACTCAGAACACTCTACATGGACTGGATAAAGTAGTATCCAGTGGTCAACATTCCTTATACTCTGTACTTTATTGAAAGTAATGTACTCTATGCATCCATAGTGTATACAGTATGTACTGTATCTTTTTCTAGAAGTGAGCTCGTGGATTGTTTGCGACGGTGATATCGACCCAGAGTGGATTGAGAGTCTGAACTCTGTGCTTGATGATAATCGGTTGCTAACCATGCCTAGTGGAGAGCGCATCCAGTTTGGACCCAATGTTAATTTCCTGTTCGAGACTCATGATCTTAGCTGCGCCTCACCAGCCACTATCTCTCGCATGGGCATGATATTTCTAAGGTCAGTTAGCCATGTAGGCCGGGTTTTAAGTGTCCATCTTTCTTGTTCCTTTATTTTATTAAATTTTTTTGATACCTTCAATTTCTCCCATATGTGTCTTTAGTGATGAGGACATAGATGTGAGTGCCTTGGTGAAGTCGTGGTTGAGGGCTCAGCCAGAGGAGTGTCGTGGTAACCTGGAAAATTGGCTGGGAGACTACTTCCAACGAGCCTTGGACTGGGTCCTTAAACAGGTAATCCTTGCCCTAGCCTACCTCTGTATACTGGCCAAAAATAAACTGTTTCATTGTGCTGAATTTTAAACACTACTGTAAAATACTGCAGACACATTTTCTGTATGCTACATGGCCATAAAGATGGCTAAAATGTAGGACTTTCGTTTTAAATGACTTCCTTTTACGCCAATGAGTGTTTTGTATAATTAGTTTAAACTTTATAGAAATTGCATTTGAAAAATCAGTAGACTGACATACAGATATACTGCTGATTCAGTCATCATATCTTGTTTAACATTTATTGTAACACTTACACAAAGGGGAATTTTCTTTTAGTACCTCTAGTTGTTTAACTTAACTTATACTTTTATTTATGTCTCTTGCTGTCTGCTTCAGAATGACTTTGTGGTGGACACTAGTCTGGTGGGTACAGTGTTCAATGGTCTATCACATATCAGCGCTGTGACAGAGAGAGGTCAGTTCATTGTTGGTCTTCTTAGAGGTTTGGGAGGAAACCTCAACTTCAAAACACGACAGGAATTTGCCAAGGAGGTAAGGAACCCTGTGTTTTTTGCATGGGCATAAGGCAACAGTTTAGTTTGAGAATGGACATTTTATTCATGTCTTATATAAAGTGTAAAAAATAGAGGATTGAGTCATCATTCAATGTAGGATCTACATCTGGTGGGGACGTTAATTGGGGCTGTTATTTCTTTGTCCTTCTGTAGTTGCTGAGTTGGGCCAGAGAAAGCCCACCAGACAGCAGAAAACCACTAGATACCTACTACGACTTCAACAGTGGCCATCTAGCAGCCTATACATTTCATTGTCCTGAGGGTCTCACACTGGAACAGCTCTCTAACACACACACACTGCCTGTTATTGAGACACCAGACATGCAGAGAGGTCTCCACTGTTTCTCCCCATGGCTCACCGCTCAGCAAAGGCAGCCATTCATGGTGGTTGGGCCAGAGGGCTGTGGAAAGGGGTAATGTATGCTCATGCAGAACACACATATTTGCATAGACTTGAACATATGCAGCATATACACACACTTTTAAATGTATACAAATGAAATCGCGTTGCATACAGCATACACATATTCAAGGTAACAAAGCCACAGCTTACATGCAAACACAATCATAAACACAGTTTGAAAAATACAAATAAAATTAAATTCATTCTCTCTGTATTGCTAAATAATGATTTTATAAATCCTGTCTAACAAGACAAGAACAGGTTACAGTTTCAAACATCACATTTTTGTCTTAGATTTGTCTATTGCGCTAATTTACATTCACTCAGTTAATAAAATTATCATTTTTTTCATATTGTTTTCCAAAGTTAGCCTGTGTAAAAAGGCTAAGCAGGCACTCTTCCAAGCTAACCTCATGTTGGTCTACTTGGAGAATAAGGGTTGGTAGGGTCATGATGGACGCATTATGGTGGTGCATTATTAATCGACTTGACCTTTAGTGTAAAGGCATGACATGTCAGATGAAGAATCAGATCTGCGTGTGTGTGTGTTCTATGTGCTCGTGCTTGTTTATGTGTACAGAGTTGTTGCCTCAAAAGTAACTGCTTCACTTCCCAGGGGTTTAAAGAACAAGGGTCACTCAATCCAGTTGAGTCTTATTCTTGGCTTTTCTCATTCCCTTGTCTTGCCTCACTTTATCTGAAAGGTCACTGTGCCACTGAGGCACTGAGTTTGTCAGTTTATTCTTCTGATAAAAAAAACATCTAATTAATGTACACACAAACATTTGAAGAAGCATACATGCACCCACATGCATTTACTTTCCAAATAGTCTCTATATGTTTGTGCCCTCACGGAATGGCTCTATTTACTTTTGGATCTGTTCTCACAAACACAATTCTCCAGATCCCGTGATCCATCTTATTAAATACTGACTTAACACTCATTTACCCGCTTCCTTTATTGCTGTTTTGACAATGTCTTAAACATGAGCCATGGAAAAGATAAAGCATTTAGGTGTCTGATTGAAGCATCAATCCAAATCAATCAATCATGTCTTATAGCATGCAAATATATAAAGTACCTGTGTATTTATTGACCTGTTTCTTTATGTTGTATTTTGTCTAGCATGCTCCTGCGCTATGCCTTTTCTCAGCTACGCTCCACCCAAGTTGCTGTGGTTCACTGCAGTGCACAGACCTCATCTCGCCATGTCCTACAGAAGCTCAGTCAGACCTGTCTGTTGCTCAGCTCTAACACTGGCCGAGTGTTCAGACCCAAGGACTGTGAGAACCTGGTCCTTTATCTAAAAGACATCAACCTACCCAAAGCGGACAAATGGGGGACTAGCAACCTCACTGCCTTCCTGCAACAGGTAGATATTGTACATAAACACGAAGACAGAAACAAATAATTAGTGAATATATTAATGATGTGGTTTAAATAAGCACAGTTTTTAATGTCAGTGTTGATCTTCAGGAGCTCATGTTTGCTATGACATTAGCATGGGTTTAGGGCTGTCTTACTGAAAAACTCTTTTATAATTTAACTTTCTTAACCTTTTAATATTCATTGAAATAAACACAAATACTTTCTCACCCCCCATCTCTCCTCCAGGTGTTGACATATAATGGATTTTATGATGAAAATCTGGAGTGGGTGAGTCTTGAGAACATACAGGTGGTGGCATCCATGTCAACAGGAGGTGCTGTTGGGGACCATTCACTCACCTCTCGCTTCTCCTCTATTGTACGCATCTGCACCATAGAGTAAGTAAGGTGCAAGTGCCAAATAATCAAATAGAGTTCTGTCTTTTGATAAGTGACATGCAGTACATTCATTACTTCTCTTTTCCAACATCACACGTTTTTACATTTTGCTTTCGGTCTCCCTCTAACTCTGCCCCTGACCCCTTTTCTTTCTTTTCCTACTTCCATCTGTTTCACTTCTTCTTTCTCTCTGCCTTTAGCTATCCAGACAGGGAGCAGCTGCAGACTATCTACTCAGCATACCTGCAGCCAGTTCTCCAGCATAGCCTGGGCAGCCAGGCAGCCTGGGCTAGCACAGGGAGGACACACCAGCTGGCTGGGTCTCTTGTGCAGCTGTATGAACAGGTATTGAATGGGACAGGCTGCTCATTCATGTTCACATTTACATTTGTAGCAGCATATTCTTGCCTATGACAGTTAAAGCATAAACAAGTCACTGGAGACTGTGATTTAAAATTTGCGTGATTCCCCATTGAATCCATGGTTGTTCTCCTGCAGAGAGAAAACACACATATCCAGACTGATGATCGCACTGCCAAAACCCCTGTCTGCTTTAAAAAACACCAGTTTGAATTTGAGGGTTTTATTTGAGTCTTGGCAATGTTTGAACAATACATTAACTTTTTAGACTAGTGAGTCTATTAACAGCAAACATATATCTCAGGTACATACGTAGATGGATGTCTGAAAGTACTTTCTGGCAGTTGACAGAAAGTATTTCTATTATCTCCTCCTTTATTTAACTTCATAGAAGTTTCCCCATCAACTTACCGTGTTAATTAATGTCACAATATTGTGGCATTTTCAAGTAATACTTTGACTTGTCAAAATTAGGGTTAGGGTTAGTCAAATTACAAAGACTTTAAAAATGAAATGCTTTTCTAAAATTACAGTGGAGTTCTGCAGGAGAGTTGTTTAGTGGTGCTTACAGAATCACAACAGGGAACTGTTCAGTGAATGCAGCTCCAAAATGGCAAATAAAAGCTATGGATAGAAAAAATATTGAGCTTTTAAATGTCAATATTAATGTCATGTTTGATGCCTTTCATGCTAATAAAGCGGATATGTGACAGCACTGGGATCGAATTACTGTAAATCAGGCAGAGTTTGGCCATAAATCCAGGATAATTGATCAGCAGTTAATTTTTATGCTATATATATGTTATCACCTCTCTTCATGTGCTTCTTTCCTCTCAGGTGAAAGCAAAGTTTACAGTGGATGATCACAGTCACTACCTGTTTACTCCATGTATTCTTACAGAATGGGTCCTCAGCCTACTGCGATATGACCTCACTGCAGGTAACTAAACATTATGCAAAAATGCAATATGTCCGTGTTTGACCACATTTGTATATAAGATTGATGAAATCTTTAGGTAACAAGTAAGAATATGCAGTTTCACATGGACCCATATTCATAAAAATATAGCTTTTTTTAAAGTATAATGTGGAAAGCCTTAAGAATCAGACCCATGGACCGTAAGGTGTTCTGACCCACAATTTCAGAAGGGCACTTGTATGTAAACAAAACCATCAAGTTGCATGTCAGTGACCCACTGGCTTTCTGCTAATTCCTTAGAGTCCGCAGGTAGAATAATCTTTCTGTTGCTGAGGACCATAAAGTATTAATAACTATGTCAGTATCGGTGCCAGAATCAAAAAGAAGCACCAGATAGCTTAGTTGCTACTGCCTCCAACTATCACCTTTTTATTAATTCGATCACTCTCTCCCGACCTCTTCTCTCTTTCCTCACTTCTTCTCTGTCACTCGTCTTTCACCCTCTCTTTTATCATCCTCTCCTCTGCCTTTGCTGTCCTTTCATCTCTCTCTCTCTCACTCACTCTTTCTCTCCTTCTGCAATGTGTTCCTGCTGTGATAGTGAGTCCAGTCATTTATTTTAATTAAACACGTCAGCAGACAAACTTCTCTTTTCCTGCACTCATCATTTTTTAACTTACTCTTACTTCCTCCTTTTCCTCCTTTGCTGCATACCTTCATTCTGGTACGTAAAAACATTCTCTCTTCATCTTTATTGTGTGACTGTGTTTGTGTCTATGTATGTGGTGATTTCGAGTGTGCATGTGACTTTCAATGAAACACTTCATAACTCAGTGTACAAATTAAATTTTTGTTGTTATTGTGATGTTAAATTTATTTATATAATGCTCAAGATAGAATCACCATTGAGAACAAGCAAATAATTTGTAGATCGTAGGCATAGAAAATGTTTATTATGACTATCTGGTATATTACGTGGTTTCTTCTCTTTGGTGGTTTATTAAAATTTAATGTGAGGAAAACCCTGCAGTGTTAACTCTGTCTCTGTTTGATTATTGTCTTCAGTGCTTTTAGTATATTGTGACAGACACATTTGAAGCCAGTGGCCTACAGAACAATGATTGTCCCTCTAGTGGTCTGTTTTGAGCTAGCTTGTAATTTTGTAAAATTATTCTCACCCTGTGTGGTGCCTTTTTTCATGCCAGGTCTAAAAAAAAAGGCCTTAGCCTGATGTTGAGGCCTGAGTCATAGTGCTTGTGTCCTGTGTCTGTCCTTTTTGAAATTACAAAATGTTCACTGCTGTAAATGAGAAACAGAAAATTTCTCTTTGCACATGAATCACTAAAATGAAATTTCGTGTGCAGCTAGTCTTTGTGCTGAATGATATGTTGATGTTCCGATCAGAAACTAATTTCAAACTAAATACGCAAATCCCATCTTGTGCGTAAATGACAAACTGAGTATCAGTCATTATGTGTGTGTGTCACATTTATGTCTTTTTAGCTCAATCTAATGTGACAGACAGCGTGATGGAGGTGGTAGCATATGAGGCCAGGAGGCTGTTCAGAGACCGGCTAGTTTCCTCCAAAGACCTTCACACCTTTGACAACATCCTCTCCTCCATCATTCGGGGAGACTGGGGCTCTGATGCTATAGACAACATGACTGGTATGAGACAGCTGTGCTCTTACGGAAACACCTTCATTCTCCTGTTCTTTCAGAGTTCTCCATTTCTGTCAGTTTCTCTAATTTGCTTGATCCAAACCAGCATGAAATTAATAAACGGTTTCCTTGTTAAATAAATAAAACTCCATGCTTAACAAAATCTCTCAATCGCTACTTTAGAATATAGTGTCACCTGCAGATAGTAACTTTGGAATTTCTTGGTAACAGCATGGGTTAGATGTTGGCAACAGGTTTCAAATCTTGGGTGGGTCTGATAAGACTCCAGTGCTATAGTTGCCTGCCAACTCTTAGTGTTATATAAACAAGAATAAGGTCAGAACAGCATCAATAATTATACCAGAGTGATGTTTATTGTTGTCGCACAGGAGGTCACCTTACAGCCCTAGGAGAAATGAGAATAAAAGATAGATTCATAACCTGTTCAGAACCCTTATACAGAAATGTAAACACAGTAGTAATGCTAAGTAATGATGTGCACAGCAGCACTTGAAATGCTTGGCAAATGTTGACACCATGTCATAGCTGGTCTTCTTCATGCAAACTAAGTTTGGAAGCCAGCAAAGAAGCAAGAAAACCTGTCAACAACTACAAAGAGATGTAATGATCAGGAACAGGTTCTGGCTGATGAATAAATACAATGACATATCTATAGCCAAGGCCCTTCAAACTGCTAAACAAAGGCTTACCGGGCTGGCAGTTGCACTAAAGACACCAAAGAGACAGAGACAGTTCTGCTGTTGCGGTGTTCATTTTGTGTGTGTTTTTAATCTCATTTGATGTGCATATACTGTATGCAGGTGCATAACTAACAGTGTTTAATATTTCCCCTGCGTGCAGATGGTTTCTATGTGACATGGGGAGCCTCTGAAGGGGCTGTAATTGCTCCAGGCCAGTCCCTACCTTCTCATGGTAAACAACTGGGACGTCTGGATTCTGCTGACTTAAAACAAGTCATACAGAAGGTACGCAGTGATGAATTGTTGTCTGGTGTATAAAATGCACAATAGTAGGAAGTAACTAGGCATACTTTACTTATCTGCAATTTCATACCTATGTTCCACTACAGTTTGTATTTTTTACTGTACTACACTCAAAGAGAGTGTTCTAAATAAAGGGATTTTTAAGTAGAGGATTTATTTTCCTGTTTTTTTGTAACTTAGACAGTTAAGAATCTGAATATGTCTTCTTCTGGTGCTCTTTGCATTTCATTTACATACAGTTTTCTTAATTTAATTTCATGGTATTTGGCAGGTCTCTGTTGTTCACCTCTTCACCTGTGTGTGCTCCTGCTTTGTCTTTCTTTAGGGAATAGTGCTGTACAGTCGTGATAACAGAGAGTTGGACCTTCTCCTGTTCTGGGAAGTGTGTGACTTTGTGTCCAGGGTCGATCGCGTCTTGAGTCGACCTAGTGGCTCTCTGCTTCTGGCGGGTCGGAGCGGAGTGGGTCGACATACAGCCACGTGCCTGGTGTCACATATGCATGGATACACATTGTTCACACCTAAAATCTCTCGTGGTTATTCTCTTAAGCATTTCAACAGTGATCTCAAGACGGTAAGGGTGAATTGCCCGTAAGATATTATTGACTCAATTGGTTCACTGTGCCAAGCTAACCACTTTCTGCAGAGTGGACGAAGATATAATTGCATTTTACTGGCAAGCTTTTTAATTATCCTCCAATTAACACTCTATCAGATGATTTGTTTAAATTTTAAATTGCTAAATTGATGTGTTGAGTGGCACCTGTACTTGGCAATCAGAGTGCGAATGTGCTCAAAGTTTACTAACATACATAGTGTATCCTATGTGCAGGTGATGCAGTTGGCAGGTCTGGAGGGGAAGCAGGTGGTTCTACTATTGGAGGATTATCAGTTTGTTCACTCAGCTTTCTTAGAGATGGTCAACAGTCTGCTGTCATCAGGTATGTATTGTGTTGTTCTTATTGTGTGTGTGTTTCACTGTTAATGTAATTTCACTGTTAGTGTCTCAAAGGTTGTTAGTTTTATTTTAGGGGTCAGGTCAGAATTTGGATTAGTACAAACATTGTATGTGCACTCAAACATATTACTATATCACTGTCTGGGAGTTTACATGCTGTAAGATGCATTTTTTGATCTGTCCTATTTCTACTATCTTTGGCATTTAGATCCTTCTGAGGGATGCTAGTGTTTAAGGAAACACTGATTATGGTTTTTATTGTTTTATTAATTATTGTGTATACATTATTGCATCATGTGCATGGTATATGTGTGTGTTATGTTTCAGGTGAAGTTCCAGGTCTATATACTCCAGAGGAACTGGAGCCCCTTCTCTCCTCCCTCAAAGATGCTGCTTCTCAGGATGGATTCACTGGACCACTCTACAACTATTTTTCCTACAGTTAGTACTTTGTATTTATTGACAACACAATACCTGCCTTTTATTCATTATTTCAGACTGCTCTTAGCTTTGTTAAACTTTATCACATGTGCTGATCCTACTCATTGATCTATCTACATTGTGCTCTTCTGTGATTGTATCTGACTCCATTCCTGTCTCCCTGATGTGCACTAGTGTATGTCCTGTAGAAATGATGCAGTGTCACTGTGGTTGAAGTTGCTGCTAGAGAATAAAATCGGTATCTCTATTATTGTCATTAACAAGTAAACCCACTAAAAAGCTGCCTGCTCACCCTCATTATTCACCTTGGGGGCAATATTGCTAGTGCACCTATTCACACTGTCACTGCTATCCTCTCATTTGCTGTCTTCATTTGTAATAAACCCCTCCACTAGTTTTTATTCAAAAACCTTTTGGCTCATCTTTGTGTTTCTCATTTAGGAATCCAGCAGAACCTTCACATTGTTTTGATTATGGACTGCTCCAACTCTAACTTCACCATAAACTGTGAGAGCAACCCAGCTTTTTATCGCAAGTGTTCAGTCCAGTGGATGGAAGGATGGTCTGAAAGCAGCATGAAGAAGGTTAGAGGACGACAACAAGTAGAGGGAAGATAACACCAGAATTTGATATTAAAGGTTTTAGAGGTTAAGAAATGCGTGGAAATAATGAAAAGACAGACCTTTACCCCATTTTTACTCTAATGCATTACAACTACTGCCTTTAGATCCATTGCTGACCCTTTTACTCTGTGGTTTAAAAAAAAAAAATCCGTACCGTTTAAAATGTAGATGAGAGATTTTTTTTTCTTAAATACACGCATCATTGCCTTCTGTCTGAATGTCACATCTGGTGTGTGTAAACCTGTATCTTGTCAGATTCCTGAGCTTTTGTTGGCAAAGACAGAAGGAGGAACAGGGGAAGAGAATGAAAGAGGAAAGGGCACTAAAGGGAAAAGCTCAGGTAATAGCACATGCACATAAAGCCAAACTTGTTTGTTTTTGTGTTACATATGATAATAATTTATTATTTTTAGGTTCATCACTGTCAGGAGGGTCTGGACGAGGAGACCTGTGCCGTTTTTTCCTGATGGTCCATGAGTCATGTAGAGAACAGGGTGCAACACCCAGCCAGTACTTGGCCTTTCTGCATGTTTACACTGCATTATACAGCCGGAAGCAACAACAGCTCACAACAAGACAACAGCATCTTCAGGTAAAATCTAATCTGTATTACATAGCACTTGTTAAAAATAACTACTATTACTGGATTTCCCTTTTTTGTTTGACTATCTTCCACAAATGCTATTTGTTATTTTTGTGAGTAAAAGTTTGTTTTAATTTATGGTATTATATATATATATATATATATATGAGTGAAGTGAGTAGAATTAAATGTAAACATTTGTTAGTCCTATAGCAGAGAAACAAAATTCTATATATAAGAAGATAAAACCAGGAGCACATAAGTTTTCTACACAGAAATTACCAGAACGTTTAGCACTGAATTTTGGTAAACTTTTAAACAAAGTTTTACTTTGTTTATTAAGTAATAAACTTTGCCTGCAGGCAGGTGTGTCTAAGCTGAATGAAGCCAAGGCATTGGTCGATGAGTTGAAGAGGCGGGCTGCAGAGCAGAGTGCGCTGCTGAAGACTAAACAACAGGAGGCAGATTCTGCCTTGCAGGAAATCACCAGCTCCATGCAGGTGTGTGTGTGTTTGTTTGTGAATGTGTGTATGTCACTGTGTGTAACTTTGACGGCAGCAGGCAGGGCGGTAGTCCTGCAGGGTTTCATGTCTCCTCCAAGTTACATCTGACCTCCTTGCAACTCTCACAGTGGCTCTCTTCTCTTCTCTTCTCTTCTCTTCTCTTCTCTTCTCTTCTCTTCTCTTCTCTTCTCTTCTCTTCTCTTCTCTT
>JAUMHL010000005.1:15815817-15841307 GCA_032362345.1 Sandelia bainsii
TTCTCTTCTCTTCTCTTCTCTTCTCTTCTCTTCTCTTCTCTTCTCTTCTCTTCTCTTCTCTTCTCTTCTCTTCTCATTATGTCTGGAGAATGGATGGATGGATGAAATTATTATGGAGGGAAATCATTAGTTGTGATGTCCTTCTGACTCTCTCTCTTTGGGGAATCTACTTTTAGAGTGAGATGGGGAAAGAGGGACATAGAAGAAATTTGAGAAAGAAGAACTGTCAGTTTACTTCAGCTTGCAGAGTGATAATTAACGAATAGACTGATCCCTCTGGGCTGTAGCAGCTCTGCCTCCCGTAGAGATGGAGACAGCAGGGAAAATGGAGAAAGACTGCGACAAAGAGATGAAAGGTAGAAACAAACTAGGTGGAAGAGTGATAGACTGAGCTTAGGGAAGATGGAGAGTAGGGAGTAGTGAATAAAGAAAGTTTATTATGTTTAGTGTAAACGAAGGGGGCAAGACACAAATTGGGGGAACAGTCAATGAGAGATTATGATTAGTTTTATCTAGCTTTTTAATCCTGTACAGTCAAATGTCACATGATCTTTCTGGTTATCCAGAATGCCAGTGACCAGAAGACGGAGATGGAAAAGATAAAAGGGAAGATGGCTCAAGAAGTGTCCAAGATTGAAGAGAGAAAGGCCAAAATAGATGATGAGCTGAAGGAAGTACAGGTAAGTTGCTTGAGTTCTGCGATCATTATGATGACGTTATTAGAAATACATTTGGTACAACTGTCCTGCACCTTTTCATACATATAGTATAATTCCAGCTGTACCTATGCATCACTTACTTTCCACCTTACTACTACTGGTACCCTGTAGCCTTTGGTAGATGAAGCAAAGCGTGCAGTGGGAAACATCAAGCCTGAAGCTCTGTCTGAGATTCGCTCCCTCCGCATGCCCCCTGATGTCATCAGAGACATCCTGGAGGGGGTGCTAAGACTGATGGGCATCTTTGACACCTCCTGGGTCAGCATGAAGAGGTGAGAGGAAAAAAATGGGAAGAAAGTGTAAAAGGATAGATTGAACAAGGGTGAAAAAGAAGGATGAAAACATACTGTAGATAAGGAGAAAGTTTTCCCGTTGGGAGCAATTAAACTGATGATGATCTTCAACACCTCTAGAGTCACCAAAAAGAGGTGTGAGGAGGTGATGGGGTGTTAATGGATGAAGGGGAACAGAGAAAGAAGATGAGAAAAGGGAAGCTACAAAATGACTGAAACAACTTTGTACTTGGGTTAATGCCGCACAAAGTTCAAAGACATCTGATTTACATGGCCTCGCAAATTAACATGACTAAAAATAAATGAATGTGTGTGTGAAAAGTTGTATATTTAACATAGTTTTAAATTAAATATAGACAAATGCGAATATGTGTGTATTTCATGTACTTATACATACTACATGACTGTGTTTGTTTTCATGAATGTGTCACTCATGACACTGGGACAAAAACAAGCTATTCTGCTAAAAAAATAATTTTGCTAAAGATGGGTGATGTAGAGTACGAGCTGCAACTATTAAGATAGAATTAACATAGATAATCTAAACATAGATAACAGTAATAATCTTCTGACTTACTTTGGTCACTTCTTTAATTGACTTTTCTGCCACGATATGCAACTTTAACTCCCTTTTTTGTTTGGCTCTCTTTTATTTGGTGCTTAATTTGTCATTTACTCATATCCAATCCTCTCTCTCTTCCCCTTTACCCCTCTTTTGTGTAGCTTTTTGGCTAAGCGTGGTGTGAGGGAAGACATAGCTACATTTGAAGCCAGCAACATCACCCCCGAGATTCGCCAGAGTGTGGAAGAGCTGCTCAACAGGAACAAGGCATCTTTTGACCCCAAGGTCAGCTGACCATGATAGCAGAATGAGAATTAGATGTAGGGTTGGTGGATGTTATAAACACCTTGCTGACTTATTTTGTTGTTGTTGCCTGAAGATGGTGTTGGGGCTGTTGTTAAAACTGAGTTGTTTGCTGTTTTTATTATGGTTAGAATGCAAAGCGTGCAAGCGCAGCAGCTGCTCCTCTGGCTGCCTGGGTCAAAGCCAACGTCCAGTACTCTCACGTCCTAGAGAGGATAGAGCCACTGGAGAGAGAGCAGGCCGGACTACTGGAGTAGGAACACACACATACACAAATAGACAAATACCAAAAAAAGCCTAAATTGGTTTTGAACACACCTGGGCAAAGACATAATTTTCATTAAGCAATTGTCACAAAGATGCAATGCTCGTCAGTGAAGTTTTGGTCTTATTCACACTGAGCAGACATACACTTAAGATTACTTACAGACACACATGAGATGTCTTTTCTTTCTCAGAAACCTGAGGAAGACGGAGAGCAGAAAGAATAAGCTGGAAGACCAGCTCAACTCTGTTGGAGCCAGAGTCAACGAGTTAAAGGAAAAGTATGCCTCCTGATCTTCTATGCTTCAAGCCTTTGATCCTTCTAATGTATTTCACCTGTGAAAAACATTGTATGATTGTTACATCGTCATAAATTAATGGTTTAAATGTGTCTCTGATAAACCCCATAATTCTCCCTCTCCAACTTCGCAGTGATCATCATTTCTTTCTGACTACTTTTGACTTCTAAACTGCTAAAATAGAAACCAACAGGTTAACAATAGCATTCCATAAGCTTTGCTGCTCTTATTCTTTGAGCATTCAGTTATATAAACAATGTTGGAAACAATCATTTTTTCCTGAAGGGCAGGTTTCTCCCACCCCTTTTAAATTGGCTGAACATTGGCCAGTGTCACTAACAGGTCAAAGTTCAACAAAGGTGAACTTCACACTGCCATTGACCAAGCTCTCATGCTTTTTATGTTGCTCTTTCTTGCAGCATCTTCAACCTTTTTCCTTCACCAACTATGTTTCCTGTTTATGTGTCCATACAGTCTTCTCTACTCTATCATACTCTACTCCTTAAACAAATTTCCCATGACCCCATTTAAAACAATTTTATCTTTTTCATCACCCCTTGTTATCCTCCTCACTCTTTCTTCAGGTTTCAGTGTCATACCACAGAGGCAGCTAAGTTGGAGGCTGAGGTGACAAAAGCTCAGGACACAATAAATGCTGCCGAGCAGCTCATATCACAACTGGATGGAGAACACACACGGTGGAACGCACAGGTAGTTTGATGTATGGGTCTGTTTATATGTGTTTTGGTGTGGGAGGTTATACACATTTACTTAGAAAGGTGCTCATTTACCATGTAAGAGCAACAGGAGGTGTACATTCGGTTGTGTGTGTGTCAGGGGGATAGATCCTGCTGTCTTGGGTCCCTTTAGGCTGTTTTTACTCCTCTCCACAGCATCTGTCTGCACCTTAATTAAAACACTCAATCTTTTCCTGCGACACACACACACCCTCACACTCACAGCTTCCCTCAAGGCCCACACCAGAGAGCCAGTTTACTCTCCACTCACGTATTTCCATATACTCACACATACGCACACAAATTTCATCCCTAACTCTTTTGCACACTATGCGGTAGTTGTGGTTTGCTGTATGCTTATGCCTCTAAGCTGTTTCAGTGTTTCAAGGGAAGGAAGAACCACATAGCGAGAGGGGTACACAACCGCAGAGCAGGTTGTGCAGTAATAGACACAATAATAATAGATACGTTTTGTCAGATATTTGACTGCTTTAATACAGTTAGTGTGGACATTCAGGGACGGATTCAGGTCCTTGACAATGAAGCCTGATGCATAACTGTTTAACAACATATACATCTTTTTCTGATCCCCTTGCATAGAACTAGGCTGCTTTAAAAGACACCTATATTAGTTCATGTTGTGCATGTGTGTTTTTGCATTTTTAGGATACTTGTGATCTTGTCAGATATCACCATAGACACATTAAAGATAATTTGGGGTTAGAAACTAGGCTTAGGATAATGATTTGCTGTAGATGGATGAAAAGTTACTTCTTTTCTGCTTTATTTCCATTTTCACTTCTCTTTTCCCTTCCTCTTTTCATATTTTCCTACCAATCTTTGTGGTGCCTTTCTCTTACTTTCTTCATCCTAATCACCTACCTTTCTGTTTATCCTTTGTTGTCCTTTTTCTTGTGCATATCCATATCTTTATTTCAAACAGATGTCTGAGATAAAGAATGAGTTGGACACGCTCCCCACGAGAGCCATGCTTGCTGCAGCCTTCATCACCTATCTGTCTGCAGCTCCTGAAGACCGTAGAAGACACTGTCTGGAGACATGGATGGCTCAATCTGGACTGCAGAGTAAATATACAATATAGGCTAATACCAGCATATGCCTATTCCTATGCCAAACAGCTTGAAAACTCACTTCTACCCACACACGGCACAATGCAGTGTGTTCATACATATGGTACTTATACAATGTTTGTAAGCTCCAAGAACTCCTGAATATTAGTGCTGATTAAATCATTCCATAAAAGGATCATTGCTTGATCACAGATTAACTAGTCACTACTACTGTACACACAATTCACACAAAAGTAACAGCCTACTTCTAATCATGCTGAGGTTTAGTCTGTAAACCCTTAGTGAAACAACTGTCTTCATTTTTAAATCATGCGAGTAACTGCACAAGTATTCTCTCATACATAATCGATTTTACTTTTCATATACCTAACATAATGACCTTAATTTGTAAGCTCTTCTGTTGAGATATTAACAGACCGTCCACACAAATTAGCCTGTAAAATGTGGGCAAACTCCCTTTCAGCAATGCTGAGTCATTATTAGCTCTGACCATATAATTCTTTTACCAGTCTCTTTCCCAGAGGGCGTCAGATGTGCATGTAAATCCCAAACAGCTGAGTCATCTATTTGACCCACTGTCATTTCTAAATCCCTCATTCTCGTTCATTGAATGGCTTCTCCGCAAGTTGTCAAGATTACTTAGTGACCCCACTTGAAGTGTAATATAATGTGTTTAGGCACTACTGTTGAATTGGGACTTGTTATCAAATGGATGTTGAGTGTCCAATGACTGCAGTATCTGAGATTTGTTTAAAATGATTTTAGTGTGCAAATGGAAAAACAGCAATTTGCGTCGTGTTTGTACCAGAGTTTGACTTGCGGTCATTCCTGTGCTCGGAGAGTGAGCAGTTGATCTGGAAGAGTCAAGGACTGCCTTCTGATGACCTGTCCATGGAGAATGCATTGGTCATACTTCAGGTCAGTCTGTCAATCTTTGATAATCTATCTGCTTTTCTTCTTAATTCCCCTGATTTCCGTCAGTTGAGATGTGATATGCATTGTTTGTTTAAAAACAACTTCAAAGTACATTATTACTGCAGTATTTATTTGTAACAGTCAGTCTCCATAGTAGTGATCATTGTCATTCATTTTTCATCCATATGTCTGTATTGTGTTTGTGTGTTTTTTTTACCATTGCTGGGTTCAGATCAATGCACTCAATTTACGGGTAAGAAGTTCTTTAATCTTTCATCCTTATTTCCCACACTTGTAATTTAGTGCAGCATCTCTGTTTCTTTCACTGTGTGTGTGTGTGTGCGCGCGCACACCCTACGCTGTGTGTGTTATATACACTCAAATGACCATGTATGCTGCTAAAATGCAGTGAAAATTGGAGCAAGTATGTATTCAACTTCATATGAACACACACACACACACACACACACTTTCCCACTGTTGTTGTTGGTCTAGCTTTGTGTGGTCAGTGACTGGTTTTTAGGCATCTGAACTCAGTTTTCACTCACACTTTGAACAACTGATCATCTCAATCAATCAACCTCTTTTGAACAGATCTACAAAGAGAATGACAGAAATCACAGCATATTGGAATATTACATCAGTAATAGGAAAGGCACTTGATGTGCAGTATGTACTTAGATGTAGATGTAATGTATGTGTAGATGCCCATGAAACACACAAGAGAAATAAAAAAAGACATTATGGTTACTTCTATCAGTACACAGAGTAAGAAAAGGGGAACAGACAAATGAACAGTTTTGAGATGGTCTGAGAAAGAGAATCCTTGCGCAAGAGACCATGAAATAGAAGTACACAGGATGAAAGGAGGGCGGTGGACTTCATTCTTTTACTTGACATAGGAATGACGCTGGTCGATAAGCATGACAGCCGTGAGAGAGAACTGAACTGCCTACATACACGTACACTCCTTTTCCTCAATCAACAAGCTTCCTTCCAAGTAAAACTTTCCCAAATCAGCTTAAATTGACACACTGTTCTTTGTAATTGTTGTATACACAGAGTGTTGCCTGTCCGTTCCTGATTGACCCGTCATCCCGAGCTACAGAGTGGCTATGTACTCATCTCAAACAGCACAGACTAGAGGTTATCAACCAACAGGTAAACACACAAACACAGTCCAAATCTCGCTGTCTCTCGCTCTCTCTCCCACAAACACACACACACACAGACAATAAAGAACACACATGAGAGTTAATTAACTGTTCTTTTGGAAACCCGTTTTCACACACTGGTGATTGTTCAGATCTGTCAACCCTAAACCTGATGAATCTAAGTCTATTTAAAGTCCATTAGTATGCGGGTATCATTTAGTTGCCACTTTTTACCTTTCTCCTCAATCTGTCCAGTTTTTGATTTTAACAAATGATGTGATAACATTCATCATTGTAGAACTTTATGACTCACTACTTACTTATTATTATTCATTTACTCATTACCAGTTTGTAATTGGAAAATATGTGCCATTATTTATTATACCCTTGAAGCAGTAATTTAGCAGTATTTTTTTCTGCATGCTACATTTAACAAGATTGAATATCTCCCTTGTCGCACTGTCCTGCATTAACCCACTGTAATCACTGGTCTGTCCACCAGGAACAGGATACATGTTGGAGCTGGGCTCTTTTATGGATTTAATTTGTGATTTGCTAAGTGTTTTTGGGCACAGTAATGATATTAATATGATGTGTTACAGAGTATTGTGTCACTAAACAATATTGGTTTTCAAGTCTGTGTCTGTTTGCCTGCTCTCTGTAGGATAGTAACTTCATGACATCCCTGGAGCTGGCAGTCAGATTTGGAAAAACTCTCATCATTCAAGAGATGGATGGGGTTGAACCTGTGCTCTATCCGCTGCTGAGGAGGGACCTTGTAGCACAGGGTATGCATACGCACTCACAAGCACAAACACAGGCTTCATATAAAGCCTGGGTGGGAAAAATTATCCAATAAGCTGAATACTCACCTCTACATGGCAGCAACTGTAGTGAAATTCCATTTTGAGAGATGTAGTCTGAACATGTGTATAGCTTTTCTTTGTGTGCCATGAATAACACTGAGATATCAACAGCCACGTACTGTACTGTCCATACTAAGTGAAAGTCAGTAGACTTTCAGCCAAATACATACATGATGTTGAAACATATAAGATTGTTCTTAGCAGCTGGTGCAATAAATGCTATAGAAATAAAGAGGTAAATAGTAAATGTTATACTTTGAACCAAGCTACCCATGAACAGGAGATTTGAAGAAGTAATGAGTGTAGCAGCAAACAGATGAATCATGAAAGTATAAATGAATAAGAGAGTGTCTGAATAAAGATAATCAAAGAAGAAATCAAATTTGTTAGACATCAGTGCCATTGTATTACACTCTTTTGTACATAAGGAATCATTGTAGAGATAGTTTTTTTTGTGTCAGTTTGCGTTAGAGAAAGTAGTTGGAATAGTTCTTCAGTAGGATCTTATTTATTGGGTTTCCCTGAATTACACAGTCTGTGGTTCTTGCTCTAAATTTTGTGAACGTGTATAGAGAAAGCTGTAAGTAATGTTTGTTATATTCTGAGTTTACCTTTATACGTAAAAATCCATTATTTTAGACCACTGTACTGTCGTATTGAATTGTCTGCAAGCTCTAGCTAAAGACACACACATACTCTATTACACATCCAATACTACCTTGACCCACTTAACACATTGTAGGTGTCAAACAACATTATTCCTCTTGACAAAGGGGATAATTTATTCCGTTATTTAAAATATGTGGCTTGAAATACCTCTAACAATTTGCTCATGGTCATTTTAAGAAGCAATGACAATTCAATGTTCTATAACCTTACAAATCCAGAAGAAAAAGATGGCTGGACGAGCAACTGAAAAATTCAGACAGCTGAAATACTTGTCTTGATATTGGGAATTGATGTTTACTTTTTAAAATAATCATGGAGATGTGCTGTGTAATGTGTTTCTTCCATCTATTTTATGGACAAATGCTATTTGGACAATCATATTTTTTTAAATTTAAAACATATTCACAAAATACATATTGTGTTCATTCTGTATTTTTGAAGCTTCTGACATACACAGTGACATTTTAGTTTCTTCAGATAATTGCATACCATTCACGTTGGAAACATACCTGTGAAAAAAAGGGTGATTCATAAGGCTCTGAATCATCCAGGGAGAGGCGGTTGTCTATTGGAAACTGAATTGGAAGAAGTGGGGGCAGTGAAAGTGTGAGAAAGGGCAAGTTGTCCACTTAAAAGTGGTGTTGAACAGGATTGAAAAAGAGGGAAGACAAAGTCATGGCAGTACTGCATTGCAGACATCTAGAAGACAAGAAGTAGAGAAGAAAGTAAGGGTGAAAAAAAGATTCAAAGTTGTAACCTTGCAGGTAAATCTTCCTCTTTCTTCCTCTCCAACTTTGACACGTATGTGTGCACACACACACACACACACACACAGGTCCTAGATATGTGGTTCAGATAGGAGACAAGGTGATTGATTACAACGAGGACTTCTGTCTCTTCCTGGCAACACGGAATCCTGCCCCCTTTATCCCCCCTGATGCTGTTTCTGTGGTGACCGAAGTCAACTTCACCACCACCAGGGCAGGCTTGCGAGGACAGGTAAACCACATAACTCACACCCAAACACACAAATGCGCAATCTACTCTATCAGCCCTGCAATAAATAATACATTTGTCAATCCTTGTTCATTTTTAAACTCCATGGTATGTAAGCTATGGTCTGTCATAGTATTTTGTAAAATAATACACTGAAGAAAAGTACTAAAGTGTGTAAAGTACTGTATGCTGCAGCTGATCTTGGTGATTCACAGCTTTGCGAGTGAAATAATTGTAAATATGTAGATAATGTTCTGTATGTTATAGTCATACTGTCTGTGTTTCTGTATGTTTACTTGCCGATTTGTTTGTGTTTGCATGTCTGGGCGTTAGCTGCTAGCCTTGACCATCCAGCAGGAGAAACCAGAATTGGAGACTGAGAAAACAAGACTCCTACAACAAGAAGAAGACAAGAAGATACAGTTGGCTCAGTTGGAAGAATCACTGTTAGAGGTACATGTGCAGACATAAAGCAAGAAAACCTATGCAAGCATATTAAGATAAAATCAGTGTGTAGCTCTCTCTTTTATTTTGCTCAGCTATCCCTTGTTGTTTCAAAATCCCACTGTGGGGCTGAGCAGGGTGTAGTAGACAGAGCGGAGCAATGTGTACAAACCAAGCAGGGAAAGTCACTTGTGCTACAACGAGGATGTGATCTGTCATTTCCCTCCCATGTACTGCCACGAGGCCAGATGTGTTTGATTGAGCACTCAGCCAAGCTGGAAACACAACTGCTGGGTATTGAAACCGTGCCTCTGTGGCAGTGGAGGAGTGCTTTTTCCTCTGCACCACCCAGCCACTGAGGCAGCTGGGTGGTGCATTAGCTGACTTTAATGACTACACTTTTAGGTAACGGTGACATTTTATGCTCTGAAACTATTTAACTTTTAACTGTATGCTAAATCAAAAGGTATGTCTGCCTGGATATACAGTAAATTGAGAATTTTAGATTATGTCAGTGCAAGATTCATTATCCAAAGTCCTTTTGTAACCTTCAAAACAGACAGCAGACACAACCACAGCAAAATTGTCTCCTTGAAAATAATTCATTTAATCTTCCGGACAGGTTTGAATAGGAATATTAGTCGGGAGTAAAATCACAAACTGTATTGTGTTGCGTTTCTTTTCGCTTATTCACACACTTCAAATCTCTGAGCAGAGATTTGTAGGTGTAATTTAATATTCATGGTAATGGAAATAATTATGCAAAACATCAAACAAATTGATGCTGTCCAAATATTTTAATAGACTTCCAGTAGAAAACACATAGATCCTAATGTAGTAACACTTTCAAAATCATACACACATAGTTGTGACATAGACACTAAATTTAATGATTATTCTTTTGCACACAGCCTAAGGGGAAATTTGGACACACGCACACAGACATAGATAGTGCCAAGAGCATTGTGTCAGTGCTTCAGTGCTACTAGACATGTAATTATTCCAGAATTGTAGGAGAATATTTGACTTGACATTCCCATGCTCCACTGCTTTCTCATCTATTTTATTTGAATTTATTTGAATGAATTTGCGCAGTTCATTTGAGAGAATAGATTCCACGGGATGAAGTGGGTGAGTCACAGCACTCATTGAAAGCCAAAATAAAAAATAAATTAATTCCACTCATCAAGTTGTTAGAAGATGAGAAATATTGCCCCACCAACTTTTGTCAGATTACTAAATTCATCCAATTGGCAGATACAAAGATACAAAGGTCCTGTGGATCCCCCATCCCCTTTTTCACATTCATCTGTTATTCTGTCCTGTTTTTAACTGTCTGTCCTTTTCCTGTGTCAGACCCTGGCTACAGCTCAGGGTAATATTCTGGAAAACAGGGAGCTGATAGACAGTCTAAACCAGACCAAGGCAAGCAGTGCCCTGATCCAGGAGTCACTGCTGGAATCACACAGACTGCAAGCATCCCTGGACCAGGTACTGTATTTCAGGCACCCATGCACAGACTCAAAAGCTGTATTTATAATGAAAAAATAGAAAAGGTGATTGAGTTAATAGGTAATAGTTTTGTCAGGCATGTTGACCAGCTACATGGTTGACCTGTGATTTTGTGTGGGAAGTTTCTGTCTGACTCTCTCACAGGCTTTCATGTATGAACGCTGTAACTTTCTCTGATCAATGATAGACGAATCCTGAAAACCAACTAACTGATACGAACTGTTAAATATGTTACAGTTTTTGCAACAGCTGTTTTCAGATTTAATGAACATTGATGATTAAAACTATTTGGAACAAAACAAGTTTTTTTTTAAATATATAGTTACATATAAATGAAACCGGTTAAACAGTAAAAATACTAACTATATAAAGTAATATTTTTACCTACTGTAGGCCTTATGGATAAACATGACAAACTATCTGGTGCTTTTCTTATTTAATTTACAATAAAAAAGATAATCACCATATGCCATTGGATTTTTGTCATATAGTAACCAGTCATTCAACACACTTGGAAATAGCTGGTTTTGTTAGAGGTAAGGCAGAGAAAGACAAAGATAATCACAGTCAGAAACTCAGACAGAGGCAGAGTGTGTTGAAGTCCCACTCAGTGAATGTAAGGTGACTGTACTTTTGTACTTTTATGTAATTTCTAGAACAAAGAAGTGCTTTTATTGAAATTTTGAAGTTTAGGCTGTTATGTACAACGATGCCATATTCTCTAGGCACAAACATTTCAGTGGTCTACAGATACTCAAAGCCATGGCTACTCACTGCATAAATTGCTGCAAACATCAGATTTCACAGATTTACAAGTAGATCCATTACACAGTCATCCTCTAGGGTGCAGTGTTACACTAGAACTATATTTGTACTTTTCTCTGAGTTTTTATTTATCTGTTCTCTGTATCTGTCTTTTACATATTCACCTCTGTTTTTTGTTAAATTTCCTGTTATCATGCTTCATGCTGTCTGTCCTCATTTTTCTTTCTTTCTGCTTCCATCATGATATGTTCTATTTCTTTTGCTTACCCATCTCCATACTTGATACAATCACTGGCCACTTTATTAGGTAGACCTGTATAATCTAGTGCAATCCAGTGCATCAGCTCTGCCATGAATTCTACTTTTACAAGGTTATAATTTCTCAGTTTTTAAGTTGAAACTGTCAGGTGATAATTATTTATTACTGAGTCATAGTAGGTGGTGGAGTTGTAGTTTAGTGCTTTATATTCACAGGTGTTAATATATTAATGTTTTGGTCATCCTATTTAAAATAAATGAAAAATTATAACTTTGTAAAAGCAGAATTCATGGCAGAGCTGTCATACTGGATTGTGTTAGATTGTACAGGTGTAAGAAACTGGAGTGTGAGTGTAAATCCATTTTCCTGCCATTCAAACATCTGTAACGCTCTAAAACAGCTGTGGTTCTTTGTCTACTGTCTCATGGTCACATTATTTCCTGTTTCCTGTGTCCTTTATTTTTCTCTTTGTCCTTGATTTTAATTCAGGAACGGGATGCCTACCTGCCGCTTGCAGAGAGTGCAAGCAAGATGTATTTTGTCATCACAGACCTGTCGAAGATCAACAACATGTATCGCTTCAGCCTTGCTTCTTTTCTGCGCCTCTTCCAAAGGGCTCTTCAGGCCAAGAAGGTGACTGGATGCCACACAGATCTTGCAGTACTTCCGTTTATTATATCCTCCAAAAATGTGTTTTCAATGTTTTATCTTGCAAAATTGTTTCAAATAATATTCTTCATGAGCCATTCAATATACAACAAAAATTTCAATATGCCAAAATCTCTCAGTTTTCCAGCCTTGGCACAAAGGAAAATGCAACTTAATGCCACACACCCGCACAAAGTAAATCTCTGGTGACACCAAATTTTACATGGTTCACCGCTTTAGAAGATGCTCGTGAGTTTTGTTAACTGTGAAAGACTATTCTGCTTTTCTGCATTTAAGAACCTTTCTAAAAATGCAATGTTAATCTCCAATCTACTTTAAATGTAACCCATTCTTCTTTTAGTATATACAGTTGCATCAGCAGGCATTTGCCCTCCTCTTGATTTCTTCAGTTTTTGTATATATATATTTCAGTATAAACAATGTCAACCTGAGTAAACAAACGGTTGGGGCTGAAGAGACCCTTACTGAGGACCATTATGTGCAAATTAAGAAAACATTGCACAATAGTGAACTTCACCAGGAATGGCAGATCTTCCAAACATTTCCCAAGACCACAGCAATGTTCTCATCCAGGAAGTTAACCAGGAGCCCAGGAAACCATCTGCCTCTGGGCCTCCTCTTGATTCTTCTGTGGTCAGTGAATTTACTATTAGAAAGTCACAGGTCAAAAATGTCATTTATGGGACAGTAGTGAGACTAAGACCACTGCTAACCTAGGTGAACATGAAGGCTAACTATCCCAAGACCTACCTAAATGACCTTCAAACCTTTTTGATGGATGTTTTATGGACAGATGTGATTACAGTGGAATTATTTGAAGACAGGAGTTGCGTTACATCTGGCAGAAACTAAGCACAACAGTCATACCAGTCAGGCATGGTGGTGGTACTGTGATGGTGTGGGCCGTTTGGCACATCACAACACATTCTGAGGAACCAGCCCATGATTTGAAGTTCAAGTGCATCTGTTTTATGCAGCAAGGATTGAAAACACAACTTTATTAATAATCAAAGTTCTGACATTGAGATTGTGACAAGACTTTAGAAAAGTGGTTCATACTCAAACACTCCAGTGTGGCTGAGTTAAAGTGGTTTTGCAAAGAAGACTGGACCAAAATTCCACCATACTGATGTGTAAGACTGATCTCACTTGGTTGTAATTGCTGCTGTTAACAGTGGTACAACAAGCTGTTAAGTTTAGGGGAGCAATTTCTTTTTCCACATGGGTGATATATATGTTGTACCTTAATTGCTTCAGTAAATAAGTGTATGTGTTTTTGTTTAAGTTGTTACGTTAAATGTTGAAATGTTGCAGATCAGAAACCATTTCTGATGAGAAATCTATACTAGTATTGAAGAAATCAAGAGGGGAGAAAATACTTACTGACACATCTGTAGGTATTATTAGTCGATGAGTGTTTGACTAATACTTATTTAGTAGTATAGTAGTAGTAGTAGCAATCTATACATTGCAGTAGCAATACTGTAATTTTTCAATACCATTTACTTGATATATATAATTCATTTATTTCAGTTATGGTCAAGTTGATTTGTTTTAACTCATTTTTGTTTTCTTCAGCAAGTTCATCTCAATCTGACCTGTGCAGCTGGAGAGCATCATAGACTGTCTATCACACAGTTGTTTTCCATCTGAGCCCTAAACATTGTCTGATAACCAGAGTACACACACACACACACACAAAACACACTCACACATAGACATTGGGTTGAGAGATTTAGCACTAATTCCCCAAATCCTGTATGCGTTGTTAGAGCCAGTACTGTCATCCAAGAATGTCACCAGGCAGCATCTGGTCACCACTGTTACATATTTTTCAGTGTGTATGCAGGTAGGCTTGTGGACACATTCAGTGTGGTCAGAGTACTGCATTGATTCATAATCGCTCTCTCTTTGTGTCTTTTGGGTGTTTGTTGTATTGAATGAACAAGTTTAATTTACCATGAGCTGCAGATGGTTCCTGAGATTTTAAGCTCTTATAACACACAGAAAAATATTCATTTGGTCCCACACATCCCATTAGCAGATACACACATTGTCCGTGTGTCACAGGTATGCATAAAGTGTTAACTGCACTCACAAAAATTCAGCTGTTCACACGAATGCTTCTTTCTGAGTACCTCAAACAAAGATTCAGGCAGGAGAAACAATTAAACAGACATGCTAAACTGGGAATAGGAGACAGAAAAAGAGAAGTCCTTCTGGAATTTCTGTTTTTCTTGACATTTCTTTTGTAATTCTCATGTTACATTGTGTTTATTCTTCCTCTTGCTACTCTGCCTTGTATATCTCAGGGACATCTCCATTCCATATTCTACAGTACACAAATATATATATACACTGTGTGTGTGTATATATATATATATATATATATGTATATATTCTCTCCCAGTTTTACTGCTGTCCCACACAAGCCTAAAAAATACAACAAAAGTGACTTTCACTATTGCTCTGTAGTAATTTTGAGTCAGAGATAAAGAAGAAAAGAGACATGTTAACTGTGTGTCTTGAGACATGCAGGTTACCCTGGTGTGACAGAGTAAAGGGACACTTTTTACAATAAAAATGTCACTGTTAATTTTTTAATTCCATCACCACTCTCAAATGTAGTTAGAATAAAGCACAAAAACACAGACATGTACTGTTTCATATTAATGAAGGCTGAGAAATAAACCCTTTGAATCTCTTTAGCTGCAGGATATTCTCAGTCTACATTTCACCCTGTTTAAAGCCCCCTGGCCAGTTTTGTCTTTCACATTAATAATTTTGTGTGTGTGTATTGTAGGAAGCAGACAGTACTGAAGCCAGGATCACTGCTTTGGAGGCCAGTTTGAAGAATATGGTGTATGAGTATGTCTGCCGGTCACTGTTCAAGGTAATACGTAAACACACAGAAAATCTGGTTTCTCTAAAAAAAATCCTGTGACAGCAAATGCTTGATGTAAAGATCAGCTTGTTTAGAAACACATTTTTTATATGCTCCTCAGCAGTTGTATTTCTGCCCTGTAGCTCCTCCTACAGTCTCCAAGTAGACTGAATTACATTTTACTCTTTTTTTTAACAGACACTAGGTTTAACAGATAATTTAACATAGTGTAGTCTAAACCTAAATATGCACTTCCAAAAAATTGCATGCATGCTTTGACATGTTTATTTTTTTTACCTGCATACTTCAGCTTTGCTCTCTAGTCCTTTCTGACACACTACCACCACAGTTTGCTCTGTAGCTGTCTAGCCAGTCACAATGCAGGATTTAGTCACTTAGTTGTTTTAACTAACTAGGTTGGTTGTTCTCAACTCCTACACATGCACTGAATTCAAATTTTATAATGTAATGAAGTATGGTAGTATAGCATAGTAGCATTCTTTCTTATCACTTTGACTAAAGCCACAATCAGAGCAACACATACTCACTTATACAAACCCTTACCATTAACAACTCTAATGAAGTGTCAAATATTGAACAACAAAAGCAATCATTGCATTGATCAGGCTGTAAATGGTTAATGTAATTTCTCTGTTTGTGTGTGTGTGTGTGTGTGTGAGAGTGAGTGTGAGTGGTAATGGACGTTGCAGGCAGAGTCAGAGTGGCTGTAAACTGCTGATCATGTCTATTGGCTATCTACTCAACACTTGCACACAGACGTAGGCATACATAGACACATAGGTCTATAGACAGCTGCAGCCCAGTTATTAGCAATAGAGGCAATAGTGGACTACATTATCTGTGCTCCTGTCAACATCGCCATCACCATCTGTGTTGCCAAAGAGATAACCCCAGAGAGCAAAGGAGAGAAGTGGGAGGAGACTTCAAGTGAAAAAATAAATAAAGATAGATAAGAGAGAGTGAGAGAGGATAAAAAATGAGAGCAGGATGATGTGAGAAAAAAGAAGAAGATAATTAGAGATGAAAAGAGAATTGAGATTAGAAAACATCATGATATTAACTAACAAAGCACACAATGTTGTGGAATATCTGTATATTTTATGCAGTGGTAGGCTCTCAAATAATGTTGCATTTGTGTTAAATTCCCCCACAAACAGACCTGATTCAGCTTAATAAGGTATTGATTTAGTATGGCTAGATACATCAAAGCTGTGATAAAGATGCAGAGCTACTCTACCAAATATTGATTGGTGAACCTCTGATAAGCAAAGATTGTTTTGTAGCTTTTATTTTTTTCTGTTGGGTTGGTGTAAATGTGTTAAGTTCATGTCATGTGACGTAGAGTGAGAAAGTTCATATTTTGAACAGCTTTCATTTTCTCAAAATATATGCCATGGCTGAGATTATTTTCATTTGAAATTAAGGATTTGTAAATGCTCCACGTTTAACACAGGCTGGATTTGCTCGTGTAATATTAATTGCAGCTTGAAAGCATTCTCTTAAAGCGGCACTACACACTAGGTTTTACTAGATGTGGGGAGCAGAGATATGGTAGCGTGCATGCAGCAGCTCCAAAGGGGGACTGGTTTTACAGACACAGGACAGAAGATGTCAGGGAATTGTAGAAAGTTATTGTTAATTAGTAGGCCATTTTCAAATCAACCTACTAACAAAGAGGGGGTATTAGCTTCTGTGATGACTGCTGTTATAGTCGTCACCACAAACGTAAGACACCCCGGAGTCAGATCTGTGCCGTCACTTTAATTTCAATATCATATTTTAAATTAATTTCAGTTCAATTTATTTATATAGCACCAAATATCAACAAGAATTAAAACAAAAAGAAAAAGAAGACCCAACAAATCCCCTTTGAGCAGCAGTAGGTGACAGTAGAGAAGAAAAACTCCTTTTAACGGAAGTAAGCCTTTAGCACAACCAGCTCAACTGGTTGGGGTGAGTGGAAAGTGAAGAGAGAAAAAAGAGCAACAAGAGACAGACAGAGAACTAATTGTAATTATGTATACAGTAAAAAAGTTATTAACTGATATTTTAGCTCATTTACATTAAAAGGTAAGTGATTAATTAGGGTTGTTTTCACCACACAAAAAAACGTGTATTGCATTTAGATTTAGATCCATTATTTTGAACTATCAAATGAGACATTTGATCATATGATATTTATAATAATAATAATAATGACATACTTTATTGATTTCCTTGGAGAAATTGCTGGTTGGACAGCTGCCAGACAGTACATGTCTGTACTACGACAGAGTTTTGGTTTCTTGTCCAAGGACACCTCGACATGTAGTCTGGCGGCGGTTTGTAGACATCTGTTCTACCCACTGAGCTACTTGCCGCCCCATTTGACATTTAATATAGTTATAAAAATATAACACAAAAGTTATTAAAAAACATTGAATAAAACTTGTCAGCTTCCATATATACACTTGCAGTGACCTGGAGATGTAACTTCTGTGATGAAATACAATAGGTACATCAGACGCAACCATATCTCTGCCTTCTCACTGTCTGATCTATGCATAGCACCTTAGCAAAATCTTCCTGTTTTTGTCAAAATCCACAGAGAACATGTAACAATAACAATGTGAAAGCTTGTTTTTTTTTGGTACGCTGTTGCACACTGGAGTGGTGTACACTAAGGAGATTATATTTTTAGAGGAGTGAAATAGTAAAACACAATGGAAAACAAAAGGATTGTGGGTCTGTGTGCATACACACACTTGTTATATTTGGTATTCATGTGTGCCTGTTTGTGTGGGGTGGCAGGCATAAGCATTCAGGAGGTTAACTTTGTGTGTGAGAATGTGAATGCATCTCTTATGTGCATGCAGGAGTTTGAGTTGTAGTGATGTGCTGAAGTGTGACACATTCCAGTTTGGACTGTCTACTGAGGTTCCTGTCCTGTCAGAGAGCTAGCGTGACAGCAGTTCACACACACAGACACACACACACACTCATTGAACTCTGTTTGCTTAATTCTTTCTGACACTTACATGCACACAGTAAAAAACACAGACATGTTCATGCACAGATCCGCACATGTTCACAAAAAACAGGGACACTGTGCCATTTTTTGTTTGATCACTCATATCATATTGGTCGTCTCTCAGTTCAGCTGAATCCACATTCATAGTCATTTCAGCAGATGGAGCTGAATTTGGCAGCTTAGTGTAAATCATCCAGACATCGGATCAAGAGATGAACCACGGAGAGGGTCGGAGAGAGGGCATGATAGTGTAGAGGTCTAGTCCAAATGTAACCTGAAGGTTAGCCTCACTGTAGCTCAAGCTGGTTCCACGGCTGTTGGTAAAAGTGCAGAAGGTAATCTTAGCTGACAGCCAGAGATGTGTTATGAAGGTTGGAATATGTTGGCACATACAGAAACGGTTGCTCTCATGGGCGGTCATATTTATTTTCCATTGCCGTGGTAACAGGTTTCCTAATCATTTTAAATCAATGAAACACTGATTTTTTTCAACTCCACTACAGAATAGGATTAATCAATTAGTAACTACATTTATTTTGTTTAACAAGCTTCTTACACCTTAAGATATAGTTTCAAACTTTTATTACAACAAAAAATAAGTAGGGAGAGAAAGGGAAAAAGAAAAAGAAAAAACTAGGGAAGCACACAACGTAATGTACGCTGTAATCCAGTATATTAATTCAAGATAAAAAGTGTTGGTCTGTGAATCTATGTGTGAACACTGACATCCTAACTAACCCATCTCCCATGCTTTTGTGTGTAAACAGCTTGACACAGGTGGGTCATGTGGTTTGCTATACAGGAATCCCAAATGAAACGGTCATGTGTTGTGAAAGGTAGGGTGAGATTGAATTACATGGCCAAGAATTATGAAGTAATACTTTAATATTTTTACTGGTAATTTAAGATAAACTTTAAGATTGATGTAGAAAAATAAGTGGAGTCTTGGATCATTCATGTCCCTTGGATCATTTGATAATTATTCCATTTTAATATCACTAACAATTGAGTAAGCACATCTGAATGATTTTAGTCACTGTGGCTGCTAACTCTTTATGTACCAGATTTTTCAGTAACAATGCCTCCATCTCGTAGCAGTGATAGCGGCTCCTGTGAATAGCCAAACTTATTTCCACTGTACTTGAATTGGATGTTACTTTCAATTTGGTTGTCCTTGCCAGCCAGTCTTTAACTGCATAAAATGAGCTTTACATAAATATGCATGGCCAGCATAGAAGCAGTGGTGCACTGTCTGTTATTAAGTTTGGTGAACAAGTATTGTGTTATTGTTATTTGAAAGAATAATGTCAGATAACAGTGGTACATACTGTAGCTGTAAATATAAATATAATGCTTTTAGAGGCCACTCACACCAGAAGCCATGGATGTAGTTCACATATCAATATGAAAAATAAATCTAGTGTTTTTTTACAGTATCTGTTACAAACAGTTACAGTCCATTATCATTATCATCATCAATCACCCAAATATTGCTGAGAAGCACACATGCATTCCACATTAACATGCACATGGTTTCTTTTGTTTGAAGTATGTCAAGTACAGTATGAATATATCTTTGTCTTTAAAATCATTTACAGCAAATATTTTACTGACTTGTTCACAAGTTTTGCTTGTTTATGAACTTAAGATGAAAAGAAAAATATGCAATTAGAGCAGGATTTAAACTTATGGGAAAATATTATTCACTGAAAAAGGTTTTTCTGCTTTCTCCATCAGGTGTGTGTTGATGAGTTTGCATGGCTGTGTGTATACAATATTTGCTTTCTGCATTCTGTCTCACTGCTTTCTCTTTGTTCCTCTTTCTGCTTTGTTTATTAGAGTTTCTTGCTCATTGTCTTTATGCTTATTTTTAGGCTGAAGTGAGATAACACACCTTGATTAGTGGCTGTTTGTGTTTTCTCTCTCAAAATTGGCCAGCAGATGTGACAGAGAGAGAGAGAGATGAGCACATTGAAAGTGTGTGTGTAGGGATGACATAACAGCCAGTGTAGTTCCTGAAGTCCCTGGGGATTTTTTGTCAGGCTGCACCAACCTTTTGCAAGCCCTTTAGTTAGGCAGCCTGAGGGTACTTATCATGCAGTGGGAATATAGTGTGTCTGCCCTCGTTCTGGATGAGATGCTAAAGCAATGTGCTCTACCGTGACTTTTTATTGTTTGTAGCTGGGACATGAGCAGAGCATAAAATCATGATCTCATATGTGACATATACCATCTATATATGAGTCTCTCTTTCTGTCTTCGTGTCTTTGTCAGGCTGACCAGTTGATGTTTGCTATGCACTTTGTGAAAGGCATGTACCCAGAACTCTTCAAGGAAAATGTGAGTATTTTTAGGGAATCTCAGCTATTGCATAGCTTTGTCTAATGTCAACCTTAACACTACTTTTTGCTGTAGGAATGGGATCTATTCACTGGATCCATTGTGGGAGAAATGTTTAGGAAAGAGGTAAGAGCACAGCTTTTTTTCTGAGAACCAGAAAATGCCTTAGTACTATTTCTGCCTTTGACTTATACCTCTCCTCTTTCTGCAGGAGTTCCCTTCTTGGATTGATCAGGAGAGGCATGGAGCAGTGGCCATTTTTAAGGTAAACAGAACAAAACTGTAACATCATGCAGAGTTACAGAATAATTTCCATAATGTAAATTATGTTGACATTTTTATACTTTTTTCTCCAGCCAGTAGACATTGTAAAGATTTATCTAACACTACATCTGTCTTTCACAATTTAACTTTTGCCACCCTTTTCTCACAGGCTACATTCCCAGCTCTGTACCAGTCACTGTGTTTGAGTGATTCAGACCTTTGGCTGTCCTTCTCACAGAGCTCACAGTGTGAACAGGAAATCCCATCCTCCATTGCCAAGAAGATTACTCCCTTCCAGCAGGTCAGCTTTCAATCAAAAACCAAAAAGTCATTTCATCAACTCAACCGAACAACTTATCATTATTTACAGACAATATCAAAAGTCTACACACATTTAAAAATCCTAAGCATTTGTTACCTCTGCCAAGAAAGATGTGTTTTCAACTGAGTGAACTTCTGTGAAGTTATTAAGCACATTAATTTTTTCCTTACCCTTCTTACAGTGTGAGGCATGGAAACAAAAACCTGTAAAATCTGTACCTGAATTGATTTGCTTTTACTGGTTTATATAGTTATTGGTTCAAGTTGAAACTTAGGGACCACCCACATCTTCTTAAACAAGAATACATAAATTTACAAGATAAGGCAGAGGTGTGTGCTCTAAATGCTTTTGGGTTATTACTTCAATGGCTGTAAGGGCAGTCCAGGAAATCTTTTGGGAAGTTGTTTTTAAATAAGACAGGATCATACAACTAGAAAATAAAAATGTATTTGAGCACATATCTTCTAATGTGGGAATCGTGTTCTTATTTAATGTATCTTAAGAAGAACATCTCAAGTTAGGCTATGTATACATAACCTGAATGAATATGTTACTGTTTTATTTGAATAAGTGTGATTGACCTTTTAACAGTTTTTAAGTGATGGAGATTGTTTCATTTTTCCTGTTTACCCGTCTCTCTTTGCTCTCTGCTCTCCTCAGCTGTTACTAGTTCAGGCAGTCAGACCAGATCGACTGCAGAGTGCCATGGCAGCTTTTGCCTCGCAGGCCCTGGGTAAGTGGCTCCTATAAGGGCTTTTAATTTTTTTAGTTTGTTGGCAAACTAGGCTACACATAAAAGTGTATTTGTTATTCACAGTTTCCCACTGAAAAGCAACAAAAAACAAATACAACATAATCATGCTGCCTACTGGGCACCGCTCACTCTGGAAATGGGCCTTGTTGATATGTTACAAGGTTTCTTCTCTTTTCCTATTTAGACTCAAAGTAAGACCCTAAGAGTGTCACATGAATTAATTATGACCTTAGACCTTAAGAGACCTTAAGAAGGGGCTGAAGGTTAATAGACCAACAAATAGATTCCTGAAATAGTCTTAATTATAATTTGTATTCGTCCTGATAAATATGACTTTGGGTGTGAATGACATTTAATCATGCGTGAATAGACCTGAATTTATCCCTTTTGCTAAACCACTTTACCTTTGCACTTGGCTATAAGATACTTTGTTTTTCACAAGCACCTTCTGCCATCACTCTTTACTTTAGCATTATATTATCAGACATGTCTTTATGCAGGACCTCTGAGCCATACATGTCCACTTGTCGTCAATACTGAGATTTTTTTCAGGTTCTTTATGATATTTCATTACTGTTAGATTGCAACTATCCTTGAGTAAATACCACATACATTTACAAACACACACTTCTCTCTGTCCGTTCTCTTGACTTTTCACATCACACACCAACACACACATATAGTTATAATGTTGCTAGAGAGTTGTTAGTTTATTGTGCTTAATGAACCCCTTCATTCAGTCCAGATAATCCTAATGGTATGTCAGGTGAAACTAATATTATACTAATTGATGTATGTTCTTTTTTAGGGTTTTAGGTTTGCCTGTGTACATTCATCTGTCCACTAATATATTCACATTTTTGTGTGTCTGACTTGCTCGCGACCTAGTTAATTACTAATGCCGAAAGTAATTTTCCAGACAACTAAACTTCCAAGTCAAATTTTTTAAAATAAGCTACTCTGATTAGTTTTAGAAAAATTACACAATTAAACAGTGTGAAACAAATTTAAAACACTCCCTGATGACCATAATGAAGCTTTCAAGCATAGTAAATTATCTGCTGTTCATATATTAGGCATATGTCTTTGATTCTAATCATCTCATTTTTGTAATATTAAGTGGCATGCTAGTTGCATAAAACAACATTTACAGCACAACTAAAAGTTTGAGTTTTAGTTAGTTCAGTTTTGCACTGTGGCCAGAGAGGTCCTGTACCTACCTTTATCAGTCTTACAGTATACCAAATGCACCCACACGTTTTAAAAAGCCTTACTGGGTGTGTTAACCTTGGGGAAATCTATGTGCATGGGACATCAGCATCTTTGTCATATGAATATTCATCAATGAATAAATAAAATCTCAAGGCCAGACATTTCTTACTTTAATGAGACAGCCCACCCCAAAAGTAATTTACATTGTGCTGTTCCAGTGTTTTTTGACAGAAAAATCAATCCGTATGTGATGTCATCAGGAATGTCATTAATGATCTTAAGTAATTTTGTAGGCTGCAACCAAATTTGTTTTTTCCAGCTTACTGCTTTGAACTACAAAATGTGTCAGCATCCGATTGCCAGGATTGCCAGTAGGGCCACAGTAGCAACCCATGATTGGTCCCATCATTCATTTTCTACCAAGTAGCTTCGGGACGTGTTGACTTTTTCACTTTATTATTTACTCTATTTGATCTACTTGAGGAGAGTAGTCATGGTCACCATTTTATTTAACATTTTAGCGTACTAAAATTGACTAAATATTAAATTAAAACAAAATACATCTAAGCAAAATCGAGGAATCACCATAGTTATTTATATTTATCATGAAGGGGACAAAAGCAATTTCTTACTAGCTGGTACATGGTGGCATATGTATATAAGGTACAATATGTGCAGTGTTCTAATGCGATGTTAAGACTTAAACACTGCAAAGCATATTGATCGTACACTATAAAATAGTGTAAAAAAACAAATAATACAAACTCTATTGCCACTTACCAAGTTTCCTGGGCCTTCTTCTCTGAGACCAGACAGTTTTTTATTATCCGGACTGCTGCAGGTTCTTGTTTTGGTAGTAGTGAGCCCAGCCAGCCAGTATGTCCATGGAAAATGCAGCAGTTCCTCCACTTGTAGAAAGTTTAGAGTATTCTGCCTTTAATCCAGGATGTTGGTACAAACAGTGATACAATTGACATAAATCCCTCATCATGTTTTAAAAACTGCTCCCATTTAACTTTTCAAAGTGTGTACCCCAGTATTTTATTGAAAAAGAAAAGAAAGATTTGAACTGCATCACGAAAGACATTAGGTACAGTGGTACGTAGCAGTCTATTTAGTCAGTGATCAGTGTGTGGATAAATGAGAACCTGTAACTTCTTCTTTCTTTTTTTTTATTAAACCAACAATGTTTTAGAGTTTAGTCCACAATTGTTTTTTTTACTTTTGACAATACGTAACAACAGTCTCCAGACAGACCATACAGACTATATCACACCGTCTTCATCTTTGTCTGTATTTGCTGATTTGATGTGGTACTGAAAATGTTAAAATGTTCCATTATTGCAGACATTTTAGAAGCTGGGACGGTGGCGCAGTAGTTAGAGCAGTTGGCAATTGTCAACTGTCGCGTACTGTCCTTCCCTAGTGTCAGTTCAAAAGCCCGGTGGGGAAGATTGCGTCAAGAAGGGCATCCGGTGTAAAATCCTTGCCAAATCAACATGCGGAGTGATCCGCTGTGGCGTCCCCGAACAGGGAGCAGCCAAAAGAGCTTACTTTATTGCAGACATTTTAAAAACGGTTGACAGTTCATGATCACACTCAAGGTTTTTTCAAAGGTCAAGAATGAACTGTCAGGATCAATATTTGAGGAAACAAGGAGAAGTGTGATGTGAAGTGTTCCAGCGCTCATGTTAGACTCTCTTTTTCAACATAAGGGAGGGCTGTATGTTTCTCATAATTCTGGCACTATAATATCGCCTGTATGTTCAGTGTGTCTTTGCTCTTGTGTTTAGTGGCAAAAATGGTGACTTTAATGTTACAGTCCCTCAGTATTGCTATGTTTGATGAAATGGATACTCTCTATCTCCCATATCAACAATATAAATGCACATCAAAATGTTTACATAAGGGCTGTAATATAAGTTTAATGTTTTTTACCATGACTTAAGACATGGCAGAAAAGGGAGAACACAGGTCGAAGGAAAAAAAGAGACTAGCAATATTATAACACAGCACATAATACAGCACATGGTCAGTCCTCTAGGTCTTAATCTGTCAATTCACACAGCTGTGAATGTGCGTGCATTCAATTCAATTAAATTCAGTTTTATTTATATAGCGCCAAATCACAACAAAAGTCATCTCGAGGCACTTTACATTGTAAGG
>JAUMHL010000005.1:15867834-15886005 GCA_032362345.1 Sandelia bainsii
AAAAGGAAGGTCTTTAGCCTAGTCTTAAAGGTAGAGAGGGTGTCTGCTTTCTGAACCTGAATTGGGAGCTGGTTCCATAGGAGAGGAGCTTGATAGCCATTCCCATTCTACATCTGGAAACTCTAGGAACCACAAGTAGACCAGCACTCTGAGAGCGAAGTGCTCTGCCGGGGCAGTATGGTTCTATGAAGTTTTTAAGATATGATGGAGCCTGATCATTAAGTGCTTTGTATGTTGTATGTATTTGTATTATACTGACCATAAACATACCGCGAAAGTAACTCAAGACTTTTGGAAGACAAGGAAGTTAGATATTCTTCAATGGCCAAGTCAGTCAACTGATTTCAACCCAGTAGAGCAGCTTTTCAGTTACTGAAGACAAAACTGAAGGCAGAAAGATCCACAAACAAGCAGCAACTGAAGGTGGCTGCTATAAAAGCCTGGCAAAGCATCTCCAGGGAGGAAATTTAGAATTTGGTGCTGTTCATGGTATCTAGACTTCAGGCAGTCATTGACCGCAAATGATTATTATGCAAGTATCAGAAATTATGGGGATATTTAAAATTGTGTCACTCAAAATCGAGCTATTCTGCTTAAATGACTGCAATTCTTAAATGTTATGCCATATTTTTGTGAAACCTCCTAAAATAAAGCTGGAAGTCTTTGACTTTGGTCACATCTTGATCATTGTCCAAATACTTCTGGACCTAACAGTACTTGTCAGATAAAACATTACCTGTTTTGCTTTTCAATCTGCTGTAGGAGACTTGTTAATTTAACCAACCGTTACGGATTAGCCTAGTTTTAGCCAGAGAAGAGGAGCAGAAAGGGTTGGCAATGTGATTTATAAATTTGGAAAATAAACCATTTGGGGTTGTAATATTGTAAAAGTATGGCAGTCAGGCACAGTTCTAGAGGGATAAGCTTCATTTCCCCTTTCCTCAGCTGTGCAGTAAAAATAATTAGATATTTGGAAACTACCCAAGCATCAGAAGTGAGTGGCACACAGCTCTGAAAAACAGAAATAAATATCACTACTGCCTTTGGTCGGTGGAAAAATCATTATTTTCAGGACATGACAACTGATGCAAAGATGGGTTTTTTAATAAAGGTAAAACATTCTCTGGTAATAATGAATTTTCCAGTGCCAGTTTAGTAATTAGCATTTCAATAGTGACTGTTTTTATGTGACTTTATGTTCACAATTACTTTGCTAGTAAAACCCAGTAGCTTCTTACCTTGGAGACCTACTAATTTGCACCCATTAAGTCCTTTGGCAATGAGCTGCAACACACAAGTTACTCCTCATGAGATAAAATATGTGTAATCATAAGCATTGGTTAAATATTTTTCAGCTAAACATAAAGATAATTTTGGAGGGAATATTCGTTGATTTCTTGTTGTTTTGTTTTAAGCAAATTAAAAACATAAATTTGTCTTATATGTAAAGATACTGTAATATATGTATTATATTGATTTTTAGTTTTCTTAAAATAGAATCTGAAAAAAGGTTTATTTTATTTTAAATTTGGTGACAGTAGTTCTGTCTGTAACTTGTCTAACATCATCAATTAGAAAAAAGTTAGTATTAACATGTGTATCTCATTACACACTTCAGTGTGACACAAACGTATACACACACAGGAGGCGAGATACTGAATGGTGGACTTGCAGTCGAGATGCATACAAGGTCTTTTCATTTTATTTCCATTATGACTTCCATGCTTGAATAACATAAAATGCTCAATCCTTAATCTCCCACTGTTCATATTTGTGTGTGTACTTGTGTGTAAAGCAGTTCTTTGATCTCAGTTTAAGCAACATGGACGGTCTAACCTGTTCCAGAATTAACTCGTCCTCAAGGGAAGCTTCCTTTTGTCACGTATACTCGCGTTGCATCTGTCAGTGCCTTCCATTTTCAGCCTTTGACAATTTCAAAACCACTATTTAGCCAACGTCTATTACTGAAGTAAGGTTAAGATTAGGGAAGTACAACTACTCAGTTGGCATCTGTAACATTCCTTTATGTTGAAAGACACAACTGACCTTTCTGCTCTTTGTCACTCATTTGTATGCAATAAATCACAGTATAGTGTGACTACTGCAGTGAAGTAGACATAGTAACATTGGTAACACTTTACATTAATCAGACATGAATTAGGATTACCTAATGCAGCAGTACGCATTAACTAACAGGTAAGTAAATAATGCTACTGATAATCTACTAATCATTTACTGAAGGTGTTTATGGTAACTAAAGTATTGCATTAATTTTTTTAACAACCCTATTAGCCTCACTTAATGTAGTAATAAGCATTAACTAACAGTTAAGTAATACACTAAGTAACATTAAGTTGCTGTTAAAAATGTATCTTGTTAAAATGTATTAGGTGTTCATGCTATTTGAGGTATTAATTAAAATTAGTATAATGTTAATTAACTGAAAAATATATTCCATCTTGTTCCTTTAAGTCTGTTTATGACCCTTATTGTAAACTGTACGCATTTTACATTTTCTTATTTGGTAAAATTAAACAGTAAAATAAATTTTCCTTCATAAATGAAAAAAACTGTACAACATACTGACCGTTCTCTACACACACAAAGTACAGCTAGTCCTGAGAAGAGTGGTGGAAAGTGGTGGAAAACTTCTAGGCTGAGTGGGAGGGTGTCACTGTGTACTTTGTGCAAAAACAGAGGTCTCTTTATGAACTGGTTACAGTTTACAGCATTTTTGGGGAGGTCAAGAGAAAGTCTTGGGAAGCGTTTTTGTTGTACATATATTCAGCTCATGTTTTAAATGTGCATCATGATACTTGCTGCTTCAGAATCTTTTTTTTTTTTTAAATGTTGTCCTTAGAGAAACAACATCATTGTTCATTTTTCTCAAACAACTGAAGCATTGCAACTGAGGAGAGCGAAAGTTGCTTTTGCTATAGTTTCGGTGTCAGACAGTTGGCTTGAGCTGATGGTTAAACACACAAACGTTAGTCGGACAAACCATGTCCTGTACGTACAGAATCAGAAGTTGACATCACAGAACACATGGGTGCATGACCGTATATAGTAGTTGTATCACAGTGGTGATGCAGACTATTGAATGTCGTTTAGTGATTAACACGCAGTGTTTACATATGAATTTACAGTAGTGTCAAGGTGACCCAGCAGGGTACAGCAGGTATATCTGTCTATGTTGCATGTTCAGTTGAGCACACAGCAGCCTGACTAGAGCACATACAGTAGCTTACTATTTACAGAATGTCCACAGCAAAATTTATATGGTTTGTTTTACCTCCTTGCTGACACTTTCTTTCATTGTAGCTCTAAATAACTTTTCATCCTTTATATTCTCTTCCCTTTGCCTCAGTGTCCCTTAACATGGCAAAATAAGTGGGATGGACCTGAAGAACCAATGCAGTACCTGAGAGCTGTCGTAACACGGGCTCTTGCCATCCAGGTAACATGTCTATACATATAGAAATATAAACAGTAATATTGTCTTTCTTCGACACTACGTTTTTCTCTCTTTTTCTCTCAATTTCCTTTTACAATCCCCTATTAGTAAGCATCTAGCCAGTAAATATGTGGATACTTATAGTATTGTATGTAATTATCACATGTAATAAGTTGGTAAATGCAAAGGAACAACAGCTGAGATACTAAGAACAATCTCTACTTTTACTCTTCAACTCAACCAAGTACTTTGTAGTTGTGATGGGTTTAGGTTGGTAATAACTCAGATATATTTGTGGACTTTCAAAGAAAGTACACAACCAGGTCATAGAATCACCTCCTCTGTTATTTATCAGTTGAAGTTGAAGTTTCAATTGTAGTAACAAGGTTTATGTTTGTAATAGCCCAAGTTTAATTATGTACTATCTAAAAAAGTAGTAAAAATTACCTTTTCTTACATAGTTTATTAGTTAATGGCTACACTCCTTTATAAAGGGTTTATTTGCTTCTTCCACAGGCAAACAAAGAATATTTACAACAGACACATACTATACGTAGAGCATGTGCAGATGGACTTAGACAAACACATACAACCACCTTAAGCTGTGGCAGTACTAGTAATATACTTCTTGCATTCAGTCAGCAAATATTTGACAGTTGTCATGATTCATTTTATATTATTCCCTCAGGAACTGACTTTCTTGCAGTCCTACTACTATTAGGAGGACTTTATCTTAAAGTAATGGTGACCTCACTGGTTATTATAAAAGCTAAATGCATTTGGAAATCCTATGTGGTACTAGCCTAGGAGTTTTCTAATCAGTGTAAGTATAATGATTGAGGGATCCATTTAAATCCACTGTGAATTTATATTCTGCAGAGCCTTGTCCTCTAGTCACCTTTTTTTTTTTTGGTTCAAATAATTTTAAAAGGACCTTGACTCCCTACATGATAGTCTTTTCAGTCCAAGGACCAGACTATGTGCTTCAAAGTTATGGCTCAAATTAAAATTATTTACAACTGATCGAGGCGATGTGTTGACTAAAAACTATGCCAGAAAATTTCTAATGATGTTTTCAAAAGCATTTCATAAATAAAAGGGGATTATTGTACAAAAGCCCAAGGTTCTGAGAAGTGTCAGCCTTAGGTTGGTGCCAGGAAATAAAGGTTCTGGCTGAAACTCCTCTTCATCTCCTCTCTCTGTCTGACTGTACGCCTACCTCAATATGCTTTGGCATGCACACACATACGCACACACATTTAGAAATTATTTATTTCTTTGTGAATTTGATGCATTTCATTATTCGTGTGGGCGAGCCTCACTGCCTGTGTCTGTCTGCCGGCCTGCCTACCCATCTGTTTGTGTGTGTCTCCCTGTATGCCTGCCATCTCTCATTTCTCTCTGTCTGTAGTCTCTCTGTCTACCTGCACTCCATCTGTCTTCTTGTCTTTCTGAAGGCTGGACTGTCCTTAACTGTCTGTTTCTGCCCATCAGTACTGAGTGATATCTCTGTTAGCAGTGTGTCTGTGTCCTCTTAGCTAATAAGTCTAATGAAGGCGGATTCAGACGGAGCTGCTGCTGTGTAGAGCTGCTGAAGAATAGAACACAGAAGTGCACCTAGACACATAAGACGACCTTGAAAACACTCGCACTCACATGCGTGCAAATGCTATGCATACCAGCACATACTGACTCACTGTATTATTAATACTCAAATGTCTTCCTTGGTGCACATGCCTGTGTGCATGACTGTATGCCCAGGCATACATGCATCTGCCTGCAAGTATTTGCATGTGTGTTGGGTCTATGGGTTTGCATTAGTGCTTTTTTTTTTCTTGGAATAATGATCTTCCCAATTTATCTCTGGAGCCAGTACAGGCTGATGCTGTGCTAAAAATGTGTTCATTTATAACAGATTGGATCAGATTTTTGCTCATTCTGCCTCTATTTGTCAGCAATTTTCTTCAGCTGACCCCCGAATCGACTAGTTTCTATGGCAATTTAGAGAGCTGCCTACCAGTTAAAAATGAAATGCAACAAAGGGCCCAGAATAGATGAAGACTTTATTTTTTAACCTTTGAGCCTTCAGTCTGGCGACAGCAGCCATACAGGCTTATGGCATACTGCAATAAACATGGCTGTAACTGTGAAGAGTGGCAGTGAAAGTAGTTCAGCCATTCTATAACATTTCCCAAAAGAGAACTTTGCTGAGATGATAAATCAAGTCCTGAGATGAACCTTTGACAAAAACAATTAGTTTTTTCCAGTGAATCAGACAGAGGCTGTTTAACTGATCAAAGCAGATGTTGAATAACTGGATCCACACACTGGATAAGGCCTTTAGTGGTCTATGACCAGTCATGTAGGTACATATTTGATACCTGTGTGTTTATCTGGGTGCAGCATTTACAGCATTACACATACTCAAAAGGGAGTTTGTATGTTTATGCCTGTGTGTGTGTGTGTGTGTGTGTGTGTGCATGCACATGCATGTCTTTCTGTAGTTGTGTGGACAAACTTTAGTTTGAGACTATGGTCATGAGCACGGGAGCACGAGGACATTTTGGCCGGTCCTCACAACATGACGTGGCACTTGGAGGGTTTAGATTAGGTTTTGGGGGTTTAGGCTGGGTTTAGGGTAAGGGTTGGAGCTATGTAATTAGTTAGGGTTAGAGTGTAGGGCATTATGAGAGTAGCCACACAAGCAACTCTGTTCAAATCACAACACAACAGTTTGTGTGTGCACACATTGTATCCCCATTAGTTGGTAATTGGACTAACTAATGTTATCAGCTTGTTGGTGTGGTGATAAAAGCACGGGGGACATTAAATACTCTACTGACCACACATTTTTATTGACTTTATGTTTTGTTCCCACTATTTGTTCCCTTTATCTCTTAATTAACAAATACACAATGACTCAGATAGAAATGAGGATGATTCCAATTACAGCTCAATTTTCTCCATAAAAAGAGACAAACACAATACAAACAGTGGCTATATGTATTACCAAACTACTATTGGCAATAGGGTGAATATTTAGAGCAAATATTTAAAAACTCTCCAGCTCTATTTGTGTCAGATTTCACCTCTTGAACTGTTTTTATTATCTTTCATTGAACCATTAAATGTTTTGCCTGGCTCCTGTGCGAAACTGATTTTATGCCTGAATTGTGTGTCGTTTTGGAGTGTTTGTTTGTTATTTTCTAGGATTTTGGCTCATTATTCTACTCGTCTCTGTGTATGTTTGTGTGTATGTCTGTATATACAGAGTTGGGTGGAGCGTGCAGGCAGAAAAGCACTCCTGACAGACACCCTAGATTTATCTGAGCTCTTCCACCCTGATACCTTCCTCAACGCTTTGAGACAGGAGACTGCCAGGTAATGCCGAATGCTTGTGTGTTTATGTGTATAAGACATAAAGAGAATGTGTGTTAGGTTAATAAAGTCTTTATGGTTTTAGGTCGATGAGTTGTTCTATGGATAGTTTGGTGTTTGTCTCATCATGGAGGAGCCCCATTGCACAGGCCAAGCTACAAGTCAAGGTAAAGTTACTGTAAAACAAACGCATTAACCTACACGCCATACATGCAGATAGCAGACACACACTGTTTCCATCCAGCTGCAGAGTACTGGTACTATAAACAAGACAGACTGGCTGACAGTAATTGAAAAATAATGGAATAAAGGTCTGGAAGTTGACTCATGGCAACTGGACTATTTCTTGGGAAGGTTGGCCTAACAAGAAAGAAGTCCAGTTGCCATGACTCAACTTCCAGATAACTTCACTTGTATGAGAATCTTTACCACCAATGGGGCAAAATTTTACAAAAATATAAATGCAGATAGGAAGGCAAAGACTGAAAGAGTATAAAAAACAGAGTGAGAAGGAAAGCCAAATAAAATTACGGCTTATCCATTAGAGACAAGTATTATCAGGTCTCTTTGCTTTTTAATACATTTGACAGACAGAAAATCATGCAATCAAAGGACTGGCAGTATACACACTGCTTTCAGTCTTAATTTCTTCCCTTTCAGGCTGTGATTTAAGAGTGATATGTAATTGTATTGGCTACAATTTTAAAAACTTTTTAGACATTTGTTTCTTTTCTGCAATGCCAGTAAAAATTGGCGCGACTTGATATGCGCTCATTTAAAATACACAAAGAGAAAGGGGAAGGGTGTGGGTGCTTTAAAAGGCTGCAGCTGCAGGGAGGGAAGGGAAACACTCAGACATCTGACAGAGAAGGAGAAAGGAGATAATTGTTGTGAAGCAATGAGCTCTCTTACACACAGACACACACTCAGTGCTGCTTTTTCTGACTCGTCTCTTGCTTAGTCTCTTTTTTTTTTTTGTTCTTTCAGACTATGGTGATTTAGTAGTTGTGTGTGTATATTCTGACCTGACGCCAGAGTTCCCTTTATTGTCTTGCCTACTGTGGAAACTCCCTGAGTCACTGGACTGAATTCACGCACATTAACTGTGTCTCTCTCATGTACTATGTGCATAAAATGCAAGTTAATCTGGTGACGGCATTGAACATTTTCCCCTATGTCTGATGCTTCTCTTTGTTTACATGTATCCTTTTGGCCACTTTTCTTTATTTGTCTCTCTCTTCTGCTAACCACACTATTTAGAATATTTATCTAATCTTCATCTTCAATCTGCTGCTTTTATTTTATTTGTGTCTGTGCCTCCTTTTCCTGTGTCCGTTCTGATTCTCACCCCATCTCTTGCACTTGACTTGCAAGGTTGGGGGTCTACAGTTGGAGGGCTGTAGTTTTGATGGTGTTCATCTTTGTGAGAACCAACATGACTCCCCCAGTGTGTCAGCGGTGCCTCCCTGCTACATGGCCTGGGTTCCACAGGTGTGTATTTTCGTTGTACTGTTGCCTTTAGAGTAGGAACTAATAGTTATTTTATTAATCATTTTGTCTGCCCACTGCAAGTTCCCTGTGCCCAAACTAGCATATTCATATTGCAGCATATAACATTAAATAGAGAAAAGCAACAAATCCTCCCATTTAAGCTGTTATCAACAGCTGTTTGTCATGTCTGCTTGAAAAGTGATTGAAATAATTAATGATTAACAAAAGAGGTGCCACATCATTTTCTGTCAACTGATTGATCATTTAATCAACCAGTAAATGTACTGTAGTTGTGGATACATGCATTAGTTTATGTGTTGTGCATTCAATCCTAGAACTCTGCTCCTGACTCCGCTGCATCAGAAGAGAGTATCTGTCTTCCTCTGTATACCAGCTCAGAGAGGGTGAAGGTGGTCACACATGTCTGTCTGCCCTGTGGGGCGAACAACAACCAGTGGATACAGAGTGGGGCTGCGCTCTTTCTCAAACAACAATGAGATAGAAGATAAAGTTGTCATAAAAGGCAGAAAATACACAGGACAAATTATTAACACTCAAAAATGTCAGGCTGTGATACTGTCACTTTAATTTGCATAATACGGTGCAAGAAAGAACCAGAGTGGAAGAAAGCAGTATGACTGACTGTGCAGTGATCTGCTTTTCAGTGGAACAACACTATGACAACACACATGAATGAAAAAAACTCTGATATTTTCCTTTAATGGGCCAGTTACATTTACAACAGTAACATCTTTAATGAGACATAAACATAATTTTATTTTGGTCTCTGTGGGCTGTAATACCTCAGACCTCTACTACAGTTGGCCTCATAAAACAATTTTCCTCTGTATTTCATATAATACTGTAAAACTGTGCATCAGTAATTTTGTTAGTTTGCTTAAAGTAACTTATGAAGAAAACACTATCCAAATGTTACATTTTGATGTATGTTTTATCCTCGGGTGTTTGTTTAACAGTTATGCTGTTGCCTCAATGTATTTTTGGACCATATTTATTCAAAATAAAGATAAATTAAATGTCATTATTTCTATAATTTTGGTAGTAGTGGTCACTGATGAACATATTTCCAGTGTGGTGGGAAATTCTCTTTTAATTTCACTTCGGTGTGTATTATTAATGAAGATGAGGATATTATTGCCAAAGCACCAACACAGGGACGTGTGTGCGCATGTGCACAGGTGTGTTTCAGAGCTAGACCGACCCTCCATCTCACACTATCACTACTCACAACTGTTCAACAATAAACAATACAGATCACAGTTCACTGTGCTTGCTCTGTCTCTGACTCTGATCCGCTGAAATAGCCTTTGCAGGCATGAAACGCCTCAGCGTGTGTTCCCAAAGCACATGGTGGTTCTCACACACAAACACACATTCACAAGCCCTCGGTTAGTCCTTAACCTCTGTGTGATTGGCTCTGAGCTGAGGTTGAGCAGAGCCACTGAAGCTGTGATGGATGTCCACAGAGCTGCAAGGGAGGGTGTTATATTTGTAGGGTGTGTGTTTTTGTGTGTATGAATCCAACAGCATCAAGTTTGATTGATGGTTTAATTAAGCCTTTTTACTCTGCATTTTTGTTCATGTTTATGCTGTTGTGCAAATGTTTAAGAGTGTGTGTGCAGTATTCTGTTACTGTATGTATGTTCATGTCTTGAAAAGTTCTCACACTTTCAAACAACTATTTTAGTTTTATGATGTATCTATTTTCTTTACGGTGTAGGTTAGGGTAAAGATTGTGGTTAGTTGGGATAGTTAGCGCTAGGAAATGCATTATCTCAGTGAGTGTCCTGACAACTATAGAAAGACGAGTGTGTGTGTTTGTGGAAATAGAAAAAGGTTTGAAATGCGGGAGGAGCGGGTTTTGTGTGTGCACTGCAGTGTGACAAAATGGGAGTGAAATGGAACAGCGGGTTTAAAAAAGATAGAGGATTGGATTTTGGCGAAACACTGCCCTCTGGGTCAGAGAGTAAAAGAGGGATGGAGGCAAAGAGACAGAGACGATGCTGAGAGCGAGGGACAACGAGAAAAAAGGGCTGTGTAACCTGTTTGTGAAAATTGCAGAGAAATGAAAAAATGAGGACAACACAGGTGATTGAGGTTGGGAGGAGAGCAGGGGTTAAAGGGAAAAAGATGGATAGAGAGGGTGGTGAGTGAGTTATGGAAAAATGAAGAGAAGGGCAGAGTGTGAAAGAGAGGGAGCAGAAAATATTTATGCAGGATACTCCATACTCCAGTGTTTATCCATAAAACTACTACAGTAATGGCTTGAGAATTTGTTCCTTACTTTTTCTGCAATCTCAAGTAATGAGATCACCAGATATCTCTCTGATCTTCACTTTTATATACTTGTTTTTACACTTGGCATTGGTTAAATGTTATATTAGATTTGTATTATACAACAACCTTAACTCTAAAAGCTGATTATTTGAAATTATTGATCATCATATGCATCGTTTAGCAATCTACTAAATGCTTCTCATACATGACACATTGAATAAAGTGGATTTAAAAAACTTGTTTCACAAGGCTCAAGGTTGGATGACTGCTAATCCGAGGCAGAGGTGGAAAATATACCTAAGCACCACAGCAAACAGAAAATGTACCAAGAGCAAGGAAATGTGTTTACAGGGTTTGTTTTTTATCATAAATTAGCGTGCCAGTTTTGTGAAAGTAGTGTGATAAAATTCTGACTGATTGCGTTCTGTCGCTGCTTCGGTGAAATGTTTGCTTGGATTTTGATCACGGAAAACGGAACCCACACATTATGAGTCACTTTCTGAATAATGCTTTCAGTGCAGTAAATGTCACACATGTGCAACTGACAGAGGTGTTTGCAAACATCCACAGAACCCACAGTGAAATTGAGCGACAGTAGATTTAAAATAAAAAGGATGATATTTCTGTGTTTTATCAAATCATTCTCCTCTCAATCCCCTTTTCTCCTTTGTTTCTCTTTCTCTTTTTTGACCCTCCCTCCATTCTTCCACTTCCTCTGCTCATTCTTCTATGACATCTACCATTCACTCTGTTTAGGTCTCGCCTGTGTTGTTTTACAAACAATACAGTGCTGTGCTTATGTAAGGCTTGCCTATGTGAGACATAAACATTTCATTTTCTATCTGATAATCTTTGTAACACACATATTTGTAAAATTTAGTCAAAATAAATACTAAAAAGCTATAAGGATATAAACAGAAAAGCACACAAACACAACCTTATTCATTTGCTTTCCTATCCTGTAGATATGTAATCGCTCTATCGCAGAATGGAGACAGATTTGTTCATTCAGCAACGTTTAGTCTGTCCCAACACAGCCTGTCTCATGCATCTGACCGTGGTATTTTAACTTTTGGCAACCAGCATGCTAAATGCCCAACATCTGGTGAGTCCTCATAAAACGAGTGGTAAAATGCTTAGGGTTCCTGCATGTAGCTTGACTCCTCATTTGGGTTTCTGGACTTTAAATGTTCATGGAGGCTGTTGCCACATTTTCATTACAGAACAATAAAATAATCACTGTTATAGTGATAGTATTGCATATTATGTTAGGATATGGGCTTATATTTTTCATCATACAGCTAGTGTGTTGTGTGAGGACTTTGGGGAAGTTTTTTTTTAGGTCCAGGAATGGAACCTGGTCTCTGAGGCACCAGGTGATGACTCCTCTGGTCTCTGCCACTGCTTCCATCAGCCTCATTGTGAACACTGTCTTGATTCTAACATTTCGCTGCGCTGCTTTTCCCAATAAACACCCTGGATCGCAAAAGATGTCACAGCCCAGCAGAAGGTTTTCAGGGGTGGGAAGTGAGAGGAAAAGCTAACACCACCCACAGGATACTTTGGAGGAAGATGGAAAAGTGCTGAAAATACACTGCAGGGAAGCAGTGTGGAGGAGGTGTCGAGTGAAATGGGGAACATCACTGGCAGGAGGGACAAATTTTAGAAAGGACAAATGGAATCTACCTGGTTTCCAGCAGGTTTGACTGACAAGTGCTCGTACTACAAACCACATTTGCTCAGTACATAATAAGGTTTAAAATAATGGGATTTCTATTTAAATGCACCTGTCTACTTTGTTACCTCCATCCATCCATTATCCCAACTGCTTTTCCTCAAGGTTCATGGGAGTGCTGGAGCCTATCCCAGCTAACACTGAGTGAGAGGTGGGGTAACTCTGAACAGTCTATCACAGGGCTGATATATAGAGACAAACAACCATTCACACTCACATATACATGTCTTTGGACGGTGGGAGGAAGCCGGAGAACCCAGAGAAAACCCACACTAATAACCTATACCTTTGCAATGCTAAATTAATACTGGCTTTCTGCACGCCAAATTCACAGCTGTTAATATTTCAGTGTGTGAAATAGTCCCCAGCAAATGCATTATTTCCTGATTTCTGAGTAAGATTTGCAAAATTACAATATATTGATGCAATATGCATTAGTGTGTGTGGCATTTCATTCCTATTCTAACATCTTGTCTTTTGTTATGTTGAATACTGTTTTATTGACATTCCTGCTACTTTTTTGTATCATAATATGTTTATGTTGTTTTTCTTAATCCTGATAATGAATAAGTAGCAAGTATACATTTCTCACAACCATTCAGTATTTTTATATAAACATGTTTGAGTGTTTATATGGTCAGTTGCATTTATTTACAGACAAGCACATTGGTTATTTCTAAATTTGACATATGTTAGGTTGCCCAAAAACCCTGCAGCTTTTGTCATACATCATAGTCTTTATCCCCAAATTCTGAAATAGTGGTGAGCTATACATACAAACAAATCCATTGATGCAGCCTGTTTTGTATTTGCATGCTAGATTCAGTTATGAAATTTATAGCTACACACTGTACCTCAGTTTGTTTTAATGTTTTAACCATGATTTACTAAACATGAAGCAGGCTACAAAGTGGTTTATCTGTACCGTCCTTATCAAACAAACAGACAAATAATTAAAATGACACTGCTCCAGAAAATTTGTTTTATTTCAGCAATGTGATCCTACATTTGTGTCAGAATTTCCAGGCAAAGAATCGATCTGTGGATCTCCCAGAAGGCGTATTACAGGAGGCCACTACTCAAAATTACCTACATAATTCTTGTGTATGTGACATCTTTAGCCTGTAATGGATCACTCCTTATGGCAGCTGTCATCCAGGATGAGAATACAGATTTTACTAAGGCACTGTTCAAGTCAGACAGACGCTGCTTCACGACACAACATCCTGAACGTGCTATTATTATCCCCAGTGAATATTAAAATAATTAACGGCATCTTTACCCACATCGAAAAGATAGAAGGGACATAGTTTTTTATGTGAGAAACACTGATATTAATCTCTATCAATGAATACAGCAGAAAACATTTCCAGTATTGTAGCTGTTTCTTGTCATTTGATGCAGTGTTTTTTCCCCCCAGTCCAGTCTGATATCTTACAAAAATCTGTAAAAATCATAGGCAGTAATATAAATGTGTCTCCACTGCACTTGACAAGAAATGTACGTCACAGTATAACGCTAGAAAACATAATGGCGTCTCTCCTAATACCTCATTAATTGCCTTCACCTGTCATTAAGGTGAGGGGGCGGGGCGGGGCGGGGCGGGGCGGGGCGGGGCGGGGCTTATCACCTGTGGGTGGAAGTCAGAAGTGGTCACTTGAGCAGCAGAGCTCCGTAACATTAAAGGACAATTATTTGGCGTGGTTGAGGACAGTTTACAGGAGGTAAATTCATGTGTGTCCTAGTTTTAGGAGTTTTAAAACGTTCTGTTTAATGTAAAGTTTATGGTGCTTAGTTTATGGTGCTACCCACATTAGCATTGCTTTGTCTGTTATTGTATGCTCTTAGCTAAGCTAAAGCACACTTGAACTCGTTATGAATTAGCGTTACAGTATGTACTTGTCTTTAAAGCGACTGAGGAGACGGACATGTGTGTAGTTTTCACAGAGAGGACCAGGATGCCCTGCTGTGAGGACAAGATGTCTCCCGCATGCTACAGCCTCAGCCTGAACTGTTGTCACCAGACACAGCTCCGACCTGAAATCCTCTCACACGTTCATCGCTTCTCCACGTTTGACTTCATGCATCAGGTATCATCCCACAGATATGTGAGTACTAACCAGCTAGCAAGAGTGGTCATTTGTTCTGAGCCAGGTCTGCATAATTTGACCCTTATTGTTGTTTAAAGGACATTACAGCACAAATGTAAGTGTGAGAGTGTGGGCCTCATAGTTGACAGCAACATTCACAAACACCTACTGCACATCACAAACTACTAAAACACCCTTCACTTTGCGATCACCTGGGATTTTTCTCAGTGTGAACACAGCATTAGACAGTAAAACCTTGCTGGCTTCATGTGTCTGGTGCTACATTTACATCATTTTTGAATGAATACTGACAGATGTTATAAGCAGATGAAAGCTATTAACTGTGGCAGGAAGATCTTTAACATTCCCAGTAAGTGGGCTGTTTGCTAAGAATTGTTGTCAATAGCTTTTTTTCTAGATTAGGTGAACTAAGGGCTGGAACATACTGCATTAGTCCTCTTGCACAAGCCTCCCTGTGTGTGTGCAAAGTCCACAATAATGAATGTGTATGTATGTGGATATATAGAGGAGAACCAGATACAGTTTTACAGATATTAAACATCCATGGGTTAAAATTCACAATAGAGATTTCCTGTGAATAGTTTAACAGATGTCTCTTTTATTATTATAGTCTAAAACACCTTTTGCACTGCAGGGGTATTTTCCATTGTAATACAGCAAATAGCCACTAGGAAGTTTTGGTGGTGGTGCTTTATCCAGCTCTCTTACTGCAATACAGTACCTGGTACCTCTTTCATCTACTTCCGCCTCCTTGCACAATGCACTTAAAAGTGCATTTATAAAGAAACAGGCAGTTGCCTTCAAAGCTTCAGGAAACAGAACATGAGAAAGTTGAAATTAGAAAAGCTGACTGAGGTGGTGTGGATGTCAGCCAAGCAGTAAAAGCCTTTAGGCTTTAATATGAGGCCATCTTGTTTATTGATTACAAAACAATACTAAGACTCCCTTCAGTGAAAACAGCTTTTTTGTTGTGTGATGAGTATTTTCATGTATTTGCTTTGTTGAGTAGCAGCTCACATGCTGCACGTCCACCTCTGTACGGTACAGTATACTGTGCTAGTGTCTGCGTGTCAGTTCCCCAGAGAGATCTGCCTCCAGCAGAATCTGTGGGGCTGACAGATGACCACAAGGTCACTTTTCTCTCTGATCTGTGATCCTCTCAGGAGACGCATGCACACAGGGGAATTTTCTGCCCTTTTTATCTGTTTTCCTCGTCTTGCTTCTGTTCTCACCATCCTTACTTTGCTCTGCTTCTTTCTTTTTTTCCCGCTTTGACTCTTGTTTCCACTCAGTGCTTTTCTTTGTTCACTTATCATTTGCTCTTCTTTCAGAATCTTTACACCTTTCTCCCTTCTCACAATTCCTTCTTTCCTCCTCTGCTTTTTTACAACTTCTCACTTTTTCTGTCTTTGTTTCTCACATAATCTCTTTATATTCCACACTCCCTCTCTCTAACTCTCTCTCTTGCTTTCTCTCTCTTTGCTTCTCTAATCCATGATCTCCCTGTGGACTAAGGGGATTATTGTATTATTGCTAGATGTTAGACAGGATTCCTTCAGGACTTCTTGCCATCTCTTATACACTATATGAGACTACTGACTGGTTGAAATGGCCGGAACTTCAATTTTTCATCAAATGTGCACCCTGTAACTGTCCACTACTTCTATTGCACAATTTTCTGCAGCATGGTGTCACATTATAGTCTTCATGTTGTGATTTAAAAAGAAAAAGCCAACTTAGTTTCTGGTGATGTCAAATGTTGCCTGTGTGTGCCAACACACCTGTCATGTCGTCATGTGTTATAATTTCCCATCTTTCCTTACTAATCCATGATCTTCGTGTAAACCATTGTAACACTCTATTCTTTAATTTGTGCACACTTTCTTATATTGAAAGTTAAATTTTAAAATGATTTGTTCATATTGATTATTGATAATTATTAATTTATTACTATTAACTAATAAGGAAACCCTTTCAACATGTTTGTTAGATCTCAAGGATACGTACTACATTATGTTTTGGTAGACTTCCACTGAATAGTGACCTGGCCTGATCTTAGTTTTGTGTTACAGTATTATAACAAAGTATAACAAATCTAAAAAAATAAACAGCAGGCAGCAGCTCTGTCCCAGCACCCTCTGTGTTGATAAGTGACTTTTAATGGGCTTATAAGGGAGTTTACAAGACATTGCGGGTGCTGGGGAACATCCCGGGGAACGTACCGGGCACCCTCGGTTTCAGCACCATGGACAGCGGTTTGGACACGGTCAACTTAGCGTCCTTAAAGACACTGGCTTTCTTTAGATGGCTGATAGTTAAACATAAAAAAGTGAGTAAGTAAAAGCTTTTTTTTTTCTGTTGAAGTTTAGAGAGCAAATGGCTACTTTCTAGAGGTGGTACATACCAGTATGAACTTTATTTGTATCAAATTCACACAAACACCTGTAGAAACTACTTCTTTCATTGTGGGCCAGCACTATTTGGAACTATTCAGTGAAAAGGTGAAAAGGCCTACCCAATAAAAACAAGAAGATCAGAACTGGATTTGATATCCTGCCAATTCACTTCGACCTTTCATTAGCAGCATTGGAGGACTTTGAAGTTTCACTTCCTCTAAGCACTTCAGATGTCCTAGTTTGGCTTCAAGCTTAACAATGACTTTGCAAAGTATTTGGAAAATATTCAGTGATCCCTGTCCTTAAAAGTATGAGCTGTGATTTCCCTCAATCAAAGAGTTTTTTAAGGATGTTAGACAGCTTCTTCACTGAAAAGAAACACTAAAGTCAGCTTCCCAAACAGCAGCGCACCTCAAGAGTTTAACATCTCTAAAGTCTAGAATAAAACCCTGGCTTTTGCACAGCAACTTGAAAATATTTGGATAGGGAATTTGCACTTTGCCCAGCATCCATTTAAAGTCAGCATCAGCAGTTTTTGTAGTTGTCAGTACAGCCAGAATTGCTGTCTTTGCAAAACCATTTTCATTTATTACAGATGCTCAACAGACGGCCCAGGCTGTTGCAAAGATCACTTTGCACCAGGGTCGCATTTTGAACCCACTAATTTCAGTGTATATTGTAATAATGTGCTCTGAATTGTATCTTTTGAGCAGAATATTTTGAAATTAAAGACAAGGTGATGAAGTAAACCTGTAGCCCAGGGATGTGCTGCCAACCTGTCATCATCTATCCATCCAAAGTCAAGCTTATCCTCAACTTGGATTGCGCAGTCCCTCACAAACTGGACTGAGCGTGTTTAATTGGTGTGTGCCTGATGCTGTCTCTCTGCATGTCACCAATATATCTGTAGATACTTTTATTATATTTTCACTTTTCATATTCTAGGTATTGTGTTTCACGTATGTGTACAACATATTTAGTTTTGCTGATCTGACAGAAAAATGCACTGAAAAAGCATGAGACGAGGCAGCCAGTGCCTCTGGCCTCACTGAAGGTGGCTTGTGTGAGCCTATGGGTTTAAGTTTGTTCTGCCTTTTCTCTTCTCCACAAGTGCACTGCTGCAGTGGAACAGTGTATGTCAAAGCTTAAACATTTATCAAAACTGGACTTCCACTCAAAACTGTTCATTTAAAAGTAAAGGTAAAACCATGCATACACTGCTGTGCAGTCCGCAACATACACTACTCACAAAAAGTTAGGGATATTTGGCTTTCGGGTGAAATTTATGGAAAACGTAAAAAGTTCACA
>JAUMHL010000005.1:15914255-15944927 GCA_032362345.1 Sandelia bainsii
AGAGCACAGTCCTCGTCTGGGCAGCTGTTGTCACAACTTTCAAACCAAGGTTTGTGTTTAGCCATTATGCACATGCATTTTTTTTTTCACAATTTGACATGTCACATAAAGTGCTGTTGTACTGGATGGGATATACGATCAAATTTAAAATATCTCTTTTTAGCATTAACTTATCAGTTGTGTTATTTGAGTTGTCATCTTACTCCCCCAAAGACTTCAGAGCCAACTGATTTTCGGACACTGGGGCTGAGAGGGCTTCCTATTCTCCTTGGTGACAAGCCAGCAGACTTCTACAGATCAGCCTTTGTAAGTTACTCCTTACCTTTTCATACGGTATCTATAGGGACCATTATTACATAATCTTGAATTTTCAACAATATGTTGTTGTTACTGTCTGTGATAAACCATGTGGGCCCAGTATTACTTACACAAAAACATTTGAAAAATTAACCTGTCAGATTATAATACACATACAGCATGTTGCTGTATGATGATTAGATGTTTCAGCTCATGGCAATAGCATGCTCATACCCTAACGATTTTTCTTATTCATTGCATTTCATGTGATTTGTGAGGTGTTAATCACACATACTCATATAGTGATGCCCTTCCCTTTACCAGTCAGCATTATTAGCAACACCTCATTCCAACTTCTTTAGATGATATTTTGTCTGATCCCCTCTAGCAGTGACTCTCATGATTAGGCTACATTCTGAAGTATCAATCATTTAATGAGAAATTAATGATTGTGCTCGTATGTTATTGTTTAAGGACTGATGAAGATGCCTCGCTTCGCCACATGGACATTGGGATCCTCCTGGTTGAGTTTGAAAGTGCTGCACCCTCATCTTCCCTGCATCTCAGTCCAGCCTTGTTGAAGATCATCATTGAGGGACAAATTGTGATCGACAACCTTCAAGGCTTGCCAAAAGCCATGTGCATTCTGTTTGGACTTGAATATACACTGCTTCTACACTACCCCAAGTGTATGAAGCTCACTCCAGTTCATCCAACAGGTTCTTCTCATGTTGGGTCACAGTGAACTGAAACCAAGTAATGATTTTACTTGTCTTTTGATTGACAGAGTTTGTGCAATACTGTAAGACAGCAGAATGTTATTTTGCACTATTTTGGAAAAAAATAAATATTTTTCTGAACATTTAAATGTGTTTAATTTCTTTTATTCGATACAGTTTTACTTAAAATATTTATTACAAAACCAAATGGTGTGAATTACATTTGAAGAAACCACATTATTTATATTAACAAATGAATTCAAGTAGTGATGAATATGTTTATGTAAGTTTATCTTAAGATAGTTATTTCAAACAACTTGGGGCTGCAAAGAAAATTAGTTAAGTGAACTAATGATTTTTAGTAAAGACTAATGATTGTCCAGGTCAATACTACTTAACCAGTTTAGTTTCAGCATTTGTAAAAACTAAACTGGTTTAGGGGGACGGGTTTCCACGCGAATCTCTAGTAAACTCATCTAATCCGGGATTACAGTGTGTGCTCAGTGGTCCCCTCTTGTGAGTACAAGAAGGTAGGTCAAATGGATTAGTGTGGACATGTGAAAAAGTCTAAATTTGAAGACAAGACATTGTAAGAAACACATGCAGTGTTGGTTGTTTAGCTCTTAATTACACATTACTCTAAAATTACAGTTGAACTGATTCAAGCAATATGTGCTCTGGTTTGATTTATTTATTACAAAATTTAAAGGAGGTTTAAAGGGTATAGTCCCTTAATGGGCTGCTAAGGTTCAGCTGGGGTACAGCCTTGAGCATCATGGAAGGCACCCAGTGGACTGCAGTGTTACGCTTCACTACCTGCAGAAACCACTTTAAGAGGGGGGTGACTGAACAGCCCATCCGCACAAGCAACATGACAGGAAGAAATTGCTTATGCGTTCACCTTTATGGTAGAATGCAACTAATCCCCTGTTCAAGGGCGTAGGGCAGAAAGCACTGCCCTATGTTGAGAGTAGTGGGTCAAGCTTCTAAACCCAGTAAACCTAGCTGTTTAGGCAGGTGGAGTGTAGCTGTGGGTGGAGTAAGCCTGTTCCCATGGAATAGTCTACCCCACAGCCCAAACCATGACAGACTGGCCAAGAACCGACATCTGGCGTATTGCACTGTAGCAGTATTGCAGTGGCAGGATTATTAATTGGTTCTTCATACCATGACTCCACTTTTAATTATTTACATTCAGTATAGCATGGTCCCAGACAAGGTGAAAAAGAACAAAGCAAGTGACATTAAGATCTTACACCATCACTGATAGAAAGTAGAATAATGGTTTATATATGATGGGCATTATGCAGTCAGTACAAACGTGGAGACGTAAGATAGTAAATTTATTTTTTTAAACAAGTCTATTCAAGTATATTCTTTAGACAAGTTCATTTTCAGTACAGATGAATGAAATGTTCATTGGCCATTTAGAGTTTCAGTTCATTAAAGTACAAGAGGCTTTTATGACCCTTTACAAGACTAAAGGGCTTGTCAAGATCAATATTTGCAGCAGTACAGCAGTGTAGCGTGGTGAGGCTGGCTTGCTTTTGAGGTTTGCAGCAACAGTGTAACAATAAAGATCTATCATGCACTAGAACCTTCCTAGAAATCATATTTGTGTTAGTATAATAATGACAAATCTGCCTGAACTGCAATATTGTGTGACAGAGAGCAACCAAATGGAAGTGCAGTTGGGGTCAAGGGAAACCTAATGGCACTGATAATCAATAAGCAATTGTTTACAAAAAGAGATCTTTGTATTGGGGGTTTCCATTATTGACACAAATCAGATGGGAAGTCAGCTGAACAACAAGAGATAAAGAAAATAGTGGGGGTTATGATCATTTGCTTTGGCAATACACAGATTTATGTAGGTGGTGCACCATTTATATTGACAACCTTGGTAGTGGTTTTGTTGTGGTTTTGCCTTTCTCATGTTTACATAATGTATGTTCTGCCTTTTTAGATGTTTTTAGTCGAATGGGAGAAGAAAGAAAGAAAATAAGATCGAATGTATGAGAGAATGTGAAAATCATAGTGCATGTACGTGTATTTCAGAGACAAATGTCTCTAACAGTGGGAATTATTGCTGTGTATTTGAATGATGCATTTTTTGTTTTCTTTACATTTGTAAGAAACTGAAAATGATGAGCTTTTGCTAAAGGCTTGATCGACTTCTTTACAATAATAAAGAACTGCACTATAGTAATATTAAACACTACTGCTAACAAAAAGAAAAGGGGAATAAAATACAAGACTATAGTGAGTATATAAACAAGTGGGAGAGTTTCCTGATGAAGTGACACAACAGCTTAGTTTGTCTCACTCGACTATACCTGTCTAATTAAGCAAAACTGTTTGTCCCGTTGCAGCATCCAACCACAGCTCCCTTCCCTCTCCCCTCCCCTTCCACATTCAGATAAAAATGCAAAAAAATGACATGGTTGATGATCCATCAATGATGGAGTTTCTTTAGCTTGTTCCATATGAGAGTCCTATTTCATCCTTGACTAGTTCACTGTGAAATACTGGAAAAAATACAATGAGTGGGAGAAAGAGAGTGAAAAAGACTAGATACGAACTCAAGTGCGAAATTTAAAGTGTGAAGTGCACATCCTGCTGATCTTGTTCAACACTCAAGCAGCAATACACAAAAATGCGGCACAGATTTTGTCAATGAATTTCCTGGCCAGTTTGGTATAAGCAACTTTGTTACTGTCATTCTCTCTGGTGCGATGCCCAATGTTGCTGCAGTGAAATGCTGTGCTTAAGACGATGTTGCTAATTTTTTTATGGTCAAGTTGTTTATTGAAGGGAGATTTGTAGTTTTGCTTCAGTGAAGAGAGGGAGACCTTTAAAGGAATCATTGTCTCTGATATAATTTGTTACTCTTATAATTTTTTTGTCATTATGTAGGAGCAAAAACATGCCTCCTTGTTTCTCGTCCCAGATCTGGAAGCACTGCACCAGGGGTTAAGCAAGTTGACTGGTAGTTTCTGTGTAATACTTACAGGCACCCTTGGGAGTCTTAATCTTACTGTATGCAGTAGTCTGCAAGATTTTCACTTGCAGTGAAGGACAAAATCTTTCTACCACAGACACATTTACAGCTCCCCTGAATAATTTACTGATCTTAATTGTGTGATTCTGCAACACTAAACATGCCTTTGCTGACAACTATATCAGAAAAAATCTTTTTTTTTTTTTGCATTTTGTGTGAAAAGTACAGGTGACAAACTATTGTTTCTGCTTTTGTGACTTACTGTAAAGAAATGCTGATTTTCAAGTGACGCAAAGTTGTCTTATTCAAATGTTGATCATTACGTTAACACAAAACGTAACTGGGTCACAAATACGTCCTGTATCAAAACGTAATCGGGATTGCAGTTTCGTCCTATACGAACGTAATTTTTAGGAGACAGGGCTGCAAATGAGGAGTGACGAGTGAGAATGCTCACTCGAGATCGTTCACACAGCTACCAAAAAAAGAAAAAACCTGTATGGAATATGTGCATCTATGTGGAAAATAACAGAATATATTCTGTACATTTTGAAAAAATTGGAAACAGACTTTACTTTCTGTAAGTAATCAAACATTTGAGTGGGTGATATTTTTCTTGGTCAAATGATTAAGAGATTTTAACTCTTCTCACTGGAATGAGGCCTCATTATTTTCTAATATTTTTGCACAGTCTAATAGGGTGGCTCAGAGACACATTTCACTGCAAGTTGTACTGGTATAACTGTGTATGTGACGAATAAGCCTCTTGAATCTTGAATCTTTACGTGCATGACACGTGAAATATTGACTATGTTGTTTTTATGTTAACTTATGCATGCAAATTACATAGAATTCAGTCTTCCAATTAATATTGTGATCAGACTTTCTGTCCTTTATAGGAACAAAGATTGGTGTAAGCCACTGTGTGTGCATGTCTTAATGAAAACAGAGCTAAGCTGCTGACTGTGGCAGATTTCTGCTCCGCTGCACAGGTTGAATTTCCAATTAGAGAGCTACACTTGTACAGTGTATCAAAGACCTGCAGCAACTATGCACCTCTCTGTAGTGCTGTAACATGCACACACTCCCTATATACGGAACCTCCTGATGGTAGCCGAGCACAGACTTGCACTGATAAATAGAGATAGATTTGCTGTCAAGCACAACTATTTACTAAGGAACAGGAGAGCCCTCGGGTGGAAAGAGAGTGCAGGAGAGGGATAGGCACAGGTGAGAGAGATGGGGTCGAAAACACTCAGGTCTGTTGCAAGCTTGAATACACACACACACACACACACACACAAACATCCCTGAGCACATTGTTCACAGGCTCTGTGCGTTTGTGTGTGTGTGTAATAAGTGTATGCGAGACAAAATTTCATATCAGCTCTAAGATATCCGCTGTAGCTGTGCATCCTTAGGACAAAATCTATTGCCTCAGTGACTCTGTTGGCGCTGACTTTACAGTAAAGAACTGCCTTGAACCGCTGGTCCTCTCTCACCTTAAATCTGTCACTGACTTATTATTAGACCCCTTAAATGGCAAAGTGCTCATTTCATGATGCAACAGCTTAGTCAGTCTATGTTGCTGCATCTAAATTCAAGAATTCTTTCAAGTTTAAAAGTGTTTTTATACTCAAAATCATCAGGATAATCTTTTAGTTTTTTTTCCCCATTTCTAGTTTCAGCATAGAGGATTAAAGTGCACAGATGCTTCTACCATACATGTATATCATTTCTGCATGCCAAGTTAAGTGTGTAGATGTAAACAACCACCAAACAAACTTATACTATTGTAGCCCTCTAGCTTACTTGAAAAGCTAGATAATGTAATTTCAATTGAATATGCAACACTTCATTAACATGATTTCACTGGCTGTCAACTGTGCTATATTCGATCATAAGGATGCAATATGGCTCCATTGCAGTCATTACAAGCCTGACTAATAACTTCCTTCAAATTACAGAGCTATAGACTTTGTCCTCTGCAATGCTGTACCACTGAGTTTTATGTATAACCCAATTTGTGAGAATGGGCCTCCTGCTGCGTTGGTCTTTATTGGTCAGCACAAGCAAGGCTCTCCCCTCCCCTCTGTTACAACAGGTACCACTGACTGCACCAGTCTGCAGCAAAATGCTGTGAACGCAGCAGAGTTGTTGAGGATCACCATCTGCAGCATATAAAACAAGATAACATGACTGTTCCTTTCTCCCTGAATGAGCTTTAATAACTCAATATGTCACTCCGCTTGTCTCATTATAAAATTCTTCTCATGTTTAGGCTTTAATTTGTAGAAATTCTAAGATCACTTCCAAGAGACTTGGACAACAAATTACTGGGCTAATTTGTAAATTTGAAACTATTTTAGGTCTGTATAACTTCTTGATTCTTTGTGATGAATAGTCTCTTCATATCTCCTCTCATTTCTTTTCAGTCCTGTATTGTCTTGATGTAATGTGTCAGCACATACCATTTGCAGCAGTTATATTAGAACCAAATGAAAGTGATTATCGTCATACTAAAAGCTTGCAGGGATTTACGATGTGTGTTTGTGTTTTGTGTTATTAGCTTGAATTAGCCGACTGTGAAGCAATAACATATTTAAGATAATGTGCATATACTCGTTGGACAGGATAATGTATTGGTCCCAAACGTCTTGCAAAACCTAGAGATACAAGGTAAATCTCACCTTTATTATGTCTGCTTGCCAGATGATAGGCTCTGGATATATAATGGACGTGAGTTTGAGTATAGATGCTGTCCAGGTCCTGTCTCCAGGTGTTTGGGTTCAGGGATTTGAGAAGCTGTTCTACAGTATCAAAGGCAGCTATGGTCTGGTCCAAATCATCCAGTGAGTAAGGAACCTCAGTGACTGCCACTGGCATCTGAGCAGAGGTCAAAAGGCAAACAGAAAATTAGTAATTCTATTATTATTTTAAACATATTCTAACTTCACCATTGTTTTTTTTTAATACAACAAGTACCTATAGCATATCAGGGAAGTAAAGGTGCCAAAAACTTTTTTTATTTTTAGAAATCTGAGAGTCACTTGTATTTCACTTGAGTCACTCCACCATTGTTTTTAGCATAAAACAATAATATAACCCCATTCAAAGAGTTGCTGGAGAACCACTGGACAAGACCCAATACTGTTTTGCAGTTGTAAAACAGGTGGATATATTGATTGTTTTTATTAGTTGTCAATAAAAAATGATGCCTGTACAGAGGAAAAATAATTTTCCTCAAGTCTGTGAAATCCTTGACAGTGTTACAGCATGTGCTGAGGTGGGAAGGTCAACACTGTTTCTTTGAAAGCAACGAAAATATATCCAAGCATTTAAAGAAGAACCTGGAGACATCAACAGATAACCTCCACACTACCACAAAGAAAGAAAGAATTGTGAACACAAAGGTCACTGTCACTGTTGATCCTACCAACTCAAGACTCTTCTCACACCTACTGCTAAACATTTCAGTTTTTAGTGAAATGGGAAAACAGACTTATACTGTACCTTTGTGTGTGATTTTGCAATTTATAGTTTATTTAATGTGGTCTTCAAGTTAATAAAAATTTTAAGCCTTCCTTTTACATCATTGTATCACTACATAGAATGTTAAAGGGGGAAATAAAATTAGCAACTTATCTCAAAGATGGTTCTTAAATGACCACTGCTACCTGGCTACTTATCTAGGGAGGAGGCAATAGCAATTAAATTTTTAAAATGTGTAGGAGTGTTATGCCTGTGACATTAATGTCTGTAATCAGCAGTGACTTCCATCATGATCGAAGAACAAGGATAAGTGATGAAAAGATGTCAGGTGCTTATGGAGAAGACTATGTTAGATTCATTAAAGCTAACATAGGAGCAGAAATACCTCTGAGACTTGGCGTTTAGACACATTTATTGTAAGTAACTTAATTAGATCATTTAGAAATTAAAAATGATAACTTCACCACATTATAAAAATGTGCCCCAGCTAATATAAAATAAATTATGACACGACAGCTGAACTGGATTATGATTAACTAGGTCACTGAACCCCACCACTCATACACAGACACAAATGACATCTTTTACATGTATAAAAATATTTATTGAAACATGACATTTAATATCCCAAGCCTCATGTATGTATAATAAATATAGTAGGGGCTTACATATATGCATGAATGTAACCTGTGTGGGTGCGTGTTTATCAATGCAAATTGACCATATGCAATATTTATTAGAGTAGCCACTGTTCCTCTGTGTGCTTAAGAATACACTTATGGCAGGGGTAGAAGGCAAGTAGGGATATGTGCTCAAATATCACATTATCTGTGTTATTAACAGTGTGTTTCATCTACAAAGAAGTAATGAAGCTTTTTAAAAAATGTCAATAAAACTATACAATATTGATCATACAGGTGACATTTTTCTAACCTGACATTTCATTTTTCAGAGTGCATTTTTAAAACCTTATTTCTATTCAGTGGTTAATATGTAACTGAAAAAGATCTGGTTGTGGCAGGAATCTCTAATTATAAAGGAGGTCAAGTATGTCTATGTAATTTTAATTTTAGAATATGAACAATTCAGTGTGTATGTGTGAGCATGACTCACCGACATGGGTACAGTGATGGCCTCCCAGTTGGTGTTGGATGCAGGTAGAGGAGTGTCATACTGTAGAAATAATTAATCAGCTCAGTAAATGTAATGGATTAGGAGCCACACTGAAGAGAAAGAAATAAAGATGAATAAAACTTTGTTCTTTTTGATGTTGGTGCCTCATTGCTTTAAAAGGTACAAGCAAGACGCTTTTAGCTAGATTACTGACTGAGGCCAACAGATGTTGTAAATAGTTCCCAGAGCAAATTAATATATGATTGAATTGTGACATTAGCAATCTTGGTCTTGTGTCAAGGTGTTGTCATACGTACATTACATGCATTTACCCATCACAAACGACTACACACAGAGGCTTCTACATTTAGAGTTAATGTGAATGATGGCTGAGGTTAAGCAATTACAGAGAAAGATCATCAGATGGCTTATAAACCTGAGCAGCAAATGGGGTCAAGCATTCGCCTGTATAGTAACTTAAGGTTACCCAAGATATTTAGTGTCTGTCAGACTGATGGACTGTCAGTGTGTCAGCAAAAGCCTAAAGAATTACCTAAAGCCTAAAGCTACTAGTAGCACATCTTTGTGTATTTGTAAAAGAAATCAGACTCTGGCCAAAGCACGATTAGGTGATAAACAGCCATCCCACATTTGGCCCACATTTTTTGTCTCTCTCTTTCTCCCTCCTGCTCTGTCACACTCTGTAGTCTCTGGTATCACCCTCTTTACACACACATATAAAATCTCACTGGCTATCGAATCCCTCTCCTTGAAAAGTCTTAAGTACCATCTCCTGTCAATGTGGGATGGTAAATCTGTCCCAGCCACACTTCAAAGACCTCACTTTGTCTTGGTATGTGTGTATGTATCTTTGAATGTAGCAAAGTTGACATCAGAGTGTGCAAATGTTTTTGTTTCGCAGATTCTCACACATGGCCTTAGGATAAATAGATTTCATGGGATTAGATAACACTTCATTGATCTCCTCAGGGGCATATTCATATGTCACATGCAGCATCAGAGTGAAAATTACATCAAAAGTTAAAAACACCAGAACAGAATAAATCTAAATTATAGTACAAAAATACAGAATAGACCTATAGAGTAATAATAGACCTACTAATAATGTTATACAATTTGGCTTAGATAGAGTAGGTTATATTGTGTGTGAGTTTATGAGAGGCAACGACACCAAATTGAAAGGTGCCTTAAAGCTGAGAAATCAGGCAGATCAGTCTGCAGTTATCCTTTACTGGGCGCAGTGGAGACAGAGAAGTCTGATGGCAGCAGGGTCTCAGTTGCCTGTCCATCCTTGCCAGCTGAAAACCATCTAGTTACAGTGAATCAGGACTGAGTTCATGTCCTTGGTCCTTGATCAGTGTGGATGTTCATATTATTGGTTTTATCAGTGCTTCTCCCCTGCTCTGCACCTCTATCTCCTGGTGGATTTCAGGTGACCTGGAGGATTTCTGGTGGATTTCAGGTCTCTCTCCAGGGAGCAGGCCTAATAGCTAGTAGCTAACAGCAGGGTAGCTATAGTCGTGTGTATAAAAAAACTAAAAATGATGCTGTATCCATGGCAAAAAGTCACACACACAAAAAGTCCTCACAAATGCAGGGAACAAGAAAAATCCCACTAAATTCACTTCTTCCCATCACATCAGAAATGCACAAAACATGAGCTGAAGACAGCCAATACAAACTCAACAAAACTAACAAAACACACAAAGAGAGGAGCTGCTGTAACTGGCTGCCACCATCGTACTCACGCATAAACACACACCCAAATCAGCTGTGAATGAAGTCAGAAGGTTTCCTCAAAGAGTGTGTGCATGTCTGTGAACAAGTAAATGCATGTTTACACATTCCTAGTCTCATTTCCTTTTAAGGGTAAATGCACATCTAGGCCACTTACAGTAGTAAGGTAGAAAAGAAAAAGTTTAACTCAAAGAACATGTAGTCTGAGTATATAGTCTGCCAGCTACATTACCAAACTTTTAACATCTACATCTTTTCCCCTAATATGTTGGTAAAATTAGTTCTTGTTGAATGGGAAATTTGATATAAAGTGTATATGTCTGTGTAACATATACATACAGTGCCTGTATAAAGTATTCACCTCCATTTTCAAGCTACAAATTTCAAAACCATGATTTAAATGAACATTTATATTTAAATGAACATTTACATTCAGATACATTTTCTTGCCTAATATTCAAAAACTACAATCAACGTATTATATTTCAAGAAGCTCAATTTAGGTTTAGAAAGTAAACTCAACTCAAATTATAGACTTTGGTGCTTTTACTTTGGTAATAAACTTTACCATATACTAACTTTATCATTACCAATACTAATCCAAGTAACGAGGCATTACTACGTTACCTGATTGCAACTTGAAAATTCATAGTGCATAAAAAGTCAAATATTTAAGTTTAGTAAATTCAGTAGTAAATTCAATTTCAAAACTAATTATTCAGCAGTGATTACATTTCAAAACATCCAGAGTTACTGCATTCATTCTTCCCTCTACCATCACAAGCCTTCCAGGGCTGAGAAGCAAGCACCTCCAGCGTGATGCTGCCATTACCATGCTTCACGGTAGGGATGGTGTGTTTGCTATGAATTGCAATATCAACACAAAAACAACTATTTGTTGACCTCTCACAACTAGAAAGATTCTGTGTTTGTATGGAATCACTGATGATTCTACTCATTTGCATATGGAATGGAATGTGCGCACAGCAACTGTGATGCGTCAAAGCCGACCCTCACAGAGGTCAGAATGTTCTGAGTGTCTGTTCATTTCCCAAACGCACAGCGTGAACACACACCTGAGTAACACACAGGACTGACACAACTGATGAACTGAGGCACAAACTACAATTAATGTTAAACTCAGCTCTTCTTCTCCCGTCAAGACTGAACAAGATCGTCTTAAGAGGAAGAAACAAGAAGATCGGACAGAGACTGTGGCCCTTGATGGTAACCCTCTGACATACTATATATTATACATGCAAACTTGTTAGATAAAAATTTGTTTAGTGTTGAGAAACAGTGAAAAGTGAAGTAAAAGTACAGACAATGGTATTTCTGTTTTTTTTTCTGACTTAAATGATCAGATTTTGGATTTTGTGTAAGAAGTTATTTAACTCTGCAGGATATACTAGAACTTTTAAGAATCACTGTGCTCAATTTATAGGTGAGCTGTTTTTGAATACATTTTCTTCTTTGATTTCTGAAGCTAAAAGTAATATTTAAGATAATATTGTTATAGAGCTCCAGATGTCACGTGACTAAATCTGTTTATGCTGCCGTGTTCGCACAACAACACTCATCCAAACTTTGAAATCTCATCCCAAATCCCCATAGAAACATTTTACCACCGGATACAGTAATTAAATAATCTGCTCTGCTTGTCACAGATTTGACAATGGAAATGTGAAACACAGGATTACTGTAGGAATGAATTTTGAAAGGCACTACCTCAGAGCCTATATAACCATCATCCACCCTTGCTTTAGTTGTAGTTATCATGCATATTTTCATTGCAGGTGAATCAGTCAACTGTCATCACTCCTGCCAACATGGCGGCGTTTTAATTTGACTGAATTCTGGGATCACGTGAAGTCAACTCATGGAGCACTATTCAATGGTGGTGAGGAAAGAAATTCTTATTTATAGTAGCACCCTAGTTGTGGGGACGCCAAGGAGCTGCCCTTTTCAACCTCCATTTTGTACAGCTGGACACTAGAGCAGGTGAGAAGTAAGTGTGGTACATGACAAGGAAGGCAAATATATGTTCCTGTTGACTAACCCTGCATGGTAAATATCTCACTTACAGCCAGAGAAGGTTTATGTTGTTGATAACTCAAAATCAATGCAAATATGCCATCTCATCTGTTTCTTAGCTCGGGAAAATGTTGTTTCTTGTGTAGTATTGTAACTTTTCTTGTAGTTTACTGTGATACTTCTGGTCCTAGTATATTTATTTATACTTTTTATCATTCACATTAGTCATGTTCCAATACATGATATGTAACGTTTTAGTAATAGTGAAAACAAACAGGAAAAGTCACAGCAATGTTTTTGAAAGAGTTGAGTTTGCATTCTCTTTCTCACTCACACACACACTCTCACACACACCTTGAGTCATGAAATATCCATGTATGGGAAACACAGATGTTAGATCACTCTGAATGTGATTCTGGGAACTACTGTAACTCGAGTCATGATTCCTGATCATTAGTCTTTTCCCTGATGCACCCTGTTAAGAAGCACTTCCCACACAGTGTTTTACTTGTATGTTTACAAGCACTAAAATCAATATTGGAAAAAAAAAGACACAAAAGTTAACAAACAAAAACAAAACTTGATAAAGTTATGAAATATAAACTAAACTTGGAGGAGTTTTCTGTTCTTAATAAATATCAGGTTTCTCCGTGCACTCACAGACCTATATTTATAAAGAAATAGCTCTTAAAATGTTTATCTTATGCAATTGAAAGTGCTCATTACTTTATGTAAGCTGGCACTGCATATGACGAGTCACACCGGCTGAAAACAAAATTTGAAAAGATCAAAGAATAATAATTTTGGAGAAAACACTTACAAATAATGAGTAATGCCTCTGACTGATGATGGTGGGTGTGTTTTTTATTTATTTATTTTAAGAGGAGTTGTTGTGGTTTTGAACTCCCAAGGCCATGCACATACAGTGCTGTTGCCATCCTCCTGATTTTTTTTTCATATTTGTCACACATTATTCAGATCATCAAACAAATCTTAATATTACACAGAGATAAAATACAAAAAGGCAGTTTTTAAATGACGATTTTAATTAGGAAGACATTTTTTAAAAAGCTGTCAAAACCTGAATGAACTGTGATTAACCACATTTTTTGGAAAGCTGAGTTCAATTTGACTGACTCCACACCAAGACCTGATCACTGCCAGACCTGTTAAATCAAAAAAATCACTTCAATAGAAGCTGTCTGAATCATTTAAGTGTGACAAGTCTACAAACATTTTTTAAATCCAGGAAAAGGGCAAACACTTCACTTCAGTACAGTGAGTAGTGATTTTCTTGATGTATTTTTTTATAATGGCTAATTGATACATCAGCATGTTACACCTTCTGTATTATTGTCTGTATTGAAAGAAAAGACAATCAGTGTAGCAGCATGATGTGCCTGTCACATGCAGACATACTGTTCATTAGGAGCAGCTGTGCTTTTTTTGTCACATTTTATGCTCTCCGTTTCATCTCAAAAAACACATTTTCATTTGGTGAACACAGAGCCAGTAGTGAGTGTGTTCAGTTTCACTCAGAAATTATAACTGTAGACCCAAGGCAGGTGGAAACAGAATGAAACCCCCTCCATATGACCAAATGTCATTTGTATCTGGCTTGACTCTGGTCAGGTTTTGGTTACTTTGAAGCCAGAGAACTTGTGAATAGCTCTAATCAGACAAGCAGAGTTCAGGTTGACCTGGAGAAAGTGACGACAAGGGTAAAACTCACAGATCTGAAACATGCTAGGAACTTCGTAGAAAAATTGTGTTTTGTTTTTGTTTTTATTCACTCTCTTAGTTAACTTCAGTTCACTCCATATCTCACTACCTCACAGCCCATCTCTTTCTCTGTTTTGCTCTGTCTCTCTCAGTTCAGGTTGTTTTACTCATTAGCTGACATGCCGATACCATCTCAGACACCTGTTCTCTCCTTCCAATGCTGCTTCTTCTCATTCTCTCTGCTTCTCTCTGCCTCTCACTTCCTTCTTACCTCTCTCTGTCTCTTGTCCTCCTCCCTCTTATCTGTTTGACAGGTCTGGAGAGAACAAATTAGACCTGCTAAATTAAGCCACACACACAGACCAGGTCTAGCTGAAGGAAAGTGTGTGTGTGTGTGTGTGCTAGGTGAAAAGGCACAAACACACACAAAAACATAGGAGATGTTTGAAAAATAGGTAGAATTGATCAAATAAAGTAGGCCTAGATGTATAGATTTGTGGTTATTTGACAAGAGGAGGAATAAGTAAAAGTAAAGAGGGAGGAAGACAGGTAAATGTGAGTGTCTTAGATAAAGGAGTGTTTTGGTTTATGCTGTGATGTAAGTAACTTGGTAATCATATTCTAAGGATTTCTCTCCCTCTGTTGCTCTGTTTGCCAGTTGCCATAGCAACCTATGACATACATTTGTTGGGGTGTGGTGCTTTTGAGGTCATCTGCATTTCTGCCATCATCTTGACTTAATTTGCATTTAACAGAGATGCCACTTCAATCAGGCTGTCTGGACATCAAGATATGTTGTGGTGATTTTTTTATCTGTTATTTGATGTTTTCTATAACTCCAGATGCTTTGCACATTACATCACATGTACCCAACATGTACCATGCAACCCAAGTTAATTATTCAGTCTTAATTGCATCATTAGTGTGGGAAAAGTAAGTGAACTTCTAGGACAGGAATAGGCAATCTTTCCACAACCAAGCCACAAAAACTATTTGAGCCTTTTACATGCAGGTATTGCCTATTGCCAGGAAAAATAAGCTTATCAACATTACTAATATAATGACATACTCTAGTACTATACTACTATATAGCACTGTAGTACATAACATACTAACATACTACACAACAGCTGTAAGTAAAAATGTGCACTCCTCCTGTCAATATGGAGAGATGTGGAGCGATTCTTCTACTGACTGACACCCATAGCGGCTTTCTAAAGTTAAAGAAACTGAGCTTCATCAAACATTTTGTTTGGTGAATGTGAAACAGAGTCTGAAAACAGCAATTTTTAAAACAAAAGTGCCAACGTGATAGACAGAGACAGAGCTCGGCTCTGGGCGCCCTGTCTATGTCAGGAGGCGGAGCTTAGTTCTAGTGCACTCCAGCCCAATTTAACCTCTGGTCATGTTCATCATGAAGAACAAATTCTGCAGCCAGTCAGGATCTTCCAGTCTGGGTAGCCTTTGCAGGAAAGTTTTCAAATGTTCTGCACAAGCAGCATACTGTTTCAGGACTTCCCCTCTCGATAGCTACCGGACTAAGGAGCCGCGCTGTCAACCTCATCTAGCAATGCACAGAACTAGCTGAGGTTTAAGCCTTCTGCTGTTATTTTGTTCATTTTTAGTTGACATTTTTATTCATATTCATAGTTTTTTACAAAGCCAGGAAGCCACTAGAGTGGGGCTGAAGAGCTCTATGCTGCTCAGGAGCCGTGGGTTGCTGACCCCTGTAGGGCTATCAATTCATTTGAGGAAGAAATTAGAATCAGGTGTTTCACACAATGGGGCAACAACCTGGTGTGAGAGGGAAATGTGGGTCTGGTGGAGTGAAGAATTTTAAGTACAAATTGTAGTGAGAATTAGGATAAATGTTTTCACAGGAGCTGCAATATCAAAAAATACTATGAAGTGAAAGTATTGCCTGTGACTACAGTATGTCTCTCTCTTTCTTCCTGTTTCTCATTGTTTCTGTCTTGGCCTTTACTCCATTCTTGCCACATTTTTTTCCCTGATAAGCGATGCCAACAGTTCAGCCCTAACTGTGATGCTGTCTCTTCCCCTCCTGCCTCCTCTCATAAAAGAGCAAGCCGGCGAACATCTTTAAATCTCTCGCTGTCTCCACTGCTCTTTCCCTCTCTCTTTCCCCTTTTCCCCTCTGATTATAGGGTGGTAGAATGTCTTTAAATCAGAGTCCCGAGTCTTCTTTCCACTTCCTGACAGAATGACAAAGCTAATCTCCTTATCCGTTCGTTTGACAGCCTTTAAGAGAACACATCTCACCCTCCCTCCCTCCTGCCCTCCTTCCCTGATCCCTCCATCTCTCTACTGTCTTTCTACCTTCCTCCTTCTCTCCTATCTACAGTACTGTATTTATCTCCACATCATCTGTCTCCTTTATTGTCAGGTTGAGGTAGAAGAGGGAAAGAAACATTTTACCTGGAGCATTGCTGCGGTACTCAAGCTGAACCAGATGTGACAAAAAAAACTTTAAGCCATGGCTGTGTGTGTGCATATCTTTATTTCCTTGTGTGGACAAATTTAGTTTAAATACTACTGTTGTGAGGACATTTTAGTCATGTGAGGAGATTTTAGCTGGTCCTCACAACTTCAAAGAAGTTTTTGGGGGTTGGGGTTAGGTTAAGACCAGGTTTTAGGGCTACGGTTAGAATTGGGCTTATGTTAGGGTTAGGATAGGGGACCAGGGAATGTCAGTGAGTGTCCTCCAAGTATTGTGAGACATGACTGTGTGTGTGTGTGTGTGTGTGTGTGTGTCTCTCACCAGCAGTGAGTAGTGGAGTTTGAATCCCGGCTTTGCAACAAAGTAATCATCAGACTTGAAGGTGACTCTGAGCGTGTTAGTTTTGGAGTTAAGACTGGGCGGGGCTTTTTGCCCACACCAGCGACCCCAAATTATAGTGCTGGTCTCGGATTGGTCCTCCACTTCAACAAAGTCATACCTGGAGTGAGATAGAGGAAGAACAAGAGGTAGATGAAAAAAGTGAGACTTTGAACTGTAGGCTACTTACTGTGGGTGTATGCATACACCTGTGCAGTGTAGAACTATTACCTTGATGTCAGATGAGTTCTCTTTTAAACCACTGTGTCTAAAGAAATCATTTTTCTTAATCTGGCCGAAGTGTTGGTTGATTTACACCCTCACTGCTTCACTTTCTTGCCCTGTCACCACATGTCTAGATCTCAGAAATTACTTTAATGAGTAGAGAATTATCATGAGTCATAAAAGAGTGAGTGAGTGAGTGTGAGTTGTACTTAAGACCTCAGGCTTTGAGCTACATGCTAATGCTATCATGGCAATCTGTTCAGAATGACATATGTAGCATTCTTATGATTAGCAGGTATAATGTCAGCATGTTCAGGTCTTACTTCAGCATGTTAGCACGCTAACAGTTTTAGGGCTAAAAGTGTAGTTGAGCTTCATGGGAATCATTCTTGTGTTGGACAAGTGGCAAAGAGATTTATCCTCTGTGGACCATTAATCTGTCCCAGATGATATTTCAGTCTGGGTCCAACTCATCAAACAAAAAACTTACAGAACAATATTGACTTTGCTAAAGTATACCACTAATATGGTAAATAAGATTGGTAATGAGAGTGATTTTCCATTATGGAAATATGCCTATTTTCCTATTCATGAGACACCTTAGCACAGTTTAGTATAGTTTTAGGGTCTTATGACATTTGGCTTTTGTGCTCAATCCTGTGTTGAGACAAATGTTTCCTGCCAAAGTACTTGACAACAAGATTTTTTGGGGAAAGTTTTTGAATAATTTTGATGAAACATTCCAGCGATCATTGCCTCAGTCAATTAGTGAACTCATTCATCAGACATGCACAGAAAGACAACCACAGTCAATGTGACAAACAAGATTCAAACAACTGGACAAAGCTTGTTTCTCAGTCTTCCTGCCTTTTTAAATCACTCCTCCCCCTCTTTCCCCCTCCTGCTCCCCCTTGTCTTTTCAGCAAAGTGCTTACAAAGACGGCTGAGTTGCATATGGGGATTAAAAAGTCTATTTTCTCCCCTCACCCTCAAGGACTTCTTATGTTTCTTGCCAAGAAAGCAAACTTCAATTATCCATCTCTTTCATAGTGATTCCACTCCCTACAGCTTTTTATATACATTTCTCTCACCTCCTTTCAATCACATTGCACATGCACATGGCATGCATTATCAAACCATCTTGACACATTTTTCATATCATATTTTACTGTTGCTATTGTCCTTTCATCTCAAGTCTTTGACTCAGTAAACTTTTCCTCCCCTGTTTGCCACTCCAAATCATCCTCTCTGTCATTCTTTCTCTCTCACGCTGGTTCTTTAATCACAGTTTCTTTCATCTGTCTTTTCTCCTTTACAGACTCGTGAAATTCATCAGTACTTTCCTCTCTTTGTACGCCTACCTCTAATCTATCCTTCTTTCCTCCTTTCAGGTATTACCTTTCTCCCCTTTTTTGTCTTTTTTTCTAAAAGCATTTTATGTCATCCTGAATACTTCTCACTACGTCTCAGCCTTCTGCTCTCATCCTTTCCCCTCCAGTTTTTGTTTTTGTGTCTTGTGTTTTACCTGCACACTCCATTCTCAGCCTCCTCCAGGCCGAAGTGTCCGTCAAACTCCAGGTGAATGCGGCTCCCTGGCAGCGACAGCAGTTTCCACGACAACAGTAGGTTGCGAGGGTAAGCGTTGGGGTAGCGTGGGCTGTGGATGACTCCACCTACTGCCGTTACCGTGATGTTTTCCTCTTTGCAGTACAAGTCTGTGGTGAGGTGATTGCTGTCTGTTAGTGGTTACAACTAATCAGTTAGTTAGTCCAGTTGTAAATAAACACAAGCAAAGCAGCTTGTTTACAGAGACAAGGACATAAAATGCAAATCTACATGCAAAAATAAATAGACTATGGAATATGGCAAAGAGACAAAAACGTATACAGACAAACAATACAAATAAAAGTGTGACATTTCAGTCTAATGACGACATGACCTTACCTTGTAGTTTTTAAACTTTGATGTTATATGAATAGCTAATTTGGTGAGCTTTAGAGACACCGGTAAGAAGACTGTTTTCTATTCTCAGATGGAGACGGCTAGCTGTTTTCCCTGTTTTAAGTACATTTGCTAAACTACAATAACAGCTTCATATTTTGCACATAACAATGAGACTGACATCTGATACTGATATTGACATTTGTTGTTTAACCTGACAATGATACATTTTCTGACAGTATATTTAATATAAACAAACAACATTGATATGGATCTCTTAGCTTAGTTTTATTACTATTTATGAGAGAAAGATAGATACAAAGTGGAGTATGTTAGTGTTGAAAAATGATGTTTTTTGGAGATCTTTCGTGGGCAGACTATATCATGATGACACTGTATCACTACTGGATAACATCTACCTACTAGACCCATCTAAAATGTGTAAAAGGAAAATGAAAAAGAACAATACTGGTTAATATTAGTTGTCATGGGCTCTGATGTATTAGTGTATTGCCTCACTGAAATACTGAATAAAACTATGATTCATTAACTTTTTAAAGTTGTGTTTAAAGTAAAACAATTGCTCATCAGTGCTGATGAACACCATAATCACGCCCACTGAATGTTTAACCCTAGTTAATCAATCAGAAGACTCCTTTTTATATCTTACAACAAAATTAATTAATTCCCTCATCATTTTATTGCTGACTTCCTGAACATTAGAAAAGATTTCCTTGTGCGTGCACGCACACACACACACACACACACACACACACACAGAAATGTACATAATGTTTTGGTGTGCTGAAGTAGGCTGACGGGGCTGTATTTTCTGAGAGGTGTGTGTTTTTTGCAAGAGAGCTGCATAATCAAGGCACTACTGCCTGGACCCCTGGGAGATGATGATGAAGCTTTGGCCTTCTCCTCCACCTCTTCACTGCAAACTTCCCTTAATTCCTCCTCCTGTCTCATCCTGTCTTTCCCTCCCTCGCTGTCTTTACGTTTCTCTTCTTTGCTTCAGTCAGTATTTCTGTCTCATCGGTCATTTTGCACTCTTTGGCAGTCTCACCTTCTGCTAGTTCTGGATTCAGCAATTGACACTGTGTGCATTTATTTGTGTGTGAGAGAGTGTGCGCTTCTAGTTGTGAATACATGCCGGAATGTGTGTATATTTGTGAGTGTGTGTTAGTGTGAAGGTGCAGTTTTTTGCAAGGGCGTTCTTCCACTCTGCTGACCTGAAGCATGACTGTGTAGATCTACTGAGTCATAAAAGTGCGTGTCAGGAGTGTCAGGAACCTTCACCAGTAACATCTCTGAGGAACAGACCTCTAAGTGTGTGTGTTTGCATCTGCATGTCTCAGTATTTGTGTATCTGTATAGGGAAATTTGTTTTAATGTGTATATGACAGTTAAAGTATCGATTTATACAGCGTTGTCATTTGATTAGATAGCTTGTTTATTTCATGCAAACATTGCATGTGTGTATTTCTTAGCATTTACTTCTTATCAGTTTGTGTAAAGGCTAGCCCACCTCTTTAGCACGTTCTAAATCATCGAAAGTATAAAGTGTTTGCAGTTGCTGTCTCATTACTGCTGGCCAAGAAAAAGTCCAGCACATTTCTACTTTAAAACTACAACTTGAAAGTACTGTCGGATGCTTCAGCAAGTATTCAAACCCTTTGACTTTTTGCACATTTTACTTTGTGATTGATTTACTGAATTTATTAATCACCGATAAATTGGATAAAATACTAATTTTGCCAATTAATGTATCCACCCCGAGCAGTTGAACTGATTGTACATAGTGACATACACCTGTGCATATAATGTCCAACAATTTAGACTGCTTCTCATGACAAAAATCAGGTCCACAGTAATATTTTGTGGTGATCTCTGTAGAGGAATCTGGAGAGGTCAAGGACAAAAATAGGAGTGGAAGACCTGTCAAAATCTGATGAGAAGTTTCTCAGAGTTGCTTCTTTGAGAGACCGTAAGAAGTCCAGCTAGGACCTGACTCAGCATCTGGCAGCTTTATCTGGATGCCAAGTTGATGCTTCCATAGTCTAAAGAAGCTTGATCAGGAATGGTCTTTGCGAAAGGAGAGCAGCCAAGAAACCACTTTTGTGTTTCTAGTTGTTCTAATGTAAGAACTGAGAAGTAAATATATACAGACATCATAGCATTGCTGAAAAACTAGTCCAGTAGTGGCCTAAATCTTTTGCACAGTATTGTGTACATATATATCCATTAAAAGGTAATTTAGAGATTTAGTTTGGGAACAGATGACACATGTCTCAGGTGCAGACTGATGGCTTCAGATGAAAAATGGAAATTGGATGGAAGAAAAACTGACCTATGTACTTATTGAGACAGTTTGTCAGAGCTACCTATTTATAATGCAGTCATTTGTGAGATGAGTTTCTGCATTGATGTGGCATGTCTGTCATATATCCAGAGAGTCGTACTCCATGTTTTGAGGAAAGGTCAAGATTTTCAAACATTCTATTGTTACGACTATAATAACCAAAACACGAAACTTGTGCATACTGTAGGCAAACTACATTAGTCTTGTTATGCTAACATTAATTGTGTGAAGAAGCTGAGTTGTGAGTTTTTTTTTTAGCTAGTATTATTACAATTAATACATCTCATGTCATTTCTCAAAGATATGTAGCTGCCAGAGTTGTCTATCTAGGTGATGTGTGGTTTAAAAAGATATGCAATGCAAGAATGTGTGTCAGAAATGTGTCTTCTACCTCAGTGCTGTGTGATTCCTAGAAACCTGTCTACTGTGTTCCCCTGGCAGTGGACAGAGATGTTGCCTAGTAGACTGAAGTTACATGTCTTACAGTGATTTTACCTGAAAGTCGACTAGTTATTGTGAAAGCCAGCATTGCCTTAGCGTCCAAATACTAATCCTCTTGGCTCATAAGGTGTCTCTATTCGCTTTGGTTTGATGTATATACTGTATACTTTCTCTTTATACATGTTCATGTCTGTTTTATTGTTTTTTCATGGACACCGAAAACTCATCTGTCCAACTGGGCCACACATCTCTTACTTTGAAGGGCTATGATAAACCAACAAACCAAGATCGTCCTTGGCACAGAAAAAAAAGGCAAAAATATTTGATTTAATTGATTTAAGTATCTAAAAAACAATTGTGCACAACAATTGACATTTATGTCATATGAGAGTGATTGTGTGACAGAGGAGAGTGTGCTAGAGACAGAAAGCATTAAGAAGGTATGAGAAAATAAAACAAGTAAAATACAGTATGCAAATATGTTCGCTATGTTTTTCAGTCCACCATTGAGCTTATTATAAATCATGCATTGATGTCAGTGACACTATTGCAAATTAATGCAAATTATACAATGATAAGCAAAGAAATCCAGTCAAGAGAACTGACAGTGCTGGAAACTGGAAGCCACATCTGGCTGTCTGCTTTGCAAATGCATGTAAGCATATGATTTTGGGTAAAAGGTGGAAATGCAAACAAAGCCGAGCAGAACTCTAAGAAACACAACACATACACTAGGGGGCACAGTGGGATATGGAGGACAGTCCAGAAGTAATAGGATGGTAACAAAGTTTTGTATTTATTTTTAGCTATGTTTAATGGACTTAGAAGTGGTGACTAAGCCCAGACTGACTTTGATGAGCTATATTGGGAAAACAGTGATGAGCATACATATACATATACATATACATGCATATATACAAATATTAATTATTGATATGATTGACTGTTCCATTGGTTCCATTGTCCAGTACACTTTGTTTGGCAAAAATTGGAGCATTATGTAAATCATCATCATCAACAATAGTCGTGGGCTCATCGCCTGTAAGTCTTAGCTCTTCTTTCAAGCAGTTTGCAACACAAGATGACACGATCAGTAAACTTTTATTGTCGAAGCCACAAAATCATTACTAGTAATAAACCAGTCACATAACATTTATCTCTTCCAAACTTGTCAGAAAGTTACTCTTCTGCAATTTCAGGAAATAAGATGATGTCAATAGTGCTGATGATATCACTGTCACAGTCTGACTCACACTCCTCAATTTTAACACACATGCTCACACGTCTGACATTGGCAATTAAGATTTCAGACTATTGATCTGACACTTAAATAACCGTGACAGTGGTGCTGCGTGAGTGTGTGATGTGAGTGTGTGTGTGGGGTCTATTGACGTGAGGTTCAAAGAAAACGTTCTCAATTGTATGTGTGTATCTGCATGGATGCAGATCTGCCAGTATGTATGTGGGTAAATTCTCACTAATTAAACTTGGCTCTCCCACCTTCAGTGCCAGGGTGTGATGTTCTTCGTGGCTCTGAGATCTATTTCTGATCCAAGTGCCAATCACACTCTAATCACCCAGCTAACAGTCTGCATCAGAGACCAAAAAATAGCTCTGTTGAGAAAGTACTGAAGTCACGAGAAAAGATCTGATGATGAAGACGAGATATTAAACTTAATATTTCACTCATAAATAAAAGCTGATTTTGGTCACAGTTGTGCAAACAGCTAATATTAAATGTCACGCCTTTTTAATCCAAGTGTGTTCTCTGTGCAAACCAAACTCAATTTTTTTGAGTGACAGTTTTCATATGATACACTCTTACTCTCAGAGACACAGTCCCAGAGGACATTACCTATAACAAGCAACCAGATTTCCTACATCTGCCAACCCCTGTCTAACATATCCTGTCTGACTTTCATCTTCTCAAAATGAATTCTCGTAAGCCCCAACACTAGCTAACAGGTCACACATAATGCATTCACTTTTCAGCTGTGAAAAACTCCCTAGAGAAATTCAGTGTTGCAGTTCTCATTCTTTGTGGCATTCCCAGTTTCTAACATATTTATGTTTTAAACTGTTATGAATTTGGATGTGATTAAGATGTGAGATTATGAAAATATTCTAAAACTAAGTAATTGCACCATAAAACAGCCAGCATCACTTAGCTTAGCTTAGCACAGTGTCTGGAAAGAGGGGGAAACAGTTAAGCTGTCTCCGTCCAACTTCATTGATCTAATGAGGCACTTAGTGGCTCAGCCACATGAATTTTAGTGTTATCAGCCAGCTTGACTTTTGCATGAATTAACCCTGAGCAATAGGTGTAGCAATGATCTACAGATATCTTTGATTTAAAAAAAGAAATGTTTTATAATAAAAAAAACTTACTGACATTACAGATGTGTTTGCTGACATTCACAGTTATCAGATAAATTGTTTATTCATCTGTTTGGCAACAGAGTGTAAAACATTGTCCATTAGCAGCAAAACTGCTGCTAAACACTGTGTGAACACAGTGGGTTTGTATGTGTGCATGTGTTTGTCACTATACAGTATATGGGTCTGTGTGCATGTATGTGTACACTAGCTGTGTATTGAGTATTTGCACCCATGAGAAAAAAAAACTACACCTTTTTTTTTCTATCTGGTTAAATGTTCAAGCTCAAGGCCTGTATGTGTATATGCATCACTGTGCTGCTTATCAGAGCCTGTGCCGACTCAACTTATTTGCCACTCTCACGACAAATCAGCTTTAAATATTCTCCCATGTTTCTCAGTCACACTCACACAAGAATAGATGCATGAAAAAGACAAACACACACAGACACACACATCCTGGGGGTGAAATCTGCATGCCGAGGGGTGTCAGCTATGGTCAGCATCAGCTCTGGCCCTGCACCTATCCTACTCTTTCTTCTTCGCCTTCTCACTTCCCTCCATCCTGCATTATCTTTTCTACTAACGCTTCCCTCTCTTTCTGGTTTATGTTGATGAACACCTTATAGATTATTACACATCAATATAAATTCTCACTTTTAGAAATGTTTAATCTGTAGAAGCGCTGCCAAACCTGCGTCTCTATCTCTCTCTTCCTCCGTCTGATATCCTACTCTTGTCTTTCAGATTATCATTTTGGTACAGCCCCACCTGTGTTACTAAAACCAATTAATTTCCATCACTTTCTTTTATGCGTGTTTTTTGCAATTGGTGTAAAAAGCTGGGGAATTGGGATGCAGGAGTGGAGTGATGACATACATTTCAAAAGCCAAAGAAGTCATGATTGCCTCCTTTTTGTCGCCTTTTGTTGTTTTATGCGTTTTAATGTGATTTTATTTATTTAGCCAGCAAGCATTTCTAAAGTACTGTTGTAAATGGCACTTGGCATTTATGAACATCTACTGACAGAACTTGCAGGGACTGCTGACTTCCATCCCAGCATGCTGTGTATGAATGTTGTCGTGTACGGCGTCTGTTTACACCACTGACGTTGTCAATGCACACCGCAGTTTTATCACTGCGCATTCCTGTAGACAGTGCCAGCACCAAAAGCAACATTCAGAAATGCATTGTGCTGTTTGAAACAGCATTTATAAATACCTGCTTGTGAAATAATAGAAAAGAAATTTGAGTAGAATTGAAAAATATCAAAAACAAATAAACACCAAACAGCGGGGAAAAGGAGACGAATCATGACCTTTTTGACTTTAGTTACGGCATGGAGAGGCAGCCAAAATACAGAAAGCACTGAGAGACATGAGTCCATTTAGTCTAATGAAATGATTATTATTATTGTTACAACATTTACGTTTTATTGGTTTTCCTACTGTAATAGCAGCCCCTACAGAAGCGTTCCTCAGGTGGTGGGATCTTTTCACTTTACACACCCAGGCAGTAAAGCAGCACATATCATCATATTTCATATATCCTTACATAAGAAGGAAAATTTAAAACATTTAGTTCAGTTTTAAAATATAATTATCAGTAACATATTCTTTATATTATAGTTTTACAATTATCTACTGTAACTTCTCTAACTGTTCGAGATAATAAGACCAAACTTGAAACATCTTGGTTGCCTGGTAACATTATCATAAAGAACTTTTAGAAGAAAATTTGAAGCTGCTGAAAATACTGTTGTCACTGTTACAAGACTGTATACAGTAGCTACCAATGACTCACACACTGCCTGAAATGCTCCACAAATATTGCCATGCATATATTTAACCTCCCACATGCAAACAGCTCACAAGCAAAAAAAACACAAATGCAGAATATATATAGTACCAATGCATTCCCATCCCACAGTGCCAGATCATAATGCATTGTAACACTTCTGGTGTCTCATATCAATACTAAAGATATCCTTTATTGTCAATATTTGATGCCATGGGAATGGACGGGGACCTGTCGTCATGACAACAGTCATAAATGCTCAGTTACAATTGTGGAAACATCAAGGTTTGAGTGTAGGCACAAAAGGCAACGGAGTTAAAGTCAAGCACAAAAAATCCATTGATGTCAGTATGACACGCTACAGGACTTCACAAAACATCTCTATCTGACGCCCTGTGAGTGAGAGTGGGCTGTATAAACTGAATCTACACTAAATGGCATTCATATAAGTGACATGTGCATTATATGAAGAGGTGTTTCTAATGTTTTGCCCCCTTCATTTATGTAAATAGAGGGCCAAAACATTAGAAACACGTCTTCATATAATGGACTCCAGTGAGACTTCAACCCCCACTAAGGCCTCATAGTAGACTTGTCGCCTTTCTGACAGTTTCAAAAACTGAGAAATTATTACCTTCTAAAATTAGAGCAATACAGAGCAGAGCTGCTGTATTGGATTACATTACATTTTGTATGCGTACCTATTAAATTGGCCAGTGAGTGTATATGGAACATGTACACATCCTCTCAATTTCTCCTCTCTCACTCTCTTGTTCGAATTTTAGACAGACATGCCTTTTATTCTCTCCTCTCTTCCTTTTATTTCACTGGTTTTGGATCTTTTGCCTTTCCTCCTCATCTTAAAGATAGTAAAAATAAAAGTTCATCATGACCTAGCACTTGTCCCTGTAACCCCCTGCCTGGATACAATTTTAGGACAATTTAAAACTCCATAGGGTGTTTGGCTCTCTACATTCTCCACTCTTAGTAGGGGTTACACCCTGTGTGTGTTTTTATATGTGGGTGGATGTTTTCAGTGTGAGAGTGTCAGCAAGTTAGAGGGTGCATGAGCAAGCACATGTGCATGCTCTGTAAGCACATACCTGTGTTTCAAAATTTGGAAGATTTTGTGTGAGGGCAATTATGCGTATGTCTGTGTGTGCAGATGTGTCTGTGTGGGGGTTCGTTTGAAGCCAACACCACAAAGGCATGTCCTGTGACACGTAGCAAGGGGGTTAGACAAACATTAACAGCCCTGACCAGAACACTGCTCTTCAAAAAGGCTACACACAACTCAGAGTGGTCATGACAGAGAAGAGAGAGAGAGAAAGTAAGATGCAGAGCAGGAAGACAGAGACAAAAATACAAGAAAGACAAAGTGAAGGTGAAGAAAGGTTGAGAATCAAGAATGAGGGAGCAGAGATGAAGGACAGTGGGATAGATGAGAGAGAAAAAGGAAGAGACTGTGACTGAGTGAACTAGAGAAGGAGAGAGAAGAGAGTAGGGGAGACTAATAAGGAACAAGGAAAGTCCACAAATCCCCAAGAAACCTCAACACATCAAACACAGCATAGGCTACACTAAAGAACGTGTAAATTAGCCTCATTACTAGGCAAATATACTAACTGCTTTGTGTGTGTCTGTGATGTTACGTGTATGTTTGTGTAAGTGTGTCACTTGCTTTGTTGTAAAGTGTGCCGATTTGTGCAAATTCATCATTATCTCGCTTTTGTCATCAAAGGCGAAAACAAATAAGAGACACCTCTGAAAAGCTGTTACTCGCAATGCATTCAAATTTTTCCTTTGGTACTGCAGCTTTTTAGATGGTCCTTACATCTTCACCAGCGTGTCTGAATGGTCCTTTTGGGCCTTTCATTAGCATTAGCATCCACTTAGCTTTTGCAAGTGCCTCTCAGGCATCTATGACTCAACACCTGTTGATGGGGACAAATTAGCCTAATGGATACAAAGACGAGGGAGGAGCTGCACTCTGCCAACAAGGGTGGAAAATTGTCATTTGAAAAGTTGAAAAGGTAATCATTTTTAAAATTCGTTCTTAAACCTTTTCAACACATTGATATGAAACCCTGAATATTTACTCAAGTATGTCTCAAGGTTGTGATGTGCTGTAAACAACTTGAGAATAGGGGAAATGACTTTAATTGTGTTTTTATCCTCTGTGATACCAAAACCTTGGACACAAAACGACATGCACATGCAAATGTCACGTTTCTAAATTGTAACTAAAGCACCATGCCATGTTTAAGCCACAAATACCTTTAAAGGAATAACATGTAATATTACTTACTAAAAAATAAAATGACCATTATAGGTCATCAGACATAAAGAAAGTTGAACTATTAGCTACTCAGACAACAATGCTACAGCCTGGAAATTCTCTTTCAAACACTGCAAATGTATAGATTAGCAGAACAACCTAATGTGCGGTGTATGACTCGTTGAACAATGTTATCGGCTGCTTGAAAAGTAGTAACTCTAACTGCAGAGTGTGTATTTCTGCAGCAGTGAGTTTGTTTTCAGGGTAACGGGTTTAGTTAACAAGCTAACACTGACAGAATAATAACATCCATAATAACATGAGCTGGTTTATAATTATGAAACAACAAAAACACGTTAGCTGAGATAACTTAACATACAGTGTAGAACTCATCGTTGCTTGTCACTGTCAAAGTCTGATGTTTTGCTTATCTCACATTTGCGCATGTACAATTGTACGCTTCGAGTATGGGGAGGACGGGTGGGGGGAATCAACGCTGTCCAATATTTTGAATTTGGACTGCAGTACCACTTTGACACATTGGCATCAATCTTTCTAATTTTTCCTTTAATCTCGCATTAGTACTTTTCCATACTGGTAAATATGTATCACATACTTGTATTGTACCTTTAGTTCAAATGTGAAAATCCCCTACATTCTGAACATATTGCATGATGCAGCTTTGGTGTTCATCAACAATCAAAAATCAAGGAAACTGACTATGCGTATTAACGTCTCCACACAATAAATCCACAAATCCAAGTTCTAATACACGTGAATGTGAGTGGGACACACCTTTTGTCTTGTTTTTACAAGATAATCAGACTAAGCTACATCTCTACTTTATTCCTGTCTTGTGTCAATCCACTTAGTATTCTCCCATCCTCTGCTGTGATGTGCTCCTCTTTAACACCTTGGCTAAGCTTGCTGAATAATGCAGAGGGGACCAACACTTGCTTAGTCAGCACTGGGGACAGGTCAGCGGAGACACTAAGTGAACAGCTCCGGCAGCCATGACTCACAAGTGTAGATGCACGGATGCTCTGCGTGGACACAATAATATACATATTCATGGACACGCACAATTGCAATTGATCCAACCTTATATCAGCTAGTTCACTTATATTAGGCTGCTCTCTTTTTATCCAACATCTGTGCTAGTTACAGATACTGATATATGCGTAATAAAGTATTCATTTACATATTAATTACAATAACACGTAAAAACACTGCAGCCTAGCAACATATAAAAATGTCACCCAGTCTCAGAGATATACACACATTCAGAGCAGGCCCTGGTGCATTTGGCTGTCTAGGCAAGATTTTAGCTGGTGCTCTTTGCATTGTAACCAATTCCACTGAATAAAAAAATATTTTCCAGAATCTCTCCCATTCAGTGATAAAAAAAACAAAACAAAAAAATAAATAGCTATACAATATACAATCTCTTGTACACTACTGAAACAATGATTTTATGTTGCATACACTCACTGGGTTCATAACCTTACACAGAGACTGCATATAGATTTATGTCTTATAGCCTCACATTAAATTTTAATAATCTTTGTGTCATTTAGCATTAAGGCCTACATATGTATCTGAGTGCACATCTGAATGGAACAAGTTATTCTGCAAGCCTTACGTAGCTTATATAATAATGATAATAAGCACAGTTTGTTAAAAAATGCATTATTAGGAGGTAAAGAAGGTATTACACAAAATACTGTCTTAAAGAAACCACTGCAAACATAAAATAATTTATAAATAACAGTATTGCACACAAAAACTATACTACAGTAATAAATAAAGTGGCATCAAACTAGTTATAAATACAATATTCTTACTCTGTCCATTTAACCTTATCAGTTAAAACTAGTGGCCAGTCTGCAGGTATAGTGGTGCAGCTTTTTTGTAGATTTCTGATGCTGAGTCACTTGGCTGTACAAAGGTAGAAGTGAAGGGGGCAGAAGAAGCTGAAGTAGCATCACTTGGCTGTGCAGTTGTGCAGGCTGACGCAATCATAGGTGGTCCAGGGATAGCAGAGGTTGGAATTAAATATTTTAAAAGTGAATCTGAAGAGAGGAGGAGTATATGCCAAAAACTGTATGTTACAACATATTAATAAAAAAGCTGCTGGCTTAGATAGCGTGATGGCTTTTTGTTGTTGTTATATTGGGAATATACACTACTCACAAAAAAATTAGGGATATTTGGCTTTTGGGTGAAATTTATGGAAAACGTAAAAAGTTCACACTACAGTGATATTATATCATGAAA